>VZRW01012019.1:262439-596493 GCA_013398125.1 Aegotheles bennettii
TGATTCCTGTATATGCTGCCTTTTGTCCAGGGAGGAGAAACACATGCTTTATTCTGTTAAATTCTCAAATGCACATGGTGTTCCTTTGGGCACTTTTTAATCATTGACTTCCTTACTGGAGCTGTTCATCAAATGGCCTGGTCTGCTGTTTGGATATTAGCTCTCTTCTGTAAAAGAAGAAATGAGCAGTTCTAGGCTGCTGTCTTCATGTACAACTAGAACTGCGAGTCACATAACTCCTGTTAGCCTGCATTGTTTTCTTCTGTCTGTAGGGTAAGAATAGGGTTTATTTCTTGAGAGATGTGTTCTGATAGCTATACGTTATTTAAGGTACTTTGATATCCTTGTATGGGAAGTGCCAGGGAAATTGCAAAACAAGTTTTTTTGTTTCTTTTTTTTAAAAAAAAAATAAATAGTTCTACTGAGATCTAATTTCATACATGAATAAAATCCTGTTTTCCACATGCAATGCATAGGTAGAAAGGAAAGATTCAGTATGTTTTACTGATACATGTGCTTCTCAGATCCGGGCAGGTAAGATGAGGGCTTTTGTGTCTGTGCTGATGCATTTTTACATTAAATTTAATGTACTTTGATTTTCAATGAGAGTATTTTTGACTCTGACTTAGTAGACCACTGGAAGCACTGCATAGCATGGTTGAGATGCAGAAATATACTGTATGTGGTAATAACAATAACTGGCAGAATTTGCACTTTAGTGGTCTAATCTGTCATAGTTCTGAAAAACCCTATCGATGTAAGAAAATGTACTCAAGTGGTAGGGATGTTTTGGTTGGGAGGGGTGGGCTTTTTCCTCAAATTATAAAATAGCATGCTGCCGAGCATGGAGGTTGCTTAAACCTCTTCCAGGTTGCAGCTGCATGGGAAAATAATGGGAAGTTGTCTTTCTTTTCCTCAGAGCCCTCCTCCACTTCATACACCCATTGCCCGCACGTGCATCTTCTTGCTTTCAGATTCTGCTTTGAAAATAAATGTTGTAAAAATGAATTGCAAAGTTACTCTTACATGTCAGTGCTTCTCAGATCCCACTGGGAGAGAAAAAGGGATTGCACTTGAGTAGGCTCCTTAACTAGACCTTTTAGCGATGTTCATATCCTTTTCACCGCTTGACTGCTGCTGGCATAACAGAAAGTATCTCAGAAGCATAGAACAGGCCAAGTTGAAAGGGACCCTCCAGGATCATCAAGTCCAACTCCTGTCCCTGTGCCGGGAACCCCAGGAGTCACATCAAGTGCCTGAGAGCATCATCCAAACGCTTCTTGAACTCAGTCAGGCTTGGTGCTGTGACCACTGCCCTGGGGAGCCTGTGCCAGTTCTCTATCACCCTCTGGGTAAAAAATGAGGCCGCACCAGTGCAGAGTAGAGTGGGACAATCACCCCTCTTGACTGGCTGGCCATGCTGTAGTTGATGCACTTCAGGACACAGTTGGCCCTCCTGGCTTCCAGGGCACACTGCTGGCTCATATTCAGCTTGCTGTCAGCCAAGACTCCCAGGTTACTCTCAGCTGTGCTGCTCTCCAGCCACTCATTCCCTAGTTTGTCGATACAACCAGGGTTGCCCCATCCCAGGTGCAGAATCCATCACTTGCCCTTGTTGAAGTTCATGTGGTTGGTGATTGTCCATCTCCCTAGCTGGTCGAGGTCTCTCTGTAGGGCCTTTATGCCCTCAAGGGAGTCGACAGCTCCTCCCAATTTAGTATTGTCTGCAAATTTGCTTAGAATCCCTTCAAGTCCTGCTTCTAGATCATTTATGAAGATGTTGAAGAGGACTGGACCTAGGGTGGAGCCCTGTGGAACCCCACTAGTGACCGGTCGCCAGCCGGATATTACCCCATTCACCATCAAATTGTTTCTAGTTTTTTATTTACGTTATGAAAATTGCTTACTAAATTGGAAATGTTTCACACCAGGGATTGTGCCTTCCCTATTTTACTGGGCAGTGTCTAACACACTGTGTACCACTGGAATGAGTGGTAGGTAATTTGTAATTGTAATTTGCAGAACTTTCTTTGCAGTCATAATTTTAGGATGACATCTTGGTATCTATTTTGGCCTAAAAGAAAAATGCCCAGAATGTGTTTCTGGTATTGCCACGTAGGTAGAATGGAATTAATTTATCTTTTGGATACTGCACTGGATTTTAAGATTATAAACTAGGAAAAAAAAATCAGGACTTTTGACTGAAGTGTCCACTGAGAAACAGAAATGTTGGTGATGACTTTATATATACTTTTCAGCATTCAGACTATACTGATGTCTCTGAGTTGGTCTTCTCCTGGTGGGAGAAGTGGAACTACATCCATTTGTATTAGGTGAAGATCTGTCACTTTGCTTTGTGTTTTATGACTGTATAAGCATCTGTATATTAATAATTATAATTAGGTAGGAGATCTGTGCTACCTTGCATTAAAAACTAGTCACATTGAAATTGTCTTATGAATGCTGGGCAGACTTCTCTTGCACCTTGCTTTTGAATGCAAATGCTTATTTTCCTTAGCTGGATTTGATTAACTGACCATCAACTTGCCTTGACTCTTCTTTCTTAAACCATTTCCTTTCTTTCCGTGTGACTTGTTATGACAGACCACAACTTGCTATAGAAAAACGAGTGTTAATGCCCATGTTTCTGTGTGAGAGTGGAAGTTTTCTGCAAATTTATTGTTGCATGATGCTGTGGCCAGTGGTCATGAATCAATGTTTTTCCTCCAGCACTCGTGAGCTGGGAGACAGCTCATCGTCCTAGGAGAGGTACTGGGCTGCGAGTTACCTTCCCTTTGCCTCTCACAGTGGGAAGTGACAGTGCTCTGAGATGCTTCCCTGTCTTCCCAGTTAAAACAAAGTGTTTGCCCATGCATTAGGTGGATTCCATGGTTTTTATAGGTCTCTTTTTGCTCCATATAGGTATATGGCCTACAGGTGATTTTTTTTTCGGTGGGGGGAAAGTAAAACTGTTGAAAATAAGGACTTACTTGTTTGAAGCTATCCTCAGTCAAGCTTGCGTGGCAGGAGCTGCTGCTGCTCTTTTTGTGTTGTGGCCAGTAAACCTGGGCTCTGGCTGCGGCTGCCGGCTCCCCTCCTGCCCAGGGATGCGGTGCTGTGCCAGGGAATGTGGGGAGAAGCCTGCCAGTCTGGCACCAGGTCAGCCAGCTCTGCCTAAGCACTCCAGGCGGTTTAATACCAAAACATCACCAGGCTGAGAGTGCCAAGGACAATTCTACTGAGGAGGTGGGAAACTCCATCACTGCGAGTGTGGGAGCGAAAAGGCGCCAAGGTCTGGGTTTCGTTTGACTGTTGAGCTGGATTAACAGCTCCTTGCTGCCGACAAGTCTCGCTTCTCTTCCCCATCACGTTGTGCCACCTCTGGGAAGCTGCTTGGCTTGAACATGGTAAAAACCAGATGACTGACAATACTTTTTCGCTGGTGAGTTCAGTCAGTGTGCTGTGCAGAGGGCTCTGCTCGTGGGAGATGCAAATGGTGGGAGCATGAGGTGTCAGGGGAGAAAGGCAGGAGCTCTGCATCCAGTCGAGCTCTGTACGGGAAGAGACAGCCAAAAGTGGATGTCTGACTGTTCTTAATGACGAGCAAGCCAGCTGCATGCTTTAATTGTGTTTATTCCCAGTCCCTGCAACATCTACCAAGCGCAGACAGTATCACTGTGTTTCTTGATCACATTGTTTAGTCTTTGAAGGCACTTCCTGCAATCCAGTTTTATTTATAGACTGACCATTGTCTCATTTACTGCCCCGCTCTTTGCTTTGTGACCATGTGCGATCCTGTCGGCATCAGAACTGCCATTGTTGGAAATAAATTGCCAGAGTGTTAAAGTTTGTAAATTGCTTTTATATTGTTGAGAACCCTATGTAGAATGTAGCAGGACTCGCAAACACGGAGGACTGAGCCTTTTCTGAGTAGAGCAGAGAAGAAAGGTAGAGCCATATACGCGAAGGCTGGACGAACTCTCACTTAGAAGTAGTATGAGGCAAAGGTACAGAATTTCTTGATAAAGGGATGGTTTCATGATTTTGTTCAGGCTGATCTGAGTTCATACTTCTGCTGCAGTTGGGGAAGGTTGTTAGACTGAGTTAATTGAAGCAGCAGCTGAAAGTGGTCAGAGTCTTTTATTTTTCCCTGCACCTGTTTGTGACTTTTTGGCTGTCTGCTGTGTTGTGTCAGCTCATTTTGTGCCTTAGCTCTTTCAAAGGGTGTATGTGCAAGCATGTATCCATGCTTTCATCACTTCCTTCTCTTTTCTGCTAAGAAGAAGTGGGACTGCACCTCTGGGGTTTTCTACAGCTTCTCTCGTGTCATATGCAATGGCATTTTGCCGGGTCTCGGCAGAGCGCGCAGGAAGCGCCATGGTTGGCACAGAGGACTTGGCAAAGCGGGCAGGAACCTGCCAGCATGCAGCAGGGTGCATGGGTTGCTGTGTCTGAGAATCGCAGAGCTTTGCTACTTCAGTGGCTGTCCTGCTGCCAACGGGCTGGGAGAGGGGTGCAGAAGGTTTGTTTGCATGCTCAGAGAGGCACTACACCCGCTTGAAAAACATTTGTTGTTATTGCGAGGTTACAAACTTCGATGAGCCAAACGAGGCAGAACTTAAAAAAACAAATCCCCAGGTTTTACAGAATTTCCCTTTCCTCTCCTCCAAAATTCACAGCCTCCACTGTGTGACATGCGATCCTATTGATATTCATGTTCTTGCAGAACTGTGATGTTTTAGGTAGCTGACTGTATCATTGTGAGTGTATACTGTATCCTTGTGCATTCACACGTCTGAGGTTTACCATAATGAAGCATTTATGTACGAGTATCTCTGGATCTGTTAGGTGAGGATATGTGTGCCTATGTATATGTGGAAACTGCTGTGTGCTCTGCCTTCTTCCTGACATCCTGGTTGCTATAGTGCAGTGATCTATTTGTGAACACCCAGAAGATCATTGCTATAGTTAAAAGAAACAGTGTTTCCTGGCCACAACTTCCTGGGCAATCTCTTCTCCCGGAGCGCCAGCTTGAGCCGATTCGGTCGGGTCCCTGGGACTCCAGGAGTGACACTGTAACAGGAGCTTCCTCTAGTTTGTCTCTTTTCCCCACCAGTGTATTTAATAATATTTAAAAATAGTTTTTCTATTTAAATCTAATGCATGCTTATTATTCACCGTACATTTCAGTGCTTCAGCCATCTTTCTAACAGACTGTCGAGCTGTGCAGCGTGTTGTGGCGTTGTGTCCTGTGTGTGCTTCTCTAATATGTGCCGTCCTTCTGCTCTTGCACATACATACACGCATATGTTCTCATCCACCTGCCCAGCCAGGCAAAATGTAGGAGGCGTAGCGGCAGCTCTGGAGTTCTGTCTGAACTGCTGTAATATTTATTTTTTATTTTTTTTTCCCTTCTCCCTGCAGGTGTGAATGAGAGAGACTCTCTGCAGTATTTAGTGTCCAGTTGTACTGGCTCCGAGGAACAGCAGCGTCGCAATGCCCCCTCCTGCTGATATAGTGAAGGTGGCGATCGAATGGCCAGGTGCTTTCCCCAAGTTAATGGAAATAGATCAAGTAAGTGCCTGTGGACGTGTGCTCGGCCAGCCCTGTGCGTGGATAAGTTCTTTTCTGCGTGCGCGTCTCTGCATTTATGTTTACTTAAATGCACACGTATGCTTCTGGGTGTGCATGTGTGATAGATGGTGGTTTTTGTAAGGGGTGTAACCCTCTTCCTCTCTTGCTGCTTAATGTTTTTGATGTGTTTAACTGTTTTTCTTTTTTTTTTTATTTGCTTTTTCATTTGAAACAGCTGCTTAAATAAGGCATTTACTGCTTGTGTGACCCACTTAACACTTTGGTGCTTTCTTTTGTTTGACTGTAAAATTGTGGTAATGTTGTTACCTTTGGGTGGAAAGTCTTCTAATTTTTAGTCAGTGCTTGCATTTGGAGTAAGATCATACTGAATGGCTGCAGCAAGTGCAAATTTTGGAGCTGAAGCAGTGGTGCACTGTAAGCAGTAGGGTCTTTGCTGTTCCATACAGGAATCTCAGAAGTTGTCTTGTTCAGTTCGTTATTTCTACTGCAGCGGCACCATGGACTGTTTTGAGGCAGTGTACAGAAGCTAACAAATATAAAACTATGGATTAGAGACTTTGTAGGAAATTTTTTTTGGTGGGGGCAGAGGGAGAAAACCCAGTCAAGTTATACAAGTGCCGTGTTTTATGTTCTGGACTTCTCTGGGGTTGTTTTTGTGGCACGTGTATTAATATTAAAAGCAACCTCTCTAGTATTTACCACCTTACCCATAACGTTGTGAAATCATACAGCATGTTACCTGTTTAGAATAATTATTATTTCTGTAAATAGTATTCAGAGTGAAGGAAAGCATTTCGTAATGTGCTTTAGTGTATCTGGGGACTAAATATAAAGTTCTACGGGAGAGGGGAAAATTTGAATTCATGCTGAAAATGATTTACTGAAATGAGATCGTAATTTCTTCATGCAGTGCAATCAGTTTCACTTCTAGTTAACTCTTTATGTGGCATATGCCTGGGAAATTCCTGTGTGAACTTTGGAGAAACTTGGGACTAGAGGGTGACTGAATAACAGCAGTATGATTTTAGGGACTCTGAAAGCCCCTTTAGAGGAAAGGGGAGCTCCCAAATGGCTAGCACTTTGTAGTTTGTTTTCCAGACCTGCCAAGCTTCACCATTTTCATTTGCTGAAATTTTTTGGTAAGCATACATCTACAGATAGAAATCTCTTGCCTTCTGGAGTGAAGAATGTTGTAGTTTTTTCTCCATATAACAAATGGTAGACACTGTGCACACTATGTTCAGGGAAAGACACATGTTAGTCATGATGAACAGCAGCTTATTGCTACCAAATACAGTGAGGACAAAAATGAACAAATATTATGCAGTCTCCTTCCAAGCAGCAGTAAAATAATACTAAAATGATTGTTTTTAATTTACAAAATGGCTTAAAGTGTCTCTCAAAATAACCTCATACTTTATTTAAAATATTAGCTTACTGTCCTGGAGCCTTGTTTTTACCTTTACTATATAAGATTTAGAGGGGACAAGAAAGATCAATGCTGGCTTATGTCGGGTAGAACTCTTCCAATCCAGCCTGCCAAGTTGTCTGCAGGCTTCCTCAAGCCACTTTATGGGGAGGAGGAGGAAGAGGGAAAATAAGGTTGAAAGGGAGAAGACTAACAGCAGCCTGCTCCTGATGCAGGGGGAAATGGGGGAATTAAGTTTTGAGCTCTCATCCCTCACCTTTCTGACATGGAAAATACAGGTGTGGTGACAAGAAATGAAGATGGGAAAGAAACATCCCTTCCTAATTCCCCTACACACAAAACCTGCACATTTGCCTTTTTCAGGGATCGGAGCAATGTGAGGATGAGCCCTGAAAACATACAGGGTGATACATGCTTCTGAACACACAGTTCTGCTTGTGGTTCACTTACTGCTAACTTTTCCCCAATCTGTTTCCTTTAAAATATCTATCTAGTTGAAGAGCTGTAGTGGAGATGATTCATATTTCAGATGGCTTGCTGTCGGAGATGATAAAGGGGAGGAAGGAAAAGAAAGGCAGAAAAGAGAAATTACTTGCCTGTTGACCAGACATTGCAGCCTGTGCCTGTCTCCCAGGTGGGATCTGCTTATTCAAGCACCATTTGACACATATCCAGACAATTCTAAAAACTTTGCCTTACCAGTTTCCTCCCTCTCTGATCCCTTACCAGCAAGAAAAACATTATTTAAAAGAACAGCACACTGTATTATTACCTCAAAAAGAACAACAAAAAAACTTCACTGTAGCATGACACGCGTTCTTTATCTTTCAGGGTACGGAAGCTATTCCAAATATTGAAGTACAAATACCATATAAGAGCTCAGAGGAAAATCTGGATTATTTTTTTTTAGGTTGCTTATTGTGTACACTTGGTAGCATTTATTTCTATTCAGTTGCACAGGATCCTAATTCACCTGCTGTGTATATGCGTGTTTTGCATAGCAATGAAAAGAATAAAGTATTTTCAGAATGAGGAAACATCATTGTGGAACTGCAGTGATTGACAGTGGTGTACTGGAAAGTGTTGGGCCTGAATAGAGCTCATGAGTGTTTTTTCCACGAAATGTTACTAAACTTTACATTAAAAACCTCCCCTTCAGGCGCATTATTTCTGACAACCTGGACTTCACGAGGCACAGAGCTTTTTCTAGTTGATGCTTCCCACTACATTTCTGTAGGTTTTTCAACCTGGTCTCAATGACAGTTTTAACTTTAATGGTACAAAATTAATCCTGATGAATTAGAGACTCTTTGCCTGCACAATTAATATATAATTAAGTGCTTTTCAGAACCAGCCTCTGTGCCTAACCTTCCTTCTTGTTCATTGAAATGTACTATTTGATGTCAGGGTTTTACAACTGCTTTTTTCCTGGAAAGTTGCTTAAAACAAGGAGGGCAAAACTGCATATTATTTACTGCTCTCTTACCAGGTGGGGACTAATTAAGTTGCAGTAAACCTGGCAACTGGCTGTTGCCTGTATGCACTAAAGCAGATTTTAAAGCATGTCTAAGCTAGTGTGTTTTCTGCTTTCTCCTTGAGAGGTGGACTTTGCTGGATTCAGTTACTCTTTTCCAGAATACTTGTGGTTTTTTTCCTCATTTGGATTTCCCCCCATTTCCATAACTTTCCTCAACTGTAAATTGGAAAAATAACATCTAGACTATTCCCTGCTGCATAAATCCCTTCTGGCAATATTAGTACTGTGGTCAAAATAAATTTTTAATGAAAAGACTTGATTCTGACTTTAAGAGCTGGATATAGGGATGATCTTCCACTTTTAAGTCTTCCTGTCATGTAAGGGAAGGAATGGAAATGAGCGGGTGTTTGAATTTGCATTGGGATCTTTTTGTGGTCTTTTTAGGGGTACAGTCTGGGGAAGAAATGAATAGCAGGCATTGACTGCCTGTTATCTTCTTCTCCCAATCTTCTGGCTGATTATTCTGGAAGATATTAAGAGTAGAGCTCCACGAGCTCTGTACAGGTGAACTGGGATACTGGCTACTCCAACCTGTCTTGTCATTATTTGCACCAGAAATAGCCATTTCAGAAGAGGATGTTATTTCTCATGTTCAGATGGAAATTTGCATGCTTTAATTTGTGCCATTATACATAACTCATTCTCAACTGTTGGGGTTTTTTACAGCACAAATTATTTTAAGTAAGCCAGTGCTGGTTTTAGGTTACCTGGGTGCTTTGTTCTGTGGATTTACAGCTTCACTCTTCCTGCTGCAAGGAAAGCAGTGTCCAGGAGAGGCAAAAGATGGATATTTGGGAACAATAACTATTTTTGCTTACCTCATTCACATCCATTTTCTCTGTTAACACAAGTTGTACTAAAACCAGATTTCTCTAAACTTAGGGATGAACTTCCTCACATTGGAGGTAAACACTGCTCCTACAGAAAGAAACAGTTTGTAATTAAACTTGGCTGCAGTCTCTTCCTCCAGGTTTACTTTTATCTGCCATATCATTAAATAGAGATTAAATTAGCAGATGTGAATCTCTACATTAGCCAAAAATAAAAATGAAGCAAAGCAAGAAGCAAAAAAAGCTGTGTTTTTGCTTTTCAAAGCACAAATCTGGTACAGTGGGCAAAATTTAGAGGAACACTGCCCAATGACAATTTCATGTTAATACAGTGCAGTGCAGCACATGTGAGGAACCATGGGCTGCTTTACAATAATACCTTCTCTAAGGTTTAGATTTAGTCAGCAAGTTTATCTTTTGAGTGTCTTTCAAGTTGTCTCTTCTCTTCTGCGTGTGTATGCTATAAATGTCATTTTAACTGTGTTTTTTTTTCCTTCAGACAATTCATGGTACTTCACTGCATATTAAAAGGAGACCAGCAAGATTTTTTTTAAAGGGAACTTTCAAATCATTTTGAGTTTCAGATCTAAATCTGGACCCTTGGGGATTGTTAATTGATTTAGTGCAGTGTTTCTCAAACTGTGGGGAGAAATGTAGATCAAGAGGGATTGTGAAATGCTTAATTAGAGAAAAGAAAGTGGCACCACTTCTGCCATGTGTGTGGACTAAGAATAGCTGTAGTTTCTGCAAGTGCTGTCACTAGTAATAGCAGTATACTGATACCATCCTAGCATCACGAGTCTAAACGTATGCAATATTGGTGAGCACCAGCATCGTTTGAGTGGTAAAGAAGAAAGGGATATTGATGTCAGAGGCTGTACCACGAAGTGTTGCTCCTTGTGCTTCGTTTTGGCTCCAGACTCTGATTCCCTGAAAATCAAGGGGTTTAGTGCTGGGAGGATGAATGAAAAGAGTGGGTCTTACCTCCTTCCCGCAAACCTGCAAAATTATATGAACTCTTATCAGCAGCTGGAGCTGCCAATGCTTTTTTCCAATGCTATTGAACATCGTGAGTTTGAAGTGGTTGAGGGAAATGTCAGTGCCTTTAACAGCTGACAGGATCTCAGTTGCTTGAAGATAGAGGACTAGGAAGCAGCTCGTAGGGGGCAGAGTGGAAATATCTTACACTGACTTATAGAAGTGTTCCCTGCCTGGATTTGCTAGCAGCAGTTCCTGTCTGGTTGGAGAAAAGGGAGTTTGAGCTTAAGGCCAACCCCTGCAGCTGTATCTCAGCCCTTACGTGGAGAGGACCTTGGTTGCTGCTGATGGTGGGAGACTTACCCAAAGACAGATGAACCTAAAGGTGGCTGCCATTTCCAACACATTGAAAAACACTCAGCTAGCTCAAGGCAGTTTGCTAAAGCTAGGACTTGTTTCAAACCAACTCTTCAGACACTAACAATAATTTAATGAGTTTTATTGTTCTTTGTTGGACCTGTCAATGTTTCAGCCTCACAAACAGAAGATGAAACTGTTCATCTTAAAGCAGATACTAACCAGCATATAAACGTAGTGAAAATACTTAACATTTTTAGAATACTTTCAGTTTTATTACTATCAGGGATTCTTAATAGAACTGGTAAGGAAATCATATGTACTAACTTGATGTGCCATTTTCTTTGTTGGACTAATGAAAGGTCTCAGTTTTATTTTTATTTTTTTTAAAAAGCTACTCAAACAAGAATAACCTTGGAAACAATAATGAAGATATTTTAATGCATTGGATATAATTTGATGCACTATATACATACGTATAAACATAAGCAGTGCTGTGTTAACATAATGAACCAATCATTGTTAATTACAATGGGTATTTAAAAATAAGATTTCCTTTCTTGCAGGACCATAAGGTTGGAGCAATCATCATTAGAGCTCCAGTTCTTTGCTGTGGTGGCAGCCAGCCATCCTGGACAAAAGAGCAATGTTATTGTCCCATGTTCTGTTTTATTATTCTGGCTTGTCCAAAGCCACATTCCCACTGGTTGGTTGGAGTCTTTCAAGGCGGCGAACTGATGTCCCGTGGTGTGTGGCTGGGACCTCATCATTTAAAAATACATAAAAACTTTGTCTTATACTGTTGAATACAGAGACAGCAGCAAAGCTTAATAGATTGAAGAGGCAATAGCTGTGGAGAACAGTTAGAAATTGTGAAAGAAACAGAGAGTAAGTTATAGTCTATATGGATGCTGTTTATGCTTTCTATTTGGTGCTGTCTGCTACATTAGGAAACATTAGTTAAATGCAGTAGACAGTTAAATATTTTTAATAGAAGTGGAATTAGAGCCAGAAGAAATATACTTGAAATATATCCCTCTTAAGGTCCTGCAGAAATACTGTCCTCTGTTGTAGTAGAGGTTGTTCAGGAAATAACATTTTGGGAAAGAGATGAAACAATTAATTCTCTCCTTCTTGTTGTGTGTTGTTTTTTGTTTTGTTTTGTTTAGTTGATATTTTTTTCCTGGCTCTGATTTTGTCAGCTCCATAGTGCTAGCCAGAACCTCCCCATCAGACCCTGAATTTTGCTGCCCGCAACTGATGGCATTCTCAAGATGAGGGCTGAATGTGACTGTAAGGTTGTTGCACCTGCACAGAAGCACATGCGTAGAGACACTTTAACAATTCTCATTTTTTAAGAATCAGCAGTCGTCTCGTATCTTAAAAGTTAATTCTGATATATTTAAAGGAAATGTGTAATGATGAGATTCTTGGATTTACACACCAGTGAGTTAATTACAAGGTATTTCATTCACATTCTGGCCAGCTGGAGTATCCATATGCACTTCATGATTCAATTATATTCTCCTTATAGGACTTCAAGATTGTAATACAGAAGAGAGTAACGCTGAAAATGCCACAGTATAAACTTTTTGTGCCTTCATGTAGGGCTTTTCTACCCTGACAATCCAGCAGCATGTCGGTCATGAGCTGTGGCTTTGGGGTTTCTTAGTTCAGTTTTCAAAGGTATCCTCACCTAATAAAGTGGTTGTGTGAAGAGCCACATCTTAAAGCCCTGCTTTTAACCCTTCAGGTCCTCTGAGAACGGTGAGGGTATGTTGCAGGCAAACATGCTATAATCCACAGCTGTAGGTCCCTAGGTGTTTTATAATCCTTCAGTACTCTTGACTGGGGGTTTTTGGCATCCCTACTTGCAAAGTACTTGAGGAAACAGGGAATGTTATGGCTTGTTAGGACACCAGGTGTAGAGCAAGAAGTTCCTGAAAAATTCTGGTTTGTTTGTTTTAATAGCATTATGCTTCACTGCTTCCTTGTTGTGCAGTCACTTTATCATCCTAAACATTTGATCTGCAAGGCAATGCTTAGATCTGGTGAAATGCAGATTTAGGAGTGAGGATGTCTTTGGGGGAGGGAAGGGAGTAACTGAGGAAGCTGCAACTGAGAGTGAAGGGGAAGAAGACTTGAACACCTGTGTTTCCCCAAGTCTTGTGTGCTCTACAGAACCCCTACTGCTGTATTTATACCAAAGTGTTTCTACTGACATCCGATGGTCTCTGTTACTGCAGTGTTGAGGTGTCCCCATTCTTCAGGTGTTCACTCTCCCCAGTGCTCCCTTGAGTTAGGGGAATCCTCTTCTCTGTCTCTTACAGACGCCTGATGCCTAATTACTAAGTCTGGTCTTGCTAATACTCCATTGTAGAGAATGGAGAGAGTTAAATGCCAGAGTGGTTTGGGATAGAAAAAGTGGGTTGAGGAGACTGAAGCCCAAAGCTATCCAGTACCTTCCCCTTACAGGAGAAGAACTTGCCTCTTATATCATCAGAAACCAGTGGCAATGTCATGAGTCAAGGACCCAGACACCCTGGCTTCTGGTGTGCTTGCCACTGGACAGTCCTGCTCCTGTTCATGTAGCCCCTGCTGTGTGACAGTAGCAGATCTCCACTGATCAGGAGAGGAGGTGTTTTTCTGGTTTTTAATAGCAATAAAAATGACTTTTGCACTAAAAGCTTTCGTAGTGGAATGGTAGCATTAATTGTAGACAGAATGGTGTATTTACTGGCTTGAGATTCTGTTTGACAGATGTACAGATCATCAACAGAACTTCTTATTTTTTAATGTTGAGTGTTTTCCACTAACAGATGTGCTGCATCTGCTGTTTTTCTGTGGTGGATTTAATGACAGCAAGGGTTAAGGTTTTTCTTGTTACTTCTGTGATTAGAAGGTGTCAGCCAGGGAGGGTGATATCCCAATCCAAAAAAGCCCAGCCAACAAATCAATCAACCAAACCAAAACCCAGGATAAGAAAAAGCTGTGAATCTCTGTAGTTGAAAAGGAAGGATATTTAACCTTGGCCTAAAATAAACTTTACGATTCCCTGGTATAGCACAATCAAAGTATATCTGAACTGCATGTGTAACACAGGCTTCTACCCAGATTTAGGCTTCTGTCATCTCTGCAGTGCACACACACACACACACACACACACTTGCTGTTTGATTTGGGAATGCTTTAAACACAGTTAGTGTATTGGTGGCTTGAACTGGACCTGGGGCTTGGTCAGCACCAGTGTATTGAATGTTCTATACTTTCTTTGGCTTATCCCACAACTTCCCTGAAACAAAACAGTGGCCCAGACTCACTCAACCTAAACTCTTGCATGCCTGTGCTTAGTGCTTCCTGGTGACTTGGTACCTCTATGGGAAACACAAGGTGTAGGCATGAAAGAATGAAACTGGTGAGGAAATCAGTGGGAAATCTCAGTCTATGTTCTGCAAGTTACTTTAGAAATGCTACAAAATACTGCGCGAGTAGCAACCTCCTGTACCAACAACTACTCATGTTTTAGCACACAAAGCCTGGAGGCACGAGACATGCAGGTGAGCACAGAAGTGATGACTGAGTATTGCTGCATGGTGGATATCATCAGGGCTACACTTAGCCAGCATCTCAGACATGTGTACTAACCAGACAATGCAGATAAAGCTTTACCATGTGTGTAAATTCACCTCAGCTCTAGTGCTGCGTATGCTCAGTGGCAGGATTCTCCCTACGTACACAGATCAATAAGTCACAAGGCCATAATGCCCCATTAGCGTTTCCCACTGATTCAGGTATCAATTTAATATCTACCTCAGGAAAATACTTTTATAGTAACCGATGCGTTCAGCACAGGTGGCTGGGATATGTTGTCTGAATGGGTTATCTCCTAAAAGGAGCGTAAGATTTACTTTGATCTGTGTTATTCAATGCATTGAAGCTACAGCTTGATCTTCTTAGAGCTTTAAATGAGCATCTCAGCAGGTATAAAAGCACACTTCATTTTTACGGGTATAGGGGAGAACATAGAGACAAAACCCCAAACCAAAAGGCACTGGCACAAATTACTTGTTTTGATGAAGGGAAAAGTTCAAAATTTCTGGACTGTCTGATGGTAAGGAATTCTTTGAAGCACATTAATAAGGTGAATTCGACTTTTCTGAACTGTAAGTGCAGCAGAGATGGAATGTAAACTTTCATAAACAAAATTTTATGAAGATTAAAATAACAAAAGTATCGAGTCCATTCTCTTTGAGATCAGGCAAATATTTACAGCCAGGCAAAAACCCCTGTGTTTTTGAACGACCTGCCAAGTGGATTTACTCTGCAGAGAATGGAAAGAAGCTTCTACCTCATCTTTCATGGTGCCAGAAAAAAAAAATATGATAGCTCACTTTTGCATGTCTTCTAGTACTGGTACATTCTTCTCTGTACAGTAAACAGTCGTGTCCTGCCACTGTTGCCTAAGCACAGATATGTCTCCTTCAGCAGCAGGATTCTGTGAAGGGATTCTGGACATGGCTGGGAAAGGGCTACAGGAGCTGGTCACCGGCCTGCCTGTCGTTCCCAGAGCAAATCAGGGGTTTGTTGGCACGGAGGCCTGGCTGTGCACAGGCAGGGCAGCAGGCAGGAGTGCTTGGCGTGTGCTGCCTGCCAGAGCCTTCCACAGCCTGTGCCTGCCAGACCTGAGCGATGGTGCAGCCCTCGCCTGCCTTCAGCAACATCCCGCTTACTGCTGTAAACAGGGTACTGGTGACAATTTATCTGTGTGGTAGGGAAGGGGAAAGATTTTTGTCTGGAGACTTACGTGTAGGGGGAGTGCAGCCCAAGGGATGATTGGGAGCAGCAGCTTATTAGGATTGCGGTGGTATTTATTTTACATTTATTAATTTGTAAAGCGCCATTAAATTACTAATTGCAAACTCTATATCCCAGAAGAGTTCTGCTTTTTTTCATCCTGTTGCAGTTAACTGAGGGGTACTCAGTCACAGCAGTGCTGTAGCAGTAGTGCTGCAGGAGGACAAAGCTGTATCATGAAAGGCTGGCTGTATTAATATTTTTTATTATTGAAGATCCATTTTCTTTTTCTATTTTAACTGTCCCTTACAGGTTCTAATTGTTTTGTTGTGTTGTTTGTTTGGGGTTTTTTTGTTTCTTGTTCAAGTTTTTAATTTCAAATAATGTCATGTAATAGTGCAAAGGTGGCATAGAATAGGAAAAGAGAGAGAGAGAAAGGACATAAAAGCTGATGGTGTAGAGTACTTAAAAGTACCAAAATAATGATTTGGAAAGTGATTATATCCAGCCTTCCCAGTATTTATATTATTGCCAGTTTGAGCTGTTAAAGTGACTTTCTGTCATAATTTCCAATGGGAAGTTAGTTCCTATGGGAAATAATGGGGAGGAGGGGCAGTTAATCATTTTGTTCTCCATTCTATGAAATCTGTTAGCTGATATCAATTTACTTTGTAAAAGAAATCCATATCCCAGACACAATTTTTGTCAAAATAGGGAAATACCAGAGCAGGACCCACAGTAGCATCCCGAGGAGAGAAGAGGAGGCAGCATGCAGAGCATCTCGCCTACAGGCTGGCACACATGTGCTGGATGGCAAAGTAACATTATCCCACTGCAGACAAACCTGTGGTTCTCCCTCTGTCCCTCCCAAAAATGGGGTTTCCTTTTTTTTATTTTGGAAGGATAAAAAGAAGAGAGCAGTTGGAAGCAGGGATTGCTTTCACAGGATTGCAGAAGCTACAAAACCCCTCAGGGAGGAGGACAGCAGGTCAAAGCAGCTGCACATAAATGACACAGTAATCCAGACTGAGGAGTTGATCAGTCTAAAATATTGTGAGGAAGAAAACACTTTTTTTTTTTCTTGCATGAGCTGTCTCTTGTGCTTCACAGCCTGGCAAACAGCTGAGCCAGCACAGCAGAGAGAAGCTGCTGTGGAGAAGGGATGTGTTGGCTGCTGCAGCAGGGAGCGGTTTCACACTTCCTGCCTTTTCTCCTCTGTGCTGGTATTTGCTCGTAATTTAGGTACATAGCACATTAAATTAGGAACTCCAGGTGAAAACTACTTTTTTTTTCCTTTTAATTAGACCAGTTTTCAGTTTGATCAAATTCCCCAGTGTGGATCACCTGGGTGGTCATGTGAAAATAGTAGTGGCAGTGAAAGAGGAAGGATGGAAACCACAGACAGAGACAGTGTGGCAAGTGGGGACAGGATCCTTTCAGCAGATGCTTTCATTCATGCTTGATTAAAGTGGTCTTGTGTTTTTTGCCTGTTTATAAACTGGCTTAGTTGGCTTGACTGTTGAGTAACAAATTCTTCCCTGATCCTGACCTGACCAGGGAGTCCCGTCTCTGTCTTTCTGTCCATGCAGTGATGCAGCTCAGAAAACAAATCTAAGGGAAAAATAATTCTCCTTCTGCATAATGCAGCCTGCTACCGAGTTAATTTCTATAAACATGAAAGGGGAACAGCTTGTTTTGTCAATGGTGGTGGTTTATGGGTGGCTGTATGGTGGGGTTTCTGTATTTTTGTTTGTTCTGTTTGCTCTTTAAGAATTCAGTGAACCCTGATTATTGGAAGTAAATAGAGAGGGGGTCCTGTGCTGCTTAGGTGGTTTGGGGAATTTTCACAAAGCAGCAGATCTGTGTGACATTGTGTGGTCACCCAATATTGGAGAAAAAAGGCTCAGTAGTCACCCAGCTGGTGAAATCTTATCTGTTTCTCTTTGCCATGCAACTTCATCTGTGTTTGGGGATATAAAAATGCATTTTCTTTTAGCCAGCAATCTTCTAAAAAAACCACTTGCGTTTGCACCCTGTGTTTATAACAATGTTCAGAGCATTGCAACATTGCCAAACTAGACCGTTCCTTCTATTTTGGGACCCAAAGCAACAGAGTTGTTTTCAGTCAGTCCAAATGCTCGTGCTCACAGATGTAGAGAATAAAGCAGAACTGATACATCTGGGATCTTAACACCTTCCAGCTGGTGTTTTATCAAGAGGGGAACCTGCATATGTGTACTTAAGAGAGAGGATTACTGTCATCATATGACCATATCTGAAAGGAACAAAGGAAGGTTTAAAAATATTGAATGTCGCCTTGCTTCAGATGTCATTGCTGGAAAATGCTCATGTTGATATCTAAATCTTCTGTTTCTGTTGGGTAATGAGATGCAGTGTACACAAAAGACCCTTTGATTTCTCAGTTGAGAAGCAGAGTTGATGCCGTATGGGCTAATGTTGACAAAAAGGACTGATAATGTCATCAAGTGTATGTATAGAATTGTTGTCTTTATAGATTATCAGATCAAAACAGCAGAAAATTTTGTGGTCCTATCAAGCTTGATATTAAATTAAAAAAAAATAAATACTACTGGCTTGTTTTGTTCTTTGCAGTCAGCGGTTTTGGAATCATATTTTAAGAGCTCAGGGCTGTTCCAATTTGTTTACTTTTTTTTCTTTCTTATTTTCTTAACCAGAAAAAGCCACTGTCCTCAATAATAAAAGAAGTCTGCGATGGGTAAGTTCTGCCATATAGTACATACTAATTACTGTACTTTAAAAGTTATTTAACCAACCAGAGATGAATTTTTCTGAAGAAAATCTAGTTATTCTATATAATTAGTCATTAGTTTCTTATGTCTTGTAGTTTTATCTTCAGATTTTGAATTTGCAGCATATTTTTGATCAATTATTTTCAAGATCAGGTTCCTAAAAAAGCAGCTCCATCATGTGGGTGACTCTCATTTAGACAGTTTGTTGCCTTTCTGCACAGAGATGCATTTTACTGACTCACTTTATGCTTGTGGTCCTTGCAGTTCATGTGTCTTTGATTTCTGAGCACTGGGTCTAGTGGCTACTGTAAGCTAAGCCAGTTGATCTGACAGCTCACATAAAGCTGAAACGTTAATCACAAGCCCTGCAGTATGAACTAATAATTGGCTAAGAAAAATATCCTGCTTTAGTTTTAATATGTTACTATTTGGGGACAAAAATGCTGTTTTAAACAAGTGTTACCACACAGGAGAAACTAGATTATATTCATCAAATTGCTGAGTTAAAAAGGTGGTATTTTAAGCATAATGTAATATATTGATTTAATGCTATATACATTGCATATTATATAAGCTAGCGTAAAATCCTGGTGATGTAATTTAATTTTTTTATTTTTTTTGTCTGTTGTAGTGCTTTAATGATCTTGCTTACTGCAAGCAAAAATTATGCTTGTTATTTTTTATAGATCTGGAATAAACATCAGATCATTATTTTTGGAGAATTGAATTGTCATTGTTGCAACAAAGCAGTTTCTCTTCTTCCCTGTCCCTTTTAATCTTTGCCTTTGAAGGAAAGTATTTGTTGTGTAATTTCTTTCTTGACCATGGTCAACTTTAAGGCTTTATTTCATATACACAAAGGGAAGAATCTTATTTATAGGATGTATTTGCACTGAAGTTTTCCCTTTGTAAGCTTGCTTTTATCTTAAACTTTGGAACTCATCATTGAAAGCTATCGAAACATATGGGAAATACATGGGGATGACAGGCATGTGTTGATCATAGTAAAATTATGTAAAGAGTACTTTTTGAGTTTTTAAAATTTCATTTTGTGATTAATGTGTTTTCATATTTCTAAGGTGGTCTCTTGCAAATCACGATCAATTTGCACTGCAGCATGCTGATAGTTCTAATTTCTACATCACAGAGAAGGTAGGTAAATCATTCAACAATTCTTGCAGAGCCTGTCAAAATGTTTGCCACAGTTTATTTTAAATTCAAATACATAAAAATATAGAGCATTTTCTGTAATGCAATGCCAGTTAGAGGGTAGGTACTGGGACACCTGGTTTTAATGATTTTGCACTGCCTTCTTCTGTTTGGAAAGGCAAATAACAATTTGAATGTGCCAAGGCCTTCATGGCTGTTGAGTTTGAGGCTTCAGCACTGAGCCCTTCAGCTTTGGTATTTGTGCATGTTTAGTATTCTGCTGACAAGTGGTGTACAGGAAATTGAAATATGTAAAACATGAAGGGCTCTTTGAAGTCTGAGGAGACCTTCAGTGCGTGTCACTTCCCTCTTTGGCTGATCAGATAGAAATAAGTTTCAGTGACTGTGTAATATTTGCTACTCCTTCCCACCTGCTGTCTTGTCCTTTTCCGGTTCTGTACGTTACACTGACTGATTTTTGTGGTCCCCAGGTAGTGTGGCAATAGGTGATTCATGAAGTGATACAGTGATTTCAGCATAGAGTAATGAAATGGCTGTAGCTGTAATGAAAGTGGAATGTCTAGTCTAAATAAATGGGACATGCTCATCTGAATGTAGTACATTCATTCCTAGCATTACTAATAGAATTGCTGAAATGACTGAAATTACAAAAAATAAATTAATTAGTTTGGAAGAGTGTACACATTAGTCCTGCAGAGGTACCATTTCTAAGCAATGGGGAAAGAGCACTGTTCAAAACCTATTGAGGTCTGCATGCAGATTGCGGACTCTCAGTGGATTTTGAGCTAAATAGACTTGAGTTTAGCTGCATAGATGGCAGTGCCTTTGCTTACCTTGTCATCAGTTTAGTTCAGCTTACTCTTAATCGGGAAGGGTCACAGAATTTCACAGAATCTAAGGGGTTGGAAGGGACCTCGAAAGATCATCTAGTCCACCCCCCCTGCCAGAGCAGGGTCACCTAGAGTACATCACACAGGAACGCATCCAGGCGGGTTTTGAATATCTCCAGTGAAGGAGACTCCACAACCTCTCTGGGCAGCCTGGGTCTTTCGGTTTTGTTTTGCATTTTATAGTTGTTTAGGATCTGCTAAACACAGCTGAGACACTAACTTTTCTCTTGCTAGAATTCTTACCCCCACCCAAGAAATAAAGGGAACTTATGCCCAGTTAAGCATTGAAGACTAAATGTAGCAAGACAGCTAGAGCAGTTGCTGCTAAGATAGTGCTTTTTTTTTCCCAGTTTTTTATTTTAACTATTCGTCACCCTAGACAACCTTTTCACAGTTTGTTTTGGGATCTCCCCTTTTTCACTGGTGTGTTTTTTCTCCTTTCTTTTCAAGTTTCAGTTGACAGACACTTCAAAGGCCACCACAAAGAAAACTGTTGAAGTAATTATTGGCTGCTGTGTTTTGCCTCCACCCAAATTAAATATTAAGACTGTTTTGCTAATTGCCCTGAATTGTGACATAAAATTTTCCAAAAAGCCAGACACAATTGAACTTGCCTGTTGGCATTTAAACCCTGATTGTACAGTGAATATTTCCAAGAAGCCAGGGCTGAGCGAATACTCTGGTTTGTTGAAGGAATTTGTCCTGATACAATTGGAGGAATCTTCCAGGCTTTGCCTCCAGCTGTGATGGGTAGGATCCTGCAGTTTTGGAGAAGAGAAATGCTTTCCTTTCTGCATAAAAGGAAGTCTGATGGCTTTTGGCTGCCTGTAGCTTGCAATAAGGGTGGAAAATGATGGTCTTCTAGAACATTTTGGATTGTACTGCAGAGAGGACGTTGAGTTTGTTTATTCCCTACTGAAAATATGCAGTGTGTCTGACTCTGAGTCACATAAATAAGAGAGAAGAGCTCTAAATGCCACCAATATTACTCAGATGTCTGTGACTTTTATTAGATATTGTTCACTGTTTATCACTGCTTATTGAATAGTGGCTATAAAGGGAGGCTTATATAGGCTATCACCCCTTCTGCATACTTCCCCTCATTTGTGTACAGTAGGATGTTGTTGCTTTCTGAATTAAAACACAAAAAACACCAGGCATGAGGACAAACACTTCAATGAAGCTACAATGCTAATCGTTAGTTCCCATGGTCTTAATCTGTCTCTTACTAGGACATAACCAGAGCTCTTTTGCGACAGTGACAGCTTCTAATAAGTAAATGTTTTTCACTGCTCTCAAAGATGAATTGTATGTCTGTACATAGGCAGAAAACACCATTGTCATGTTTCTGCAGAGCCTGGGTGACTGCTGATCTCTGGCCATCCAGATAGAGACCTCTTTTTAAAATATGACCATGTTTAAAGTTACCAGAAAGAAAAGCAATTAATGAATTCTTCTACAAAGTAACAAGAAACTTTGAAGTGAAAATGTTACAAATGTGGGACAACACATGGCTTACAACTATATTTTTGTTTTTGAGTGGCAAACAGCGCATCTGTGTTTTGGTTGTCATATGCAGAACTCTTTATCTTTTGTAGCTGACCTATATTTCCTGATTATACCATATATAAATAAAAACAACACCCAAGCTGTTCTGTCTCTCTCTCTTTTTTTTTTTTCCTGGCTGTATTATTTGGAAAAATGCCTCTATGGGAGTAGCAATAACTCCTTCAGACAGTATAAGGGCGGTCTTTTAACAAATCTTGAGTCATCCAGGGTCCCTACTAGAGATAGGGGTTATTGTGGCAGATGCAATTTGGGCTGCTGCCTCCGGGGTTCTGATCTGTGCCCCTGAAAGTGCAGTGGAAATTATTAGCTATGTTTTTTAATCAGTTTCTTTTTTAAATGGGAGAAATTAAATAAGAGGTTATGTGACCAAGAAAACCAAGCAGGCATAGTGCCTAAGCAAAAGACCTAGCTGGTGTTTTTATTGCAATGTATTTGACTTTCAATTACATTAATAGCTGTGTCTTTTTTAAAAGGCCTTATTTATTGTTAAGGGGCATTTCTTTGATAGGTCAAACACTTAGAAGCCTGACATCTGAATCAAGATCTCATTGTGCTAGATACTGTAAAATAGAGAATAAAAAAGTCACCTTTGCTTAGTTGCTTGTGTACATCAGGCGTAGTAACTTGAGGAACACTGTAGCCTGGATGAGCTCAGGTTTAGTACACAAAATGCTATACGAAGAGTAGAAAACAGCTGTATCATTTTTGTACTGTGTGTTTCTGGGCTGAAAACCACAGCCTGGAATCTGTCTGTTGTGTTTCTCTGCTGGCAGTACTAGGAATCCAGGGACAGGCATCAGAGTGGCTCATGCAGCATGTTGGTGGGTATGCCTGGTCCCTTGTTGCTGCTCATCCTGAGCCTTGCAGACAAGGTCTGGCTCCTCTAGATCCATTTGTGCACCTCTGCTGCCCACATGAGCTCTGGGTCTGGGAGGGATCATTGTTAGCTCAAACTCGGTCTCTAAAAATGAAAAGATCGTGAAGGAGCTGGATCTTTGTAGCTGTTCAGATTACGGCGTAGCCTCAAAAATGTTTGGTTCTTTTGTGTGTGGTTTTGGGTTTTTCTTGTCACACCTGAAGGTGTGATAAACCACAGTGTTTATCAACAAGGGGGCCTTGTGGAAGTCTGGGGCTGGGGAAGAATAGGGTCCAAGTTGGCTTCACTGCTGGTGACAGAATGTGGTGGTTCTTAACCCTGCACCAGACCAGCTACCAGGAATAAAAGGCAAACTCACTTTTGCTATAAGGGGCTTTGCGAGCCAGTTCTGAGCTATGTTTGGCACACAGTGATGATACTGATGGCATTTTTTTATGTTAACTTTTAAATGTAAGGACATTTTATTCATCTGTTTTTTGACTGCAGCCCATTTTTTATTCAGCCACAATTTTGTTCAGGTTTTTACATCTGATGCCTCTGAAGACTCTCTGTTGTTTTTTTCTTCTTTCCTAACTCTCACATTTCCCTTTCATTCTTGTGTGCTTATTGCATGCAGTGGAGGAGAGCAGGCACCGAGTTCCCTCCGTTAATTTAGATAGAGTTTTGTGCTGTTTTGCACCGGGAGCTGCCCCCACCTTACTTTCGTTGTCATTATTCAGCTCTTTGCTGTGTTTGCATGTGGGACATCTTTCTCCCTCCCTCCTCCCCTGAGCTGGGAACCTGGGTAGAGTCCCTGGTATTTGTTCTTTCTCAAAGGTGCTTTTGCTTGTGACCTATTTTTTGCTGAATACAACCTGTAATTGTATATTCATGTGAAATTCCACCATGACACTACAAGCTCCCAGCGTGGGTGTGTATGCAAATGACAGGACAAGAAATGAGCCACTTGTAGTGTTGGGGGTTTTTGGATGGTTTTTTCTTTCACATTTTTACTATTCATCTGTTTTCAATGATTAATTAGAACTTGAATAAATTGGAGGAAAACATTCCCAATAATTAAGATTTCCGATTCACTGAAGGACCTGGTACTTCCCGAGCAGCTGAGAATGAGAAGTAGTATGAAGGCTGGGAACTGGAGAAATGTATTAAGCGATCTGTTCCTCGTATCTGTCATTTTGCATTACTCTTGATAATATACATGTTAGTAATGCTAAATAAATGTCAGCTTTTAATCCAAATTTGACTGGGACTGAACTATGCCCAGCTTTCCCTTTTCTCTACCAGCAATGTGACATGTGGTATTCCCCGCATACTCCCAAACCTATTACTGTTTTGGGGCATCTGCACAGCCCTGCAGAAATTCCTAACAAGGAGAGCAGCTTATTGTTGGGAATCAGAGTCAGAGTGGCCTTGCTCCTGCCTGCTTGATGAATGCTGGTAACGCTGCCCTGAGGACACCAGTAAAAACTAGCAGACACCAGTGTATTTCTCCAGGGGACAGAAGTAAAACTTCAGTACTCATACACTAAATTGCTTTCAGTCCTTCTTTGTTCAGGCTGATTTCCAGAACAGTGGTCATCCTTCTTTTAGGAAATTAATCCAAATTTTTAGGACTCATTTTGTAGGACTTCAGGTTCATACTAAATTTTCCAAAGAGAATAATTCTGTCTTGTCAACCTGTTATACTTTCTGCCCCCAGCATGAACAGCTTAATTCTTCTGCTTGCATCCTTTTTAAATATCTTTTATTTAGTTCCTTAGTTCCACGTCAAGGCTGATGAGAGGGATCAAGTGATTTCTTTTTAAAGAAAGCTGTATAGATATTTACATTCTTAAATTGAGTTTGTCATTTTGCCTCACAAGTAATCACTAGAGAGGAAAGGCTCAGTAAAAGTTTGTCTTTCTGTTACAGCACTTGAAGATAGGTACCGTATACCACAGACACAGTGAGACTGTTTGGGTTCAGCGGATGGCAAACAGTTCTGTGTAAGATCTAGCTGACAGAAAAACACTCTAAGTTGTCTTCATACTTAGAAAAACACCCTGTTTAAGTGGGTGGTTTTACAAGGTGCCTTGAACAGACATCACAGCTCATTGTGAAAGGGGACAGTTCTGATTTCTTCTCCCTTTCCCCAAGAGATTCTGCCACTTCATTTTTCCTGGCTACAGCATTTTTTAAATTTTTTTTTTTTTTTTACAATTTTTGGAGGTGATGGCAAGGGGAGATCATTTTGTACCACTTTAATTCATTAAATTTGCTTAATAAAAAAATCTGCCTGACCTGATGTAAGGGTGAGGCAGGACCCCTGAATCATGTCCAGGAATGAGCTGCAGAGAAAGAAGTTAAAGGAAAGACAGGAAAAGGAATGAAACTTTGCTTTTTTTAACAGCTGTGAGCTGTTGCTTGTGGAACGGGCTTAGACTGATGTGGAATGAACTTGTTGGCAAATTCTGACTGTAGTCACAACTGGAGAAGGGATGTTTTGCCTACCTATAGTTTCTCTGTGTCTGAGAGGAAGGGTGCAGTCAAGGGAGTAGGAGTAGGATGTACATGTTAGAGAAGCACAAGCACCTGCAGACTTCCCCTTTAAACAAGTTTCAGTATAGTTCCAAATGTGGTGCTTGAAAAATGAGCTGGCCCTCTTTCCTGCTTATACTATGGTGCTTATTCCTGTCTTTTCCTGTACAAACTGGGCAAAACCCAGAATGATAACATTTTCAGCTGGTTTAGTTCCCTTGTTGACTCATCAAGTAGTTACACAACTGTTTATGCCACATAGAAACAGTAGTAGGAACGAGCAAGAGACTAAAAAGCAAGACTCTGCTTTCTGGTAGGAAGCTGTGCTGTGCTTTGATTTGGCAAAAGTGACTGTGAACCACGGTCTTGGCTTGGGCCTTCAGCCATTCCTCATAGTGACAGCATCTGCTTAAGGAACTACTGCTCCTGCACGGACCCCTCAGTGGTGCTGTGCGTGAATGTGTTGGTTGAAATGCACTGAAGAAATTACTTCAATTTGACAGTCCTTATTTGGATTCTGTTTTTTTATGGTGTCCATTCCAGTTCCCTGTCCTGATTTCTCCACATGATCTCACCAACAGTCGTATGAGCCCAGCTAAGTCTGGCATTTCCTGATGTTTGTTTTGCGGGGTGCAGCTCTTATGTTCCAACTTTATCAGAGGATGGTGGGGCTGCTTGTTGCCTGCCCACCCTTTTAGTGCCCCTGATGCAACTGTGTGTGTGTCTGTGTGGTTGCTTGAATTGGGGAACTGATCCAGGTTAAAAATAACCTGTGCATAACTTCTTTAATGTGTCAGAAGGATGTCTGCCCACAGTGTAAAACCCCTGCTGCTCTGCAGAGCAAGTGATACCTGATAATGTTGCCTTTGTAGATCATTCTACCTGAAGATAAATAAATCATGCAAAGTATGGACTTTTTCTTAGGATGTGGTTTCAGTGGCATTCAGGCTGGTATAACTGTGGGTTGCCGGAGAAAAAAGGAGTTGAGCTGGTTCAAGTCATGCATCTGACAGAATAAAACTCTGAATTTATTTTTTTTTCTTTCTCTTCTTTCTGTGAATGAAGGAGAGAGGAAGAGGTAACTTTTTTAAGGTTAGATGGTTGGCTGTGCTGCTGCATGTTTGTAGACCTGATGTAAGGAAAATGTTGGGAGCCCACATGCTGGAAGAATACGTACAGAATTGTGCCTCCAGAAAACTTCCTCATTTTAGGAACTTCAGCCAAACTACCAATACTTAATTTTTTAAGGAAAATACTATCATCAAATTCTAATGTGAAAAACTTGAAGACATTCTCTCTGTTTCCAGCAGCTTCCCAGAAAAGGAATTGTATCAAAAGATGAATGGCCTCAGTGTTTCTTCTAAAATAATACATGTAGTACAATGTTGATAATTACCTATATCTGTTAACTCTCATCTTACTAATGTTTTTGGTGACTGAAAATGAACTTAAGAAGTTTCATACCAAGTCAGCCAGGCTATCTCCAGCTGTAACAGTAGCAAATGCCATTCAGAATTGTGATCTGATGATGGCTTTCACTCCCTTCCTGCTTCCTCATCAGCATTCATATTTGTTGTACTTCAGGTGTTGAAGGCTACATCTACACTTAGTCCATTTAGTATCTATATAAGGGCCATAAAATTCCTTCATCTCTTCTTGTACCTGCTGATACTGCCTGCTTTCACAACCTTTTGTGACAGCAAGCTCAAGAAGTTCACTGCTGAATGAAGTAGTACATTCTTCACCTGGTTTAAATTGATCCCTTACTACTTTCATCAAGTTATCTCCTAGTGCTCATCCTTCAGGATTTGATAACAATGGTTCTGCATTCAGCTTATCACAGAATCTTAGGGATTGGAAGGGACCTTGAAAGATCATCTAGTCCAACACTTATCCACTACTTTCCATCTGGTGGCCTTTGTTCCTCCAAACTGAGGAGACCTTGCCTTGTGAGGCAGCTGCTGAAGCCTACTGGGGCATTTGACTTGCCTTTCTCTGCATTTTCCCTGACACTACTGTGTCCTCCCTAAGATGTGAAGATCAGAACTGCACACAGTACCCTGCATATGGGTGCGTGAAGTTCTCGTGGCAAAATGATGCCCTCTGTCTAGTAAACAGTACCACTTCTAATGATGCCCAGTGCTTACTGGCTGCTGTAGCACATTTATAGAATCATAGAATCATTGAGGTTGGAAGAGACCTTCAAACTCATCCAGTCCAACCGCCTACCTACATCACCACTAATGAATCAGTGAATTTGAATCTTTAAGGGAGATCTGCCAACAAGCACTTTGCTTCTCTTTCTTGAGTTGCAACTTAAAAATGAACTCAATTATATATCATTTTGTCTTTATTTACTACTTGCCCAAAGTCACCCTGGTGAAAGTGTTATGGAGTAATTAATTTAAAGAATATTTCATATCTCTAATTTTTTTTCTGTCAATTTGGAGGGAGGTGCACTAAAATGATGAGAGTCTGGAAACAGAGAAGAATCTATAACTGAATGATACAAACATGTGAAGAATTTTAGATTTCTTGGCTGTAATTAAAAGTTAAAGAAGCCTGAAGGAAACTGTCTGGTCAAGGTTAAAGAACAGTGCTGAGCAAGCTATAACCATGGGAACCAATGCTTCTAGGTCTTCCTCAAATATGTTGAGAAAACATTCCATTCCAACCAGTTACAGTCAGCTGAATCATGAGGTATTTTGCTGGGTATAACAGATTATTAAAATTATAAGACAAATGAATGGCAAAATAAACTTTAATTTTCCTTGATAATTTTTCCGAAGTGTCTCTCCAGCAAAGCTCTGAATAAATGGCTGCACTTTTCCAATAGGATTTTTTGAAAGCAAATTCACATACCTTCATCCCTCTCCGGGGGCTGGTGGACTCTGTTAATGCTTGAGGCCTGCTTTTTAGAGGCAAGTGTATGCAAGTCTCCTGCATGTGTTTTGGGCAAAGCAGGCTATGGCACAGTAAGGGCAGAACTTTGAGAAGGAACAGAATCCAATGGCAGATAATGTAGGTTCATGTTGCTTCAGCTGGTGGAGCTGGAAGTCAGAGGGCTCCAAGACGTGAACACAAGGCAAACAGTCAAGGTATCCTCCTACTTCTTGCTATGTTTTGTAGCTTGTATGTTTTCATGATAATAGTTGTCTGTCTGATTTTAAACTCAAGCTTGGAATGTGGTGTGCAGGAGTATGATGCTTGGAAATGCTACCTACTAAATGAGAATAAAATCATTTCATGAGTGTAGACTCTTGCCAGATATAATATTGCAAATGGGGCTTATTTGTATCCATAATATAACTGCTGCCTAAGTCCTAGGTATCATTTATAACAGACCTATTTTCTTGTTACGGAGTTTTTTTAGCGGCATTTTGGATAGTGCTGTTTCAGTAGTTCCCTCACTGCTCAGGAATAAGCTTTCCTAATACAAATCAGCAGCATGAACAATATCTACAAGCCTGATGTATACTTGAGAAGCAGGTCAGAAATGCCTCAGAAGAGGTTTTTTGGTGGTGGTGCGCCCTGTGCTGAGTAACAATGGTGCTTACGAGTACGATTGCCGGTGCCGGGCTGCTGTGTTGGAATGATGTTCTGTTATCCTGGAAAAGAAATCCACAGGATGCTGTCCCTAATACTAAGCAGATTAACTGTGTGTAAATGTTGCAATTGAAATTAAATGGCGTGCCAACCACTGCATCACACAGTTAATGTAGGAAATCCTCTTGGCTTAATTGTATGCTTCCACGCTGTTTCTTGGTAGGCGCTTAAGTCATTATTTAGAATGGATAAACAAAATTGGATTTTTGGTTGGAGAACAGCTGACTCTTCAAGTTTTGACTAGCCTACTGTGTTAGAGACTTGATGCTTTGAATACTTTCAGAGAGAGGGCATGGGCAGTTTTCCTTAAGCCTTTGTCTATATCAGGAGTTGAAGACAAGCTCTCTATCTCTTGTGATAGCGGTGATTGAATTTACAGTATGGAGCAGACTTCTGCCCTTTGCTCTGAGCCAGGCATGATGAAAGGTCCTTGGGCTTAGTGTCCTGTGGGCTCTGACAAGCGTTGCAGCTTTGAGTCTGGAAGTTTTGGTGTTTCAGACTCAGCTTGATAAATAAACAGAAAGACCCCAAACAAAACTTCCAGCGATGCTTTTATGTACTCTGTTCTTTTTCCTCTGCTGTTTTGTTCTATATTTATTCTATATTCTATTTTTCTCTGCTAACATACAGTCACTCTGGAGAATAGTACTTCTCTTGTTAGTCTGTATATGGTATCTGAATTTCAACCAGGTTATCGACTTCCCTTTTTCCACGTGTTTTTAAATTCCCTACTATAGAGAAATAGTGTATTTTTAACAAGATATTTTTTCCTTGCTAGATTGGTTGTAGATTCAATCTATTCAATCTGTAAGCATCCTTATGTAACTAGATGTTTATTTTTTAACCTGCATGCACGACACTGTAGGGAATATATCAGATTAAGCCCAACTTTTTATGGGTTAGGATTTTAGCTCGTGACAAAACCCCTGTAACTGAACAAACTGTGGAGCATGATTTCAGCCTGGAGCAACTGTGAAATAATGCAATTCAGGCTGTGGTTGACAGCTTGCTGCTCCCAGAAAGGGAAGGTATAACTCCTCCTTGTGCTTCCCCTGCTCTGTTTCCTCCCCGTGGTTCCACCATCTTTCCTGGTGCTCAACCCTTTCAGAGCTTGTTTCTGTTGATTAACCTGATGGAAAACTCTTCTCTCTTTCCTGGCAGGGCTGCTTTCTGCCAGGTTAATGAGATCCTATGACTGACCCCTCAAACAGGTCTGTGCAGTGTCAGAGCTGGTGTGAAGTAGAAAAGGCAGCACTCAGGCAGGAGAGTGATGAGGGAGGCACTGCAGTAGTATTCCACCGTTCAGCAAACTCCTTGGACCTCCTGAGACCATAGTGTAGCCTTCTCTCACAAAGGCTGGTACCTCCTGTTTGCAATGAGCTGAGAGTGTTTACAGAGGTGCTTATTGTGATGAAGTGACTTGGCTTGTTAAACCACAAACTAGTTTGTACATCTGATTTGGTAGTTTGTGTTAGAGCAGGAAGCATGAGAAACCTTGATCTTAAAGTTATGCTGCTGAAAAAGTAAGCCTGTGTGGGTGCTCTTACTTAGGTTTAAGAACAGTCTGTTTGCTTAACTCCAATATTTTCATAAGGATGTCAGTGAGCTTTCATTTCTGAATGTGATTGGTACAGTTTAAGTTGTTTAAGTGTTGTCTGATAACCTCACTGGCTTTGATATTGTTGAATGCTGGGATTTGCTACCTTCCAGTAAAGCTGATGGAACTCTGTGTCTGTGTGTTGAGAGAGGTTCTCCTCCCCCTCTATTCTGCCCTAGTGAGGCCACATCTGGAGTATTGTGTCCAGTTCTGGGCCCCACAGTTCAAGAAGGACATGGAACTGCTTGAGAGAGTCCAGCGCAGAGCCACAAAGATGATTAAGGGAATGGAACATCTCCCTTATGAGGAAAGGCTGAGGGAGCTGGGTCTCTTTAGCTTGGAGAAAAGGAGACTGAGGGGTGACCTCATCCATGGTTACAAATATGTAAAGGGTGAGTGTCAGGACGATGGAGCAAAGCTTTTTACAGTAATGACCAATGATAGGACAAGGGGCAATGGTTGCAAACTGGAGCATAGGAGGTTCCATGTGAATATAAGGAGAAACTTTTTCACTGTGCGAGTGACAGAGCACTGGAACAGGCTGCCCAGAGAGGTTGTGGAGTCTCCTTCACTGGAGACATTCAAAACCCGCCTGGATGAGTTCCTGTGTGATGTACTCTAGATGACCCTGCTCTGGCAGGGGGGGTGGACTAGATGATCTTTCGAGGTCCCTTCCAACCCCTAGAATTCTGTGATTCTGTGTGCATGTACATACTCTGGCCTAACACACCTGAGGTCCAGTGGCTTAGCCTAAGATGTTGATGGAGGTAGATTTAGCCTATGCTGAATGCCTGTCCTAAAGCAATTACTTTTATTCAGTTCCATGAATCTAGGAGGTGGTAACAGTTTAAGCCACCACAACTGTTTGCAGAGTGGGTTTGTTGCTACATTGAGTGAGATTAAACTGCATAAACGTGCTACTGCCACTTCATGCAAATTCCTTGGATGTGATGAGGCGTAGCTGAGTCTGGTGCTGTTCTACTACGAGAGGAGAAAATCTGGCACTTCGTTAGTGCTCTGGGAAGTCACCCCGTACTTAGCTGCTCACCCTTTTTTGCCACTCTCTTAAGTATAGCCTGGCTGGCCTCTCTGGGGCTGTTCTGGCAGGAGGAGGCTGCTAAGGGCTGAGATGAGTTAGCTGCATATCTAAGCAAAGATGCTGTAAAAAAGCTTCTCCCTTGTACCCCCTGTGTTGTCTGGCACTTCAGTTGTTTCAGTTAGAGTGAAGATGTGTTTGTGGGTGGAGGGTGATCTTGCATATAGCTAGAACCAATCCTACAGAGGACTGGGGTACCAAGAAAGAAACAATATACTAGATTTTTATTTTGGGACTACTTGACCTGGTTTCAGGCAAGATTTATCCTGTTTTTAGCATTCTGGATTTGAGATGTATCTGGCTGGGAGCAGAAAGGATGAAATGAAATTGGGAAAAAATTGCCTGAGAAGAAATACACTTTCATTTATTTGGCTAAACCCCAGTCTGCAGGAAGCCTGCAGTGTGGTCTTTAGAACAAAATTAGCTCTTATCTCTCAATCTGTTGGGGATTCCTCTGATTCCTTTGATGAATGAGGGTAACAGCCGATGAACAAGCTATTGAACCATGAACGAAGTTGTGACTGCAATATGCTGAGCACAGTCAGTACCTGTTAGTATGTTCATTGTGCTGGGTACTGCATTCTCTTAACCTTTAGTGAACAGGAGGTAGCTTATTGAAAGAGGGACAGGCTCCCCTGTGCTTACCACAGGAGAAGACCATGCACGTTGGCATTGACCACAAAGTTGTGAGGATACTGTAAGTGTAACCCATAGTTTACACCATGGCAGCTTTTTTATCTACCCGTAGCTTTGGTTTAATTGAATGCATTATGTGAGTTTAACCAAAAGAAAATGTTTAATGCTGCCTTTTTCTGCCAGCCGGGTAAGGGGAGTGACTTACGGCATGTTTGAACTTTACTTACCACTAACAGCAATGCTTTTTTTACTTTGAGGGAGAATGCAAAGTCGTGGTGGCAGAGCTCAGCGGGTTGGTTCCAGTGGTTTAAGTCAGCATGTTCTTGTTATAGAAAATGGAGAGCCAGTGGCATAAATTATAAATCCTGCAGATGTTTAATGACAGGTTTCAGCAAACTTACGAACCCCTCAGCTATGTAGCACAATACCAGAGCCAGACACCATGGACAGTATATTTCAAAGAAATATTTAGAAGTTGCCAGTGAAAGCTAAACTTTGAAAAACATGAAGTCATTCTTGAAAGGGTTCAGATTTGTTAAATACCATGTGAACAGCCACCTATTTCTTCAAGCTAATGTTAGGATGTCTCGGTGGGGAAAATACTGTATAGATGTTAGCTCACATAAGAAAGAGGGAAGTTTTTGCATGCAGACAGGGGAAAGTACTGTTGCTGGTTTAGTGTGGCATTCTGCTCAATGCATATTTTATCTTTTTATGCGAGTCTTAAATAAAACCTTTTGGATTTTTCTCTTTCAGAATCGTAATGAAATAAAAAATGGAGCGATCCTTCGGTTAACAACATCTCCAGTGAGTTACTGTTCTATTCTTCTCTCTCTTCAAAGTGAAGATTTGATTAGTAAATCATTGTGAACTGATATATGTATTTTTAAGCTTTAGCTACACTATATCCCACAATCTCCCTGCAAAGGAGGATGATGGTGTGGTCACAAGATGACAGTATGTGTTGTTCTCTTTTTTTGGGTTATGGGGGCAGGGGTGGTATCTTTGTGTGACATTTGGTCGATAGGGTTGGCACAACGGGGTGTTTTTTGTCTCTCACTTTTCTCCCACTGGCAACAGCTTTCATGTCTTTTCTGCTTCCCTGCTGGCATTGCAGCCTCACTCAAGTGCTCCTTTTCTGCCCCAGAGCTCAGAGCCAAGAGAAAGGGCTGGGAGTTGAATCATAGGGAGCTCTGCTGGGCAGTTCAGGTCAGAGCTTTCCTACTCTCTGGATTTCTATTGAGTGAGGAGCAATTGTAATGTTTGAGATGTTACTGTTTGGTTTTTTTTTCAACATCACCTCCTTGCCAGCTTCTCAAAAGGAATGGCAGAGTTGTTGGTTGCCTTGTAATGGCCTGTTTTCCTGCTGCGTTGAGCAGTACTGTTGCCACATGCTGAAAGCCTCTATTAGTCCCAGAAGATGTATGTCTAAAGCAGCAGCAATCCCATTTCCTTGCTGACAAATGTAGCGTGCCATTGAAGTGGTTTACCTCTTCATGGTGGTGTTCTAGCTTCTGCAGATTCAAAGCATTCTTATGGCCAAACTCTGCCACCTTGTACTGCAGCTCATTTAAACAGGCAAGATGGAACTGTGGTGGTTTAACTTTTGGCTTTTGTTGAACCTGTTAAGAGTGGGGGATCAGTTACTGTCATAAAATGTGAAAACTTCTATCTACAAGCTACGCAGAGATTATAGATATGCTTTTTTGGTTGGATCACTTCTCAGCTAGCAGGGCCTAGGCTCAAAGTAAAGAAATGGAGAAGTGTATGTTGTTACTAACTTCCCAGGTTCTCCAGACATCATGTGCATTTCCACTGCTCTCCAGTCTGCTTAACCTGATGATGGCATGTATTGGATTTAAGAAGTGACTCAATTTGTATGCAGGTTTGTGTATAAGTGGAAAGTGAAGAAGCTAATATGGAGACATATACATGCCTCAAATTTTTTGATAAGTGACTGCAATATTAACCTACCGGAGTGTAGCTTCTTAACGGAAAGCATCTCTAAACAGCAGCCAGCTGGGCAAAGACAAGAGATTTCCATTATCCTTCATCATCTTTTTCAGTGGTCGTTACATACAGAGCTTTACAGTAATGACAATAAACAACAGTTTAAGACCATGGCTCCATCAGAGTCTGTGTGACTCCAGAGTCTCTTGCCATATGTCACCAGAACAGCCTTGTAACATGGGAAAACCACTTGCTGGTGGAGTAAATCCCATTTGATGGAACTTCCTAAGCAACAGACAGCCCAGCACCAGTTCCTCCTAACCTTTGGGACTTCTTAAGAATAAATATCTTGAAAAAGGGCTATCTACTGCCCACACTAGGGATTTCATGAAATCAAAACATCAGTGGTTCATGAAGAACCAATGTGGTCCAAACATACTGCATCATTGTCTTGTGTAACCATGGTATGGAGTGACAGCATGAGATGACTCACGCAGTCCTCTCTCAAAATCCCCAACCAGTTGTACCATGCAAAACTGAAGAAAAGCTGTGCTGTGACTAATCTGTGGAAATGTCTATCTGTCTGTCTTCAAGATCACTTGTGCAATTGAAAATGTGATCTACAAACACAAAAGACAAATTTTTGATTTATAAAACTTTCTGCTAATACCTGTGGGTGGGAAGAAGGGGCTTTGCATTAGACTCTCATTATGCTTGTCCTGTTTCTTTGGTGATTTGTCTTGGAGTCAGTCAACCAAGAGAGGGGTCCTGAGGATACTAAGGGTACTACTTGTTACCTACCAAGTTATGGATCACTCTGGCACTGGCCTGTAGTTATAAGTGACTCAGCCATCCTGTTGTAAGATAGAAGGCCAGTCTTCTTGTCTTCAGTATTGACATTTATCCCTGCACCAGTGCTTGTTTTCAAATTTTTGACATTTCAAAAAAGTTTTTGCTAACTTTTTCCCAGAATCAGGGAGGTGGCTTGGAAGGTTTTGAAGGACTGGATTGGTTTTTGTTAGATTAGAGAGTATTTGTATTCTTAAAATAGATGTGAAATGAAGTTCTGCACGTTCCCACCCTACAATAGTATCTTTGCTTTTTAAGATACTGCCGAAGTGGTCATCATAGAAGTACCTAAACCAGACAGATTAAAGGCTTCCAAGCTGTGGTTTTAAGATTTGACCCACACAAAGCTTGTAGTTTGCCCTGAAAAGCTAACAGGCCACTTGTTTCGGTTTTTCCTCTGATAGCCCATATGAGAGCAACAGTAGTTGGAGGAAATAATGTGAAGAACAGACTGCATTATATACTCCTGCAAAATGAGAAAGATGCTTTTTTAGCTGCTAGAGCTGGGTGGAAAATGGCTTTGGCATCCTGAGAAAATACTAAGATTCTGAAATTTCCCCCCCCTTTTTCTCTATCCTATGTCAGTGTAAAGCTGAACCTGTCTCCCCCTTCCCCTAGGAAAAGAAAATCATACTAAAAATGCTTTTCGAAGAGGTAGAGAAATTAGAAAAGAAGGAGAGGAAGATTGAGAGAAATTAAGAGCCATGTACAGATTACGTGGTGTCTGGGGTGTGTCCATGTAGTTCCAGAGAAGCCTGAGCTGCCTACTTCCTGGCTATTGTGGGCAAAAAAAACCTGTCCTGAATTTCACAAGCCCTTTAAGGAAACTTTTTTTCCTTTGAAGTGTTGAGAGGAATAATTTTGACCAGTTCTGAATGCTGCATGAACTTAAAATGCTTGTCTAGTTCTTAATTTTCATGCAACTTATTACCATGACAGCCAGAAGTCTGGCTATACTCATTCACAGTTGTGTGCCGTGAGTCATTGAAAATTGGGTGAGAAGGATGAGATACGATCTTTTTGAGCTCTGTTGTCATTAGCCTCATGTTATGTATTGCTTATGTACCTGGAGCTGGTACTATTAAAGATTAAAAGGAGGGAGGAGAAAAAAAGATATTTTTATCTAGAAGTAGTAAAACAGCATTTTTGGGTTGGCTTTTTAAAGTTAGGATTTGAAATGTAATCCCCCAAATCTGAATGTTAAATACTTTCTTTTCTGTAATCTCAGTTTGAGATTATTTTGTGTGCGTGTATAGGGATCTTTTTCTGAAAATCATCGTTAATATTGCAAGGGCAAAACTGCAGTTATGGTGCACTGCTAAATCCGTTATAAATGCTTGCCTTCAGAGATTTACAAGGTATCTATTTTAAACTTCTTTGAGTTAAAACTTTGCGAACGCCAGTGGTTTGTTAGGCCTGGTGGGAATTCGAACTGCCTCTTTGTTTCTGTAGGTCTGTTTGCTAAGTTTGTGCGATTCTCTGAAAGGCTGTTTTTTCAAAACAATGCTATTTTTTTCCTCTATAAACCACTTGCCACACAGACACTCTGTTTCCTAGGTAACTTGAGTACAGATTGAATTTCTCTCATATTATCTTTGTTCCTATATCATCTTTCTTATTTATTTTTAACCTATCCTACCATCTTTCTTCACAATTCTTTTTGCTATTGAATTTTTTGCATTTTTCCGTGACCTGTTTTCGCCCTTTATCCATTTGCATTTCTGAAGAGACTCATTAAAAGTTTCTTACGCAATATTTCTTTGTATTTGACCGCATGTGACAGTTGAAATGCCAGATTGCTATTGTCTGTTTTGTGATACCTGTATTCTAGTGGATAGTGGGTTGGTGTAGAAATAAATGAGCTGTAATTGCTCCTGAGTGCGAGACTGTTCCGAGAGGACAGTTTCATCCTGCAATGCAGCAAGCAGGGGCCAACCTTTTAGTGGGTTCAACTGCAGGATTCCTTCGATCGGATCCTGCAAATCCTTGTTCAAGTGACTAATAATTTTGAAAGGATGCTAAAATACTGGGAATCACAGAATCACAGAATTCTAGGGTTGGAAGGGACCTCGAAGGATCATCTAGTCCAACCCCCCTGCCAGAGCAGGGTCACCTAGAGTCCATCACACAGGAATGCATCCAGGCGGGTTTTGAATGTCTCCAGTGAAGGAGACTCCACAACCTCTCTGGGCAGCCTGTTCCAGTGCTCTGGCACTCTCACAGTGAAAAAGTTTTTCCTGATATTCACATGGAACCTCCTATGCTCCAGTTTGCATCCATTGCCCCTTGTCCTATCATTGGTCATTACTGTAAAAAGCTTTGCTCCATCGTCCTGACCCTCACCCTTTACATATTTGTAACCATGGACGAGGTCACCCCTCAGTCTCCTTTTCTCCAAGCTAAAGAGACCCAGCTCCCTCAGCCTTTCCTCATAAGGGAGATGTTCCACTCCCTTGATCATCTTAGTGGCTCTGCGCTGGACTCTCTCAAGCAGTTCCATGTCCTTCTTGAACTGTGGGGCCCAGAACTGGACACAATACTCCAGATGTGGCCTCACCAAGGCAGAATAGAGGGGGAGGAGAACCTCTCTCGACCTACTAACTACCCCCCTTCTAATGCACCCCAGGATGCCATTGGCCTTCTTGGCCACAAGGGCACATTGCTGGCTCATGGTCATTTTCGTGTCCACCAGTACCCCCAGGTCCCTTTCTCCTACACTTCTCTCCAGCAGGTCAGCCCCCAGCCTGTACTGGTGCATGGTGTTGTTATGGGAAAACTCAGCTGAAGGAATTAGACTCTTAATTTAATGGCTTTCAAACAGAACTGATTATTTGAGCACTCACTGCTTACTGGGCACTTAAAAAATGTTGTTTGCTCATTAACTATATACCATAAATGTTGAGTCAATGGGTCCCTTTTCTAATGTGGTGTTTATGGTGCCTGATGACTTGCTTTTGTTGCGTGTTTTTCTTTGATCCCCTGGTCAGAGATTGGTTTGAGTTCTCAAACCTGTCAGTTGTTTGTGGGCAGCTGTATTAGCATTTCTAGCGTGAGCAATCGTGTAAATAGGGGTATTCATTAATAGTCATCATAATGTTTTCCCTAAGTACTTTTACAGATGTGAGCAACACGTTTACTTATATGGGATCTACACAGATAAGGGAGTGTAGAGGGTTTTGTAACCTCTTTCATAGAATCGCTTTGGTTGGAAAAGACCTTGAAGATCATCAAGTCCAACCATCAACCCAAGACTGCCAAGTCCACCACTAAACCATGTTCCCAAGGGCCACATCCAAACGTTTTTTGAACACCTCCAGGGATGGTGACTCCACCACTTCCCTGGGCAACCTGTTCCAATGCCTGACCACCCTTTCTGTAAAAAAATTTTTCCTAGTATTGAGGTTGAAATTCCGCTGGTACAACTTCAGGTTGTTCCCTCTTGTCCTATCACTCATCACTTGGGAGAAGAGACCAGCCACCCCCCTGCTCTCCTAAGGTCTCCCCTGAGCCTCTCCTTCTCCAGACTAAACAACCCCAGCTCTCTCAGCCTCTTTTCTACTTAAGCATCTGAATCCTCTATCTTTGATTAGAAGTTTGGGGTTTTGGTCTATAACATTTGATCTACAATTGCTTTAAGATGTGCTCAACTGACTTAACGTTCTTTAAGTTTGGTAAATGCATAAATATTTGCAGATCCAGCCTGTGGTTGTGATTATGTTTATCAGGTAATGGTAAATTAGTTATTATTAAACCCTGTACCAGGAGCACTGACCATGGAAGTCAATGAGTCACTGTTACGTTTGTCTGCTCACAGTGCAAGAGGAAGATTTGGGAAGTGGAGTTGGTTCTTGTCTCTTTATAGATAAAGGTTTAATCTCATGTTTTCAGGTTTCCAAACTGAATAGTAAGCACAAAGGATGCCGCAAGAGGAAAACATGCTTCTTAGACATTAACAAGTGGCTACTGGTTGCATAAACTTATTTTAGGCATATTTGCATAATGCATGTGGCTGTGCATCCATAATGCTTTTATCGTTGATTTAGTACATGACTCTAGACGTGACTATTTCCCTGTTCCTATGTTCCTGCCTCCACAATTGTGTATAGTGATAGCATAGGACTGCTCTGTGTATGACATTCGTACAGGGCTTTAGATGTAGAAATTGTGCTTGAGTATTAATGTAAAAGTATTAACAATTAATGTCTTTACTAACGAAAATGGAGTCTCATTGCTTACCTGGCATGAGGCGCTTGTCAGCCTTGCTGGGTCTGTTGAATCTGGTTTGCATATAATGATGATTATGTAATGTATCCTCCTCCATCGCTTTGTGCCATATATGAAGTTGTAGATGAAGTGGCACTAACAAGTCAGGAAAAGGCAACAGTTTAAACCACTACGGTGTTTCAGCACTGAGTGATTTAAATTAAACCAGAAAAATGCACCTGTTTTGTTAGTACAAAATTGTATTTGGTAGTTACTGATGGTCTGTATGCTCTTTTTCTAGCAGAAAGTTGAATAATGTGACTAACTTACCTACAGGGAAGACCAAAACATTCGTATTTTATTTTATTTTATTTGCTGTTTCTAAGCGATAAAGAAGAAAAATGATTGCATAATGGCAAAACAGCAATTGGAATCAATGAACCCAAATATCTTCCATAGCACACTAATGTTTGATAGTGGTTGCATTTGGAATCTGTGTCCTCCCTCCTGCCCTGGCTCACTGTATTTTGTGTTCTGTACAGAAACCCTGTGTACATCTGAGTAATAAGTTGCTTTCAAAGTTTGCACAAAGTATTCAGTGGCAAAGAAACAATCTTGGGATTCCTAACCTCCAAAGGACTATTTGAGTCTCTAAGCAAGTCACATCTTGGATCTAGGTCATTAGTTTTCTTTTTAAGCTGACAATCTCATCAAGCTGCTGCTTTTAAGAACTGCTACTCCCAAAGGGCAACCTTTCTGGCTGTCCTCGGAGCAAGTCGTTTAAGACTAAACATGCAGCTTATGCCTCTTGACAGCCTTTTGAAATGCTGGGGCTTCAACAGCACACGTTTTACAAGCTTCCCATCTTCCTTCCTTTCTAAACAGGAGAGCAGTTAATGCTGTCTTTCATTTACTTGAACAGCCGTGTTTCTGTTAATTCCCTCATAACGGTTCTCAGTTGGGCAGATTTTATATATTTATTTATTCTTACCTGAATGATACTTCAATAAGAACAGAGACATGGCAGCTAGCTCTACTGTTGCTTTAATGAGCTGTGCTCTCTGTCCATCCACCGATGGATTGTAAATCATTAAAATAGCTCCCTGGTAAGCACTCGGAGCATATTTCATCTGGGTTTCATTTTTTAATGCAGTAATAAGCGAGCTGTACATTCCATAAGCACGTATGAGTGCTATGGCAACAAGAACTAGGAGGCTTGTGAGAACTGCATGATATTCACTGAAGCAATATTTTCACCCATCAAGCACTTGTGATGACAACAGCCAACATTCCTGTTGGCCATGTTTCCAGTGAGAGGTACCAGCACTTTTGCTGAGACAAATACCAGTTTACTCCTTTAATCAAGATCTGCTCTGCCATTATCAGTTCTTTTCTCTTCGAATAGTAGAAGGAGCAAGGTTTATTGGATGCAGTGTCTTGCAAAACTTGTTTAATGTAAGAAAAGTACAGTTGTGTAGAAACTTTGCTGATGGAATCTTATTATTTGCATAGTCAGATAAAGCCTACGATGTTAGTAAGCTCTCTTTTATGTGCTTAAAGCAGGGCTGAACCAATTCTGTATCAGAGACACATTGCTTTACAGATTTTCGTGCTCTGTGGAGGGGACCAAGCTGTCTCTTATCTAAGGTTATGTTTTGGTTTTAGTGGGGTGAATTTGAAAGCTCTCACTGAGTTCAGAGGAAGGAGGATTAATTAATCTCTGTCAATAGGTTAGTCCCACTTGTGCTGCTGTTCTGCAGTGTAGGTGAGCTGTTAATGCACATCCCTGTAGTGGTGTTCTCGGTTTGGTGAGAGGTAGGGTTGGCTTGTTCTGTGCTTGGTATCGATTCATGTGTAATGGTAGTCTAACTGGGATGGCAGCAGCAGTTCACCAGCCTCAGATGTTTATGCTGGCACCAGAATCTCTCAAGAGGAACGGTGAACTTGACCATTAGTAGTCTGTTATTAATGTGTATGAAGGTGAGGCGTGTGATGTGAAGGGGTTTGGAAGAGAATGTTCTCCTGGCTTTACTGTCATGTTCCTTCCTTCTTGCTAGCTACTGAGCTACACAGGCAATTACAGTCCCCATCTGTTTGGCCACAGTTTTGCTGTCGAAGTTCTGCCCACTCAGACTTACTGGTTGGGCAGAGTGAGCTGCTCAGTCACACTGAACCAGGTGTTTTGTCCATTTTTCCTGTTAGTTTCACTTTCACTGAGTCCAGGAGCATTCAGAGGACCCACTTCCCGTGGAAAGCTGGAAGAACTGTATCCTTCAGTAGGCAGATAGTCGAGGTGGTAAATTCCCAGAACCACGGCAGGTGGAAGAAGACGTGCACAGATCTTAATGAGCTTAAGGTTAAATTTGAGCAACCATTTCCAAAGTCAAGGGAAATGCAGCTGCCATGGCTGTATTAAAGATTTTCTCAAGTGTTTCAGACAGGAATTCAGACATTGCCTGTATTCTGGGAAAGAGGAATGTTTTGAGGGTGCTTTGCATCTCCCGGTCTTCCTGAGTTGTTACAGTGGGGAGTCTAGAGTAGAAACAGCTCAGTGAAGGAGGTTGTTTGGGGGGGTAGGAGTTGGCTGTTGAGCTTCTTGATCATGTAATAATAGTGGTTACTCTAAATTTTTGTAGCTGATTATACAAGATTACTTTCACAAAACTTCCTTCACCCCCTCTGACAAAGGGAAAGGGTTGAAGGAAGTATTTTGTAGTTATCCTGGAAGTTGGAAATTAGTGGAATCTATTTTTATTTCTTTCATATGCTTTGGCAAGTGATTTAGACTACCAGCTGCAGAAGTTTGAGAAATATTCTTTTAGTATCATTTGGACAGACATTGCCATTACAGAGAATGTATACGCTATTGTTTCCCCATTACAACTCAAACCAGTTGATAGAGAAGGTAACTTAGTGTGGTAGAAAGACCTTCTAGGTGACAGGATTCTGCCTTTTTCTAAAAAATGTAACTACTATGACTGCACCACCTAATACTTAAGGCTAAAGATACTTAAGACTAAAGATACTCACTTTCTTTTCAATGCTGTCTTAATTGAAGATGTTAACCACAGTCATATTGACTAGCAGATACTTCCTCCCCGAACATGCTCGTCACTTCATAGGTTTTGGCCAAAAGCTGATTTGAGACCATGTATTAATTTTTGTTTGTCAAAAAAGGGTAGTAACAAACCTTGCTGATCTTGAAGGATTTTGGAATGTTTAATTTATTAATGTTTGTGAAGCAATCAAAGTTATGTAGCTAGGAAGCTGTATCTGTAACAACACAGTGGTGTTTTTTCCTGTGTTCCCTGTTTAAATGTTCACTTGCACTAAAAATGTCTACTGTCTCAGGATCTTGATCTGCAGAGATGACCATCTCTGTAAAGAATATATTCATTACTTGAACAGAAAAGGAATTGTCTGTCAGCACAGCCACTTCTTATATTTTTCTTCTCCAGCTGAGGAATAATAAGCATAATCTCAGAGAAAATAACTCTTGGCACAATTTACCATTAATTTGGTTTCCTAATGTCATGTAGTTTCTCATTCACCTTTCATTTGGTGCAGGCAATAGGTGAATTTTAGGAAATTGAATTTTGCAAGTATCAGTATGCAGTGAGGAGGATTAATTTACTAAGAAAAGTATTGGCTAGCTAGCTATTAACTGAAGCTTTTGGGTATTGTGTTCAGGTAAGTGAAAGCATTGAAGTTAAAACGTGACATGTATTTTAAAGTATTTGTACCACTAAAGAGAGAGACAATTTAATATGCATTATTTAAATATCCCTTTAGCTTTTTATCACCAGTGTTCATTTTGAATTTCACTGTCTTATCCAATATTTGAAGCATTAGTGGGCAGAATAGCCTAATACATGTGGATATTGAACTTGCATGAAGATGTATGAGTGGTAATATCACAGTATTATGTGGGAAGTAATTATTCCTATGCTTCTTGTAAGAGTGTATGTGAGTTTTTTAATTGGTTTGTGAACAAGAGGAAGAGGGGGGAGGAAGGAGCAGGAGGCCTGAAGTTGTTCTCTACTGATATAAACTGATTAGGGCTGTATACTGTCTTCATTGTTAAAGGTCACAAGAAGTGCGTAAACTAGTAAGTGTTGACAGGAAAAACAAGTGCATTTTATACTGAGATTGATGCAACTTGTTTTGTTTTCGTTTGTACTTTTATTGATATGACACATAAGCTCTTCAAGCCAAAGGCAGTCTTTTGTACTGCTTACATTTTGCCTGAGACAGTAAAATATCTATCCATTGCTCAGCTTATGATTCTGCAACAATCCAAATAATTATAGGTAATAATGGACTAATAGATGAGTAATTTACTTTCACAAAAGTAATTCATATGTGAGCTACTTAATAATTTCTGAGCGTGCAAGTGTTAAGTAGTTATTAATATTAAACATGGCTGTTGTTCCTGCTTGCGCTGACATTTTATTCATTGTTGTCATTGTAACAAAAGCTTCTTGGTTTTCTTTTGTATGCTTTGTTTCTCTCAGGCTCAAAATGCACAGCAGCTCCATGAGAGGATCCAGTCTTCTAGTATGGATGCAAAGTTAGAAGCACTGAAAGATTTAGCCAACTACTCACGGGATGTTACGTTTGCCCAAGAATTTATAAATCTAGATGGTATTTCCCTCCTAACACAAATGGTTGAAAGCGGCACAGAGTAAGTAGTCTGCTTAAACTCTGACATTCTTCCTGTATGGGGTGTTCATGCTCACTCCGAGTACCTGAACTATTTCTCTGTACAACTTCGAAGATTATATAAAATACAACATCTGAGGAGCTCTGGGCTGCTAGGATCGTATACCAGTTATCAATGAATCTGTTTTTTTAATTTCCCCTAACAATGGGCTGGTTGGAACTTGGGGTAAGCAAAGTAGGAAGTCACAAATACCCTCGGTGCCATAAAGTTCCTAGTTTCTTCTCTACCCATTGGAATTTAGAGAAATCATTGATTGTATATTTAAAGGCTGATAGTTAAGTGATGTCATCTGAAAAATGTGCTTTAAAATCCATGTTACTGAGAACATGTGGAGCAAAATTCAGTGCTTGCTTTATTTCTAATTTTATTGTTTTAATTCTGGCTGGGGTTTTTCAAATGACAGTGGCTTTTTGAAATGAAATTGAAAACTGACCTCTGAAAATACATTTATTCTTTACCAGAACATCTTCACCAATTTTCACCACTGATGAAATTCAGGACTATAGTCCTGAATAAGTGTCTAATTGGCTTAATGTAGAGGTTACTATAGCACCTGGATTGTTCACTATTAAATTATGTTCTAAAACTATTTCAAGTAGGCTTTTGCTTTCAAGTAAAAGTTTTAGTGCTTTGCAGTCAGTGTCAACCTCTATTACACATGAAGAAATCAACAACATCCACACGCTTTCCTGAGAGAAAGAAAATGCTCTTTAAGTATCTTGATTATTCATTGGGGATGTTCAGTCTTGTGGACCAGAATTCAGAAGTAAATTGCTGAAATCAATCCAAATTCAGTCTCAAATGTGCTCATGTTCCCTTGGATTCAGGAAAGTAAATAGTGGTAGAGGGTAAACCAAAAGTAGTAAGTGGGCTTTGAAATGGGACACAAACTGTCTCTGATGGTCCCACAAGAGAGATACTGGGGATTTTCCACTGCAAAATTAAGTGCTTTTTAGAATCCAGTAGTTCTTAGATTGGGAAATATAAAAGCACACTCTCACTGATCCCTGCCTGTTATGCGGTCAATGATTTATTGGATTTTGAGTCCCTGTTGCCTGACTCCAGCTTCATACTGGATTTCAAATAGCTCATGGTTTCATCTTCAGTGTTTTGGGGTTATGGATTTTATTTTTTGCAGTGATATGATCTGTAGCACATATGCCATTTAAAAAATACAAAAAAATGCTTCTAATTATAAAATTTGTCAATTTATCTTCTATTCATATAGCATTGGTTGTTTAGGGACCAAATTAAATTTGAAACCAAGGACAGGCTTAAGTTGATGTAATCATATGCACACAGTTACTGTAACTAATTAAAAAATATACTCAATTGGCAGGCTCACATGTGCCTATGAAGATCAGAACATAAGCAAATTAAAAGCTACTGCTTCTGTAGTTTATTTTGACATTTATTTAAGTTAAATGGTTTAACTTACTCCAGTGTGGAAGGTATTTAAACTAAAGCACTTTATTTTCCATTGAAACAGACAGGGAACATTAACATTTTTTACATACATTCCTTTCAGCTGCATCAGGGCTAAAGCAAGTGCCCTCTTCACCCTTCAGATGTGTCTGTACTGCTGTTCTGTAGCTGTGGGATGGGCCAAGCTGTAGCAGACTGGTCTGAATTAAAAATAACTATTTGGGAGGGAAACTAGTGAAGCCAGCACCACTGTTGAAAGAACTGCTCAGCAAATTACACCCCAGTAGTAATTCCTGACTGAGGGTATAAGTTTTCAAACCACACAGCAGGCTTGCAGACTGGACATATGAGGGAGAGTCTGTGACTTTTTTTTTTTTTTGAACGTGCATTTGGAGAGATTTCAGACTTTTCTCTTTAGCTGGTGTAATCTATCACCAAAGATGCACTGATTGATCTACCTGTCTAATCTATTTATCAGTGTTTCTGCCTGCGGGAAGAAATGCTGTCTAGTTTGGGCACTGAACAAAGACCCAGACTGTAAGAGTTTCCAGCAGCTTCACGTGTTGATGAACTCAGTACTCACTGCAGTCTTTTTTTGTGTTCAGTAGCCTGGACGTTCTACAGCTTCTGAGGGGGTCTGCAGGTCAGATTTTTTCAAGTCTGGATTTGCAAAGGGAGTTGTAAAGGAAGGACATACATGCTATGCTGTACATTCCCTTCTGCTTTTATACTGTGCATCACTGGCTGATAAGTGCATATTTATCAGAATTTGAGATTTAATGAAAGGAGCAGCCTAAGCCTGCCATGGTGCTGCTGCTTTCTTTTCTCATCTGACTTCAAGCTATTGATCCTGTCCTCCCACTTCAGGGTCCATCACTCATTGCTATTTCAGCACACAAGGCCAACAGACAAACTACTTCCACAGAAGAAGCTTTTGTTTTGACTTTATTATTACAACAAAACAGCTTCCTAAAATGGCACAGCTTCCTGTGCGTCCTCAGTGCTGTGTCCTTGTAGACTGTGCTGCTGTTGAGGTCACCCAAATGCTTCAAACCAAAACCCTATCTTCCCTCCTTTTCCCTGCCCCAATACTTGCCACTTTCTTTTCCTCAATGGTATTTTTAACAATTTCAATATCTGTAGGTGGGCCTATCCAAACAATTGTATTAGAAAGGGGAACAGTATTTGAGGAGGAATGAGCAGCCAGAAGTTTCAGGGAAAGGCAGTAACTTCTTTGATGACCCAGTTTTAGAAGGCAGTGTATTTTGTAAAGATGCCTTTAAGGTGTATCTTAACTGTGGAGTTCTTACCCACCTTTGAGTTACTATTATTGAGCCAGCTTTGCTCGAATGAGGCTATGACTCAACCATACAGCTGAGAGAACCCTAAAGGCTTGCTGCTGCTAAGAGATGGTCCAGCTCCCTGCCCTCTTCTCCTGGTCCTTGTGTGTTAACCCCTGCTCTTCAGCCCAGTCCTGCTTCCTTCCTGGGATTGGTTCTGGTGTCTGGATGCTTTGCAAAGCCAATCCAGCTTGTTAACTTGGCTGAAAAGTATTCATGTCTGTTTTGCAGAGTTAATTTTCTACTCAGTTTGAGACTTGCAGAAGCAAGAGAGGAGCTGGACGTGAATGATGCAGAAAAGGCCCCTTTATTGTGGCAACAGACCGCTACATTGGCATAGACGTGTCATTGAGCCACAACCTGAGAGCAGGCGTGTTGTGAAATAGTGTGAGTGGCTGTCTCTGCTCTCGTATTGCAACCTGGAGACTGGCATTAAGACTCTGAGAGGGTCAGGAGGGATGGGACGTACCCCGCAAGGTGGCTGCTGCTGCCCTTTGAGGAGCCTTTCTGTGTGCACTCCCAGCTGCCCATGGGTTAACACAGCTGAGGGCAGCCCTGCATCAGTACGCCCAGGCTGAGTGGCGCCTCTGTTCACGATGTGGTGCAGCTGTGCTAGAAATGATGAATTTTGTTAATTCAAGCTTTATTCTCTAATTCCCCCAAAGGGGCAGGCAGTGCTCATTAAAAGTACCGTCATGCTCAGTGTAAGGTTGCTCTGAGGTTTTCTTTGCACGTGGAACTCATGTTACGGGCAGCTCTTAAGTTATAATTTGAGTGTGTAATTAAGCTTTAGTGGGCAGCCTCTGGAAAGCAAGACTCCAAATCTTTATATAACTTTCACCGAGGAAGAGGCCTATGCTTTATTTATGGTTTGCTTTATTTATTGTGCTATTTACTCATTATTTCAGTGAAGCTGATGACTATAGAAGTACAGTTACCAGAGTAAGAGAATGTAAATCCCTGGATTTTTGTTTACCTCTGCTTAATTTTGCTGCTGGTGAAAAGAAGTAGTAATATAAAAAGTTAACAAAAACAGTTTCCTCGTTAATTTTCCATATGTTATACTTTTGAATATTGAAGAAAATTAGAATGCATTAGAGAATAGCCTTTCCAGTTTCTTGCTATTAACTTAGCTTGAAAAATAACAAATTGAGAGAGTTTTTATTTTCCATACATTTTCAAAAGTGGTTTTGTGTAGGTACCATAATTTGGGCCAGATCTCCTTGAGCGCCTGCTGCTTAGAGCAAATGAACATGGTGCTTGTTGGGACAAGGCCATAGGGGTTGGTGGTAGGCAGATTGTAGGATGCGTGGGTGCCTAGTGAAGCTGAGGTGCATCTTGTCAATAGGAATATATATTGTGTCAGCAGAGATGCAACCTGTCATAGAAACTGTCCACATGTATTTTGATCCTGTTGATTGTTTTTCCTTCAGGCTCATTCTTTCTTCCAGAGCATGCCATGAGTCTCTTATTAAGAAAAAAAAACCCAAAACCTGGCTTTACGTTTATTTTTGAGGTTACTGTGACCTATGAATTACAGCAGAGATGGCAAGACAAGTTAGGCCATGAAGAACAAGTAAATGTGCTGATTCCATTTTATAATTATCTATGATGTCCAATCATTTCTCAGACTCTGTGCCTCTGTCACCAACGAGGGGTGTGGGTGCACACACAGGATTATTTTCTTTAGAGAATTTTCGGAAAGAGATTTCCATATCACTTCTAAAGCTGAGTTTTTGTCTGAAACCCAGTTTGTGCCTGTTTAAGGGGAATTGAATATGCAGTCCATCTGGTTGCATGTGCAGTGTTAGAGGGAAATGTAAGGGTGTGCTGCTTCTGCTCCCCTTCCTGTGAGTGCAGCTCCCTAAAATGTGGCAGGAGGAGAGCAATGCTCGAAGGTCCTAGTTACCATAATGACTGATGAAAAATATGTTCAGGAACCAAACTGGAAGAAATTATCAAGTCTCCTTGCTACCCCTTCTGAGATAATATAGTTTGCTCATTCAGAACTGGATTTCCATAATCTAGCCCAGGATTTCTATTTCAGAAAATCATGACTGTATAGATAGTCTTTCTGATTTAGTAGAAAGACTGGTAAAGATGTGGGGGTTTTTCCCTTGATGTGTGACTTGGACAGACTCTCAGCCTTCCTTAAAAGGAAAAAAACCCCAATAGTCCCTTATAAAGTAAAAAAAGGAAAATGTAAGTCACAAGCCATAAATATTGAAAGACCAAAGAGTTAATACAGGGAATCTAAATTTATATTTGTTATTACGAGTAATAATAATAATCTAATGACTGGAACGAAAAGAGGAAGGCCTATGCAGAATTTTCAGTATTCATTAGCGTTATCACAGCCTCTTTCATTTGTCATTTGGCTGAAATAACACACAATTTTTGCCAGAAAACTGAGAGTATGCTAAGCCTAGCTGTCTTGACAGTAACCAGAATTGTTTCTGCTGCTCTTGAGAAGGTTCTTCAGAGATCTGCTTCATCGATGTGGCTGTGCTGAGCAACTTTATTGTAGTACAGGTGTAGCACAGGAGCATTCTAGTCAATGCTGCTTGAACAAGGTTTCACAGAGCCTGGTTTTAATTTTAAGGGAGTTGTAATTTCTTAGTGCACAGATTGGAGAGGAAAAACTTGCTTTAAATTGGTGTGGTTGTTACATTTTGTCATCTTTCTACTGGAAATAACAAATGCAACCAGATCAGGTTCATATAAGCTTCTAAATAAATGTGTGTTTCTATGGTTTTGACTCTTGACTAGGAGAAGTCTTCTATTGAACACATGCAGTTGCAGAGTTGGCTGCTGTACAGCTGGAAGTCTCTGAGATGGCGATTGTGCATGCTTTAAGGACAAATTGTATTGTTCAGTGAAATTCTAGCTCTTGGCTTGTCTTACAGAGATAATACTGTATACCAGCCCAGTGGAAAACTGAAGACAAATTGAGTTATTTTGACTGTAACACACTTTTTGGGACAGTTGCTCACATACCTGCTAATGTTTTTTTCCATCGCGGTCTGATGAGTATTTCAGTAGTGCTGTCAAAGCACTTAAGCAGCCCTTGCTCACAGCCACTTGTTCCTGTCCTGCTTCATCTGAAGAGTTATGCCAGTACTGTTTGTAGCAAGCTAGACTGGAAAACTGGTGTAGATTATTAAAAGTGACAATAAAGGCTACTTTTAATACAATATTTCTTAACCCAGTTCAGTTCCCTGATGGAGCTCACAGTGTTGCCCTGGAAAACAGTTGTGCAAGCACAACTCACTGGGTAAACGGAAAATGAATTTTCAGAAAATATGGACAATGCTAAGTTAGTAGGTCTTTGCCACTACATAAAGGAGTCCTTTTACACTCCTCCTGGCTACTGACTCCGTAGTACCTCCTTCCTCTCTTGCTCAGCTCCAGTGCTCATTAGACTCCTCGGTGAGCCAATTCAGTTTGCTAATCTGGCAGCAAATAAACCAGCCAATGGAAGGAGGAAAATAATTTGTATTTTTGACAGCACTGGGCTGGTAGACAGGCTCAGCCATTCCTGTGAAGCTTCACCTGGAAGCATAGATTACTTAATCTGACATTGCTGCCAAAATCAATTCGTATCCAACAGGGGCTTTACACAATCTTCATTTCTTAGTGCTTCTGTAATGTCGGGAGAAGGTGACTATTGTCTGTGAGGCAAAAATCCAAAATAGTATATAAAATCAGGTTATACAGTTATACCACTGTGGAAATGGTAACAGCAGGAGAATGAGAGCTGCAGCCCAGTCTTTCAGTGCAATTCCCATAGAAAAAGAAAGTGAGGTGAGTTTTCTTAGATGGTGGATTTTTTTTTTTGTTAGTTTATTTTTCTCCTACTTGGTCTCTTTTGGGTTAGTTTCCCCATCAGTATTCAGGCTTGGATTCCACCCTCCCTCTCACACACACAGACGAGCACAATTTCTTGTATATTCTTCTGATCAATGTCATATGCACGGCGTACACTGTACATTTTAGATAAAAGCCTCCTCTGAAGTTTGAGCCATCAAAGATCACATCTTTGGAGAGAAGAAGTCGAGAGTTGCTGCTCCTTGCACTTCCCCTATCCTAAATGCCTTTACTCCAGGGTTGTTTTTCTTACTTTGCCTGTGCTTAAGAATATTAGCATTTAAATGACCCCTGCCAAGTGGTGATATCAACACCTTGCTGACAGGAACAAGGAAGAGGAGAGGTGACAGTTTTACTGTTTTTTGTTTGACAACCACTTTTTTGTAAAATGTGATAAAAAGAGTTATTCCAGCAGTGGATTTATATTTTCAAGTACTCTTCAGAGTACCAAGCTGGACAAAACGAATATATTTTTTTTCTTAACTCCAGACAAAAGTACAGTATTTGAGGAACCAGCAAGTATAAGGAGAAATGCTTAAAATCTCCACTTCTGCAACTTTCCAGGATGTTTTTGTCTCTTGGACTGTGGTGGCTGTGAGGAGTGGGAGTGCTGCTGCATAACTTAATAGTCATTTTACAGATTTCATCCAAATAATCTATTTCATCCTCCTGGCCAGTGTTTCCCAGACTTCATTTATATGTGCTCGCCACATCTGATACAGACAGAAGCCAGAAATATGTGTATTTGTCTTGTCATATTTCTAAACACTGCCTATTATCCAGAATGTGGGCTGGTCTTGTGTTTGACTGAAAACCAGTAGCCAAATACCAATTTAATGTGTTCAGCAGGTCATTCATCCATCATCCCATCAGTTTTTCTGTACAGGAGGAAGTTTTTATGAATATCTTCCACCCTTGCTAATAATGGCCCTCTCCTGGGCCATACTGCTTGAAAAGCTTTTATCCTCAGTGGTATTTTTTCCTATTCTGCATGTCTTTAAACAGTGCAAGTTCAGAAACATTGGTTGTGATGTGACTGCTTTAGCAGTTGGTATCGCTGACTCCATCGATCCGCACTGGCTTTCATAAGGAGACAACATGTTAGCTGTACTTCTCCCCAGTGCATCCAAACCCTTACTGTGCACTGTGTATTCCTCCAGCTGGAGTTTAGATTTGGGTTATTTTTGGTGCTTGTATAGCAATTTTTGCACATCAATGGATAGGAGTTGATCCAGTTGGGTCCTTGTTCCACTGCTACTGGAAGCTGCTTGTGACATAACCTGCAGTATTTGAGCAATTATGAAGTCTGTATGGCTTGGGGAAGTCCAAAGGGAACTGCTTCTCCTTAGGATTCAGATGGAAATGTATCATGAAGTTCCTTTGAGCCCAAACAGGGAACATAGTATGTTAGCAAAATGTCTAAACTGGTAACTTGTTGTTAATGTTTATTTAGGGTTATGTTGGCATTTGTTTTGAGATTTCTCCCTGTACAAAAATTGCTGTCTGTTTTTTCTTTCACCACTATAGTATCTGAACCTTTCACAAACACTATTTAATTTGCCCACATAAAGTTTGTGTTTTGGCCGTGGTTTTGTTCCTATCTGTGCAAGTGCAATTGAGGGATGGTTTCTAAAAAAAAAATAAAAATATAAATATAAGTATTGAGCTAATTACAGTGTCTAGATCAGTAAAGCTTTCAGCATTTCTGACCATACCTGTGGTAACTCACTGAGGAAGTGTTTTACAGAACTGTCTGGTTGCTACCACACAGTCAGCCCTCCAGAAGAAACAACAGAGAAAAGCTGATGGAAGTGGCAGGCTGTACTTCTTTCCAGGCTGACTTGTAGGAAGAGTTAGCTTGGCTATTCCTTCAGTGGTAACTTTAGCCTGGTCTGTGGGTGAGCATGAGAGGAACTCCTGCTCGTGCCAGGTCCTTCTGTTGTCTAAAAGCTGGGTCCATCCCCTGGTACGCAATAAGCTGATCCACACACAGAGTTGAGATATTTGCCTTAATTCGTGTCTGCACAGAGATGGGTGCTAGGTGGTAAACCACAAAGCTAGCACACCTTCCCAAAAAACGGGGGCTTCTTTTATCCACAGAAATATGTAAATTATCTCTAATTGTGTTCTATTGCTTGTATACATGATTGGTTAGCTAGTTCTTCAATTCTACTTAAAGTGACTGTGCTTAAGCATGCTCAAAGGGTGAGGAGCTCTTTGTTAGTAGGGGTCCCTCTAGCCTTGTGGGAGGGAGTTGTTGTATGCTAATAGTATGTTAATAGCGTAAGTCCAATTAGACTTTTCTACTTAGTGCTCAAGCCTGTAGCCATTCTCACACCAAGATAAATTGTGGGGATACTCCCTTTCATCTGAAGGATGGGCTGTTGATTCCTAGGAACATGTTTTTCTCTAGTTCTTTCCGTCTCAGTATTTTTACCAATTCTGATTTTATTCTACACACTTCTGTTCTCTTACATGGTTTTCCTAAAATTTTACTTATTTTAATTCGTAGCCTTTATTACTTCTGTATTAGGTTTTTGGTAAATGATGGGATGAAAATAGCATGAACTCGTTTAGATATCAGCCTCCACCTGTTCAGTGGTAAAAGTCTATCTATAATCATCCCGTACCACGATGCTGCAACATTTGATGTCCTAGATTGATTGTTGCTCTTATCACACTCCCCAAAGCAACAGAGATTAGTAGAAATTATTTGGTCTAATACAAATGGCTATCTTTCAAGTCAAAATCTGCTGTCTTTTTATTGCTTCACCAGAAAAATCCTGTATGATTCAATTATTTCTCTATATTATTATAAATTTACATTTTCTTTTACATTGCAAATCTTCTGGCCTCAAGTTAACTGATTGCCAGTTAACTCAAGATGCATAAGAGTTCTGTAAATGCTAAAAGAGTTGCTGTCTGAATGTTTTGTTCTAGGACTCAGATGTTTGTTCTTTAATCATTGGGCTCAGTCTTGGAGAAAATGCACGTGATTATAGCCTGTTGTGAAAAACCTCTGACAAAACTGAGTCTGCCCTTTGAAGTGCTACCAGTTTGCAAACATCACTTTTGTTTCTCTTTGATGTCAGACACCGCGCCAATTTCAAGTTTACTTGCTGCTTAACAAAAACCAGCACCTGGATGAAAAGCAGATGATTTAAAAACTGGGCTCAGAGGGGTGCTATGGAGTTTGACTGGCCTGCGCTGCATAAGGTTGCTTAGATCCACGGGCGTTTGGGAGATGACAAAACCCATTTGTGGTGGTGGTTGTTCTTGTTAAGGTTTAGCAGAGTCTCCTCTACTGATGCAGCAGGGAAGCACTCTGTAGAAGCACAGGAATGACATTCTGCTGAAGTTGGAATTGCCTATTGTGGGAAATGCTTTGAACTTTTCTGCTTCTAAAAGCACATTGAGGGTAATTTTCTCCCCCTTTTAAGGCTGTCTGATCATCAGGCTACTTTTTGTTTGCTCAGTACTACTGGCTACACAGATAGCTGTTGTAGCATAAAAAAGCCAAACCCGTGAAATCCAAGAACAAACTCTTCTCACTTTTCTAATTTGAGCTAAGCTGTGGCCCAGTCTGTGCTCGGATGGTAACTGTGGTATCATGTGGTAACATGGTAAACTGTGCTGTCATCATATTATCTTCAGGCGTGAGTATTGCAGCTCATAGCTAGCAGTGAATGATTTCAAATTACTGTTCCTGTGATGTATGCTCTGTGTGTTCTCCCCTGATGGTTTCACAAGCCTGCCCAAAAGCTGCCCTCCCTGAGACTGGTCCTCCTTGAAAAGGAGGTTTTTTGCAGTCTGTGTAGAAAGCACAATGTTATTTATTCATAAAATCTAGCCAAGTTCTGGGAGAGAGTTGAATCAGTTGAATCAGTGGAGAGCTTGGAGTTCTGGAACTGTTGTGTCCTGAATGGCATGGCAGCAAGAGCAAAGGGGAAGACCTGAGGTAAAAGGGACAGGGAGGAAAGGGGGACCTCCTTGTCCTTTTGAACAGTAATATGCCCTGTGTGGAGCTGCAGCCAACCCTCTGAAATAAAACTGTGAAATAGATTCAAGAGACACAAGAAAGGGTTAAGTAGGAGATGGATTATTTTTCTTTTTTTTCTTAAGTAGTGTTTTGAAAAATGTTATTTGCCTTGGATGCCATTTTTACCATTGATAGTCTCTTTCTTCAGCTTGCTTAGTAGCATGATCAGCAGTTCTGAAGCCAGTTATTAGCAGGAGGATGACTTGCAAATTGTGATTAGTGGACTACAGCTTTCAGATGCACTTATTATTTGCTTTCCCTCTTCTCCCCGTTAATATTTGGCTTTCAGTTTCCTGAATGTAGCAATGTGATGCCATAGCTTCTGGATCACCAGAGATAGACAACAGTGTATATCTTGGGGGGCAAATTAAATAAAAAACTCTCAGTGCACATTAAAACTCTTGCTGCAACTAGGAACCAAGTGTTTTGGAAGCTACAAGGCAAGCAAGAGCATCTCAGTGAAGGTTGTGTATCTTGGCCTCTTAGAATTTGAATCAACAAGTGACACTTTTAAGCAAGTCATTGTCTTTCTCAAGTGGGTTCATTCAGCACTTTGGGTCTAGGCGCATCCATCGGTGTGTGAATTTTAAAAGCAACAGAGCTACAGGTGAGTTTGCATAGTATGTTGGAATAAGGCTGCTGCACTGTATTTGTGTGTCATGGAACTGGTGCAAGATGGTTTTGAGTTGTTGAGTAAATGCAACTCTTTGGTTAAAAATCGAGCGTAAATTGTTTGCTCCCCTTTGAAGTCAATGGAAAACTTGTCCCTGACTTCAGAAGGTCAGGAGTTTGGTCTGTGTTGGTCCTGGCTACACAACTTTCAACCATGCTGACAGCTCTGATATCAATATTAGTGATGGAGACTGGAAGTAAATAAGAGTTTTACAGGCAATGGACTACATTTCATAGCAACAAGACAGAAAATGCTTAATGTGTAAACTTTTATTGTTTTGTACTAAAGACTGCTTTTACACAAATACTTAACTAATTTAGGATGCCTAGACATGCTTTAATGGTCAAGAGAAACATGTTTTACAGAAATCTGGTCTATTTCCCCTATCAGCTGTCTTTTTCTCTTCTGCTTTTTTCCTAACAGAAGTTAATATATGTATTCTGAACAAATATTTGAAATTAATTTTGAATTTTCTTTACTATTTACTGATCTGTTTCTGTTCACAGCAAGCCATTAGTAATTTACTGCCTCTTATTGTGTGTCTGTCTTTGAATATTATGAATCAAGTATGGGGGTTTGGGGATGTGTGTGCATGCATAGATAGAGTACAGATGTTTTAAAGTGTGTCTCCTCACGTGCAAGTTTTAATTTTGCAGACGGTATCAGAAATTGCAGAAGATAATGAAGCCCTGGTAAGAACCTGATTAGATCATCACCTTGCACACTTCCTCTTCTTTTGCATGACTGAGTTCAGGCCCTTGCGCTAATCTCTATATGTAAATACAACTGTGCATATTCATCCAGCCAGTCTTAACATTCTCTGTTTTCTGCTCTTTGATGCCTGTTAAATTTTTCTGATGAAGCCTTTTATGCTTTGCTTGTGGAATGGGTGCTTCTTTCTGTAACTCCTTCAGAGGCTTCTACTATTTCCTAAGTAAGACTTTTGTTTTGTTTTTAATTTGAGCAAACAAATAATTTCCCTGCCTTCCCCAATTCCCCTTATGAATCTGTCTGGCTTATATGATTGCTAGTAGGCAATTTTAATTGTTGATGTTAGTGAGATGAAAGAGTCATAGTGCCAGTTTCAATTCCTATTATTTGCTGGTGCAAATAGTAAAGGGCCTCATATCAGAAAGTTAAGAAGCATGCTTATTGCCCTACAGATATTGAACGGGACTCTTCTGTGTGCTTCACATTAAGCACAGCCTTCATAGGCTTTGATAAATTTGGACCCTGAGAGGTACTCTAATGTCTTGATTGATTTGCAAGTTTGACATGTCAAGTATAGCTAAAACCCAGGGAAGTAAAAGAATAATTAATCAATTAACTGTGCATCTGAGAGCTTGATGTGGTTTATCACGCAGGAAATGCAGCTCCCCATCTGAATCCATGCTAAATCATACGTTAACAAATCTGCTGTAAACCAGTTTCTGAAACATTTATTATTAAATCATTGCCTAATAAATAAATTAGACAGAATAAATTTAGCAGAAAACTTAAATCCTTTCTCTTTGTTCACTTTGTCAACCTAATACAAAGTAACTTGTTTCATAATAAAAAGTTTAGGTTCTGAGGAAAATGATTAAAATGGCATGAGGCTTTCAGAATTCTTGCAGCATCACCCTCGCCAAGACAAGGCACCTCCTGTGCATTTAGGTGGTGGATTTTTCCTCACTGCTGTGAAAAGAGTCTTTGTGGAAGAATGGTTATATTCCTTCAGCATCTCTCTGTTTCCAAATTCTGTTATTCTGTAGGATTCTCTATATTAAATTATGTGATTGTCCTCAAGACAGTATTAAAATACTGGCTTGGAGTTGCATTTCATGTTGTTTTTAGGACCTGATTGTACTGATGATCTGAATTATTTGTTTTTACACAGTTTAGTTTAGTTTATTCCTGGGAACAAGGCATTACCCACTGTAAGAGGATTCTTACTGATCTGTGTAGATACAGCACATTAGTAGATACAGTCGTAAAGAAAGTGTATGTAACTAAAGTTTATTCTAACTTTGGAAGTTAAATCCTGCCAGTAGAATCATCAAATCATCAAGGTTGGAACAGACCTTCAAGATCATCCAGTTCCACCACCTACCTACATCACCACTAAACCACATCACCCAGCACCACATCCAGATGCATCTTGAACACCTCCATGGATGGTGACTCTACCACCTCCCTGGACAACCTATTCCAATACCCAATCACCCTTACAGTGAAAAAATCTTTCCTAATGTGCAATCTGAATCTCCACTGCTGGAATTTAAATCCTTTCGCTATGGGCACAGCAGAAGAGACAGACCCCCACCTCACTCCAACCTCCTTTCAGGTAGTTGTAGAGAGCAACAAGGTCCCCCCCTGAGCCTCCTTTTCTCTAGACTGAAGAAGACCAGAAGCTTCAATTTACATTGTGGCACACAGTTTACTATTTGGATTTCCATCAGTAGTACAAGAAATTTATACAATTAAAAAACCACAAGTTCTCGAGTTTGGGACTTGTACTAAAAAAGATACTAGAGCCATCAGTTAGGACATGAAAGTGATACTTCTGGAAGCTGGCCTGTTCGTACATTTTGACAGTAGAGTGTGTACACTAATTCTTTAAGAGTGTAGGTATCAAACATCCCGACTATTTTTCATCCATATATTAATGGAAAAGGTCCAATGAAACAAGAGCTATTAAAAAACCTCACCGAGTTTTGATACAATGAACTAAACTAAACTTTAAACTTTGCAGCCTCCACCTGCTGTCTTCTTGACTGAAGAAACTTAAACCAAATGCTAATTTTTTTTTAAAAAAGTTGATTTACAGGTTGACATATTTCATAAAGTGCTGGTGTTTAATTTTATCTCTAGTAGCTTGCACATGCTAGCCTGACTTAATTAAAATCTGATTTTCGTGGAGAGGCCTTGTTTAGTAGCTTCCTACACTGAGCCAGCAGTGTGCCCTGGCAGCCAGGGAGGCCAACTGGGTCCTGGGGTGCATCAAGCACAGCATGACCAGCTGGTCAGGGGAGGTGGTTGTCCTGCTCTGCACTGGTGTGGCCTCACCTCAAGCACTGTGTGCAGTTTTGGGCTCTGCAGTTCAAAAAAGGACATCAAACTGCTGGAGCACGTCCAGAGGAGGGCCATGAGGATGGTGAAGGGCCTGGAAGGGATGACCTATGAGGAGCGGCTGAGGTCACTTGGATTGTTCAGCCTGGAGAAGAGGAGGCTGAGGGGTGACCTCATTGCAAACTATGGCTTCCTAATGAGGGAAAGAGAAGGGGCAGATACCAATCTCTTCACTCCTGTGACCAATGACAGGACTCGGGGTAACAGTTGGAAGCTGAATCAGGGGAGGTTTAGGTTAGATATCAGGAAAAGATTCACCAGAGGGTGCTAGAGCACTGGCACAGGCTCCCTAGGGCAGTGGTCACAGCACAAAGCCTGGCCGAGTTCAAGAAGTGTTTGGATGATGCTCTCAGGCACATGGTGTGACTCCTGGGGTGTCCTGTGCAGGGACAGGAGTTGGACTTGATGATCCTGGAGGGTCCCTTCCAACTCTACATGTTCTATGATTCTGTGATTCTAGGAAGGAATTTCTAAGATGTTCATTTCTTCAGTTTTAGAGGTTTCCATTTTGTTTTGGGACTTTATTTATCCCATATTGCCTAATACTTGAATTTAAAAAAAAAAAATCCCATGAAATAACTCTATCAATTGACTTTTGCATTGCAGTACTGAATGGTAGTCAAACCACACTGGTTGGAGTGCTTTCCCTGGGCCGTTAGTTATTCCTGGTCTTTTAATAAAAGCTGGCCCATTTAAGGAATTTACCATGAAATAAGCAAAACCAGGAATTTAAAAGATGAGGAATAAGAGAAAAGGTAATTCTAATTACATCTTCGTGAAGAACCAGTGTGTAATTGTTCCTCTGGGCTAGTTTCCCATGCAAACAAATGCTTAATGTACCTCAAAGTAGATTTAGTCATATTCCGTAACAAGAGTATCTACACCTGGATTTATTCAAGAATAGTTACAGTTCTGCTTAAAATTTGCAGCTTGTTCTCTTTAATCAGAGTTAATTTTCAAGCTTCGAGAAGCCCTGATACCAGCAGTACAAACCTATTTCAGGTTTTTGGAATGCAAGTGGTTTAAAATTAGTAGGGCTGATGCCTTGTAATGAACACAGTGAAACTGTACCGCAAAGAAATATTTCAGTGGTGCTTGGCACGATGCAAAAAAAATATATATATAAAAATAGTCTGTGTCAATTGCAGTGTAGCAGTTAAGTGCATTTTCTGTAATCATCTAGAAAAATAGGGGCAGCTACCCTGCAGATTGGTCAGTCATTTTCAGCTGTTGTGAGTAAGTATCAAGTAGGTGTGAATTGCTCCTATTTTGATTTGATGGTGGCTTAGCTTCACCCTTGGAAAGGTTACTTGTAGAAACAAGGCAGTGTAGAAGCAACGAAAAGGAGCCATAGCAATAAAAAAGGGACTTGATCATAAGGTGCTTGCAAAGCATTCTGCTGCATCATCAGTCTTTGTTTTAGACTTAGTTAGATTCTTGCCCCCCTGGCTTTTCCAGAGCTCTTGTCCTCTGATGATTAGATATATTCTGTTCCCTTGCTTAAATTTATTCATAGTCATTTATCATTGACAAGGCTAACTTAAAAAGCTGTTCTTACTCTTTGATGTTGACATCAATGATGTCAGACCTTTCAGCTGCCCAGTATTAGGCTGTGAGTGCAGTTGCTGAATGATAAGGGACTTAAAGTTAACTGCTTCCTTAACATTTGGTCGTAGGCTGCTACTCTCATTGCCTCCTGCTCGGTTGTTTCTTTGCTGCCTCCCCTCTGCACAATTAGAGATCAGCTTTGGTTCTGTTTTGCCCATGAAAAACATTTTGTGTAAAAATGGCCTGTCTTTGGCTTCTGGTCCTAATGGGCTGGTGGCTGTATCCTGGTTGTGACTGGCAAGCAAAAGTTAATTTCCAGGTTCTCCTATGCAACTTTTATTATGTAAAGCATGAGTTGGTCCACCTAGCTTTAGAAAAGCTCATATTGCTTTTTTGTCATTTTTTGTTACCTAAGGACAGCTGAGCCTGACTGTCTCAATTTAAAGAATCATTTGAACAGCTAAATATTTTCTCTCCTCAATAGCAATACAATGTTCATTTTGGTATGTGTGTTAAACATGGATTGATTTTTGATTTATTTTTTTTTTCCAAGAACATCTAGGGCAATTGGGTGCTCAAGTCTCATTAGTTTATTTTGATGAGAAAGCCAAATTGCTTTAGGCATCTTTCAAAATATCAGACATAGTTCTATGTATACATCTGAGGATTACTTGGCACATGTGATAAAAAGATGGCTTAGCATGTAGAACTGATACTAGGAAGGCAGGTGAGAGACAGGTGTGGTGGTCAGGGCCACATACACATTCCTGTCGTCTTTTTTTTAGGAAAGTAAAGCTAATATCAAAACGCGTGGAATTTTTTTCTTCACAGTTTCTTAAGGTAAGAATGCAGGAAATTCTTAGGAACATAAATTATCAGGCTTTGATCTGATACTTCTCCAAAACCTGGAGAGGTGAAACGCAACTTTGACTTAATCTTCAGTGAGGATCTTGAGAGGGTTTGAGGTGCACAGGCTGTGGATCAGAGCACGGCCACCTGTCCACACTAGAACAGCTCAAACTGGGACAGCCGATGGTGTTACAGACCACAGCTTTCCACTGCTTCCAAAGCTTTTGTCAAGATGTGCTGTGGGTGAGGAGGTGCTTCATAATCAACTCAAAATGGTGGTTAGAAGAGGGAAGTCAAACAGCAGAGAATGGGGAAACTTCATCAGCTGTCCTAGCGTAAGTTGTCCCCACCTAAGAGCCAGAGCCCTCAACAGCATTCAGGAAGGATTGTACAAGTAGCTTGCCTGATAGCACAGATCATTAAAATGTAAGTGAGATCTGAAATTGCAATTACACAGTGCATCTTTCTGGTCATTTTCCCTTCTTGCTTCAATGACACACATTAAAAAGCACCTTCATCAGGAATTACCATCAAAGTATTAAGCCATTTTGCCAGAGCAGCAAGGGTTTGATATTTACGGAACTGTTGTGCCTTGTGCTGTGAATTAGTCTAAAATGATTTTATGAAGAAACAAGCCCCATAATTTTTTGGACTTCTTGTATGACTAAAACACTTACTGAGATTTTGGGTTAAACAGTGCCTAGCACATATTTTCTAAGATTATTACTTTTACAAACAAGCTTTGATTCCCTTGAAATTTCTAGCATCTATTCTGTCTGCTGGTCTTAATGGTATGAGTGCATCTGTGTGTGTGTGTCTTGAAATGAATTTCTTGGAAGTCTATTTCTACCTATCTGCTTCCCCCTCCAGATACTTTAATCCTTATCTTGCTCTAGTTACCCTGGAGATTGCTTTCATCTCTAGCTGAGCTATTCCTAATGCTTATCCTTTAAGCCTGGCTTTTGACTTTTGCTATGCCACTTAGCGTCTACATTTGTGTACAGGTGCATATGTATAGTTATATATTTAAAAAATACATACTATGTTTGTGTGGTGCTGCATAATATATAGAGTTGGAGTATTTCTTGCTGCTTGATTAGTCCCAGTGTTATACCTCTTCATTCTCATTATTTTTTTGGAGTGGGGTCTCAGGAGTGACACTTGATGGGATGTCTTAACATTTTAAGCTGAGAAATACTTTCACCGTTTGGATCCCAAATGGTTGTTGTATCATTGTCACATCTACTAAAACCAGGTTTATACATTAATACCAGTATTTTCAGCTCCATTAACCCAGTCTTCTGTCCAAAGCTCTGGATTAAGTGGCAGGACTAATCAGTAGTATTGGTGAAGAGAATAAATGAGACTGTTGAATGTGAAGGAATTAAATTATCCTGAAGTCCAGCCGCTGCTGTTGTGAAGGTGATTCTCCATATGCAGGTTTAATACAGTTTAAGTAATCCCTCTAAACTGTATCCATTGTTAATGGGGATTAGTTTTCCTGTACAGTTAGTTTATAGAAGAGTATTTATGCACTAAATACAGGTTAAATGACTTAAATTTTTAAACAAAACGTGAGAAAACTAGGGGAGATAAAGTATCTGCTTAGTTTAATGCTGGGAGAGATATTTTTATCTACCTTCCAACCTATATTGCCTATCTTTTTCTAGATTTTTTTTTCTTTTTATTTGGACCTAATTTAGTCTAGTGTCTTAAAATATCAGAATTCCATGTATTAGTGGAAGTATTCTGTCATGAAGATGCATGAGAATTTGGTACAAGTTTTTAGAAGGAAGCTTTTCCTAAGGGTGCTGTTTTATTTGTGCATTCATAAATAACCATTTTATGCAAAAGGAATGGATTGGGGAGAATGACAGGGCTAGAGCTGATTAAGTTTCCTGCTAAGTCTTATTGTCATCATGTTATGAAATCCTTGATTATTTGGAATGCTAATGATGACATTTTGAATCTAATTCAATTCTTAAAAGATTTGCAATATTAAAAACCAAGCAAATAAAACCAATCCCCTTGCCCCCAAACACAAAACCAGAAACTTCCATATCATGTATTTGCTGAATAAAATATTTCTTGTAGAATTACAGTGGATTTTTTAAAGACACTGTATTTGTCTCGTTTGCTGTTTGATGTAGTTTTTTTCATTTTGTCATAAATTGTCAAAGCCACTGTGGGACACCCTTACCTACTGTGGAAGAGAAAAGTATGTTTTAGGTTTCTTGTTTTCACTCACAAAATGTCAAGAAATTTCTTTTTAGTGGAGGGCATCTGTGTAGTTTTGATGAGCAAGAGCTCCTGTCTTAAATGAAGGAGGCACTAAAGGCTGCATCTCGCCATCAGAAATCCCTAAATGGGAGATTATATCAAGTCCAGTACCCTGGCTGCTGTAGTTGCTACACTGGAACTGATTTTCTGCCTAATTCCTCTGCACTGGTCTTCCATCTGAGTGGATATTCACTTATTTAAGTTGGGTTGGTGCAGGATAGTAGAGGAGATAATCACACAGTAAGGATTATCAATTATATTGCTTAACTACAGCTCTAGTATTAGACTCAGGTTTGTGACATACTGAGCACTGCAGTCCCAATCTGACAGAGTTTTTTGTAATTTTGTCTTTTTATTAGGATTTAAAATCACTGGGACTATTCATGCTGTTTAGTTTGATTGTATGCTTATGCTTGTCAATGGCTTAGTGGCAGAGTACCTTGCAGGCGGTTTGGCATGTCCTTAAAGGTAATGTGCTGCTTCCTTTCAGGCTCTGTGCACTGCTGCTGGTTATTTTGAGTAGTTAACGGCTTCATTGAAATCATTATAGCTGCTGACTGCTTGGTGCCATGACTATATATAGAAACGAAGCTAATATTTAAAAGCTGGTTTTTGCCATGGAAAATTCCTGTGCAGCTATAGTCAGGTTAGAGCATATTATTTATGTGGAGTTTTGAATTTAGTTGAGTTCATACAAATATGCATTGAATCTCAAATTTACAGGTGTAAACCCTAAACATTTTGAGCTGCATGCTTGGGTAAACTATGGGAACTCTGCAATTTGATTGAAGGAGATGCATCGTCAGGTGCAAAGAAATTGAGACATTAACTATTGAAAATTGCTGTTCAAAGGAAAAGCTCTTCTGGTGCATTTTTAAAATATATTTGCTTCCTTGTAAGAGAAGGAATAAACAATCCACTAACTGTCAGCCAGTCTGCTTCATACAGATGTACCAAAACGTGGCACTCATGTATGACATTCAATTAGGAGCATTTCCACAAATTGCTAAGAAAAAGCTCACTTTTTTTCTTCTGTTAGATCTAAAACTCTGAATTTATAAGAGGCATTTAATTTAGACTCTCTGATTTCCTTGAGCATTGCATGTAGTGTTCTCCTGGGGATTAGTTCTTCTCTTACAAAATTGCTTTCTTCCAGGTGACTATTCTTGATGTCCATGCTAAATTGTTCTGGAGACTATTTGTTGCATAGCCTCTTGCTCTTCTGCTACCTCTTAGTCCATTTTCCTGCCTTTCTGAAAGCTTTCTGCTGCTTTATTCCCTCGGTCTTTGCCCTGCCGCATCACTGGTAAATGTTGTCATGACTCCTGTCTCTTGCAGCTTTGGAGATATGTTGTCCTTTACACTGACTGCATTTGTTGAGCTGATGGATCATGGGATTGTATCGTGGGATACATTCTCTGTGGCATTCATTAAAAAGGTAAATTTGTAATCAATGCTATCTGTTTTATATCAGTTTGAGTCTACATTTTTAAATTTTTGAGGTGAGTCATGGTTTTAGTTTCCAGATGCACTATTTGGGTGAGTGATCAAAAAGGTACATGAAAATGGAATTAATATAAATATATATATTAATATAAATATTTGCAGTAGTGTGTTCTGGCCTAACTTCTGCTGAAATCAGCAAGAGTGAAATGGGGTCAAGACTGTATTAGTCTTATTGCACAAGAAACCACTTGCTCAATTACAGCATGACATCCTTGTGCTGATACTATGTGGTTAAACAAAAAATTACTGTTTTGATTAAATGAAAATTAAAATGAGTAATGTCATATTTCTTCAAGCAAAGACAGCACTGGTATATTTCCTCTGGTCATATGTGAGGAAGAGAAATGAGTTCATTTACAAATTGAAATTAAGCTGGTATCTACTGAGTTTATCAGGTTGAACTGTGCCCCCCCTGAATCAAGATTGTAGCTTGTAGCTGAGAACTGTGGTTTTGAAACAGATCTTTCCACGATTTGCAACATTTTTTTCTTTTCTTACATGTAGGACATGAACAAAAGCAGCAGAAATATGGGAGTGTTCTTTAAGTACAGAAATTGAACAGATTTTTGAAAAAAGTTTTTGTTACTGATTTAACCCTTTTCATTTACTGGAAACCTCCCCACCCACCTCTGTACAAAGAATTTTCAAGCCAGATTGAACTCAGAACTTACGTTAATTTAAAGTGCATTTGTACAGGTTCAAAGATACTAAGGTTACTTCACTAAAATGATATCCAAAGCAGTAATGGAACAAATATAACCTGTCACAAAGTTCTCTTCCTTTTAACAGAGTGTGTCAGAGCAAAGACACTGAATTTAAATGTTGTTAGAAAATAGCAACCACCAAAGGAAAGTACAGATTTACTTTATGAAAGAAGTGAAAGAAGAATCAATTATGAAAAGAGCATTAGATATTGAAGCTCAGTTTTGGTCATAAAAAATGATGGATACTATTTGTAAGAAAAATTAGTATAATTGATTCGGTTTTTGGACTCTTTTTGCCAGTCTAGCAAAATCTTGCAGTCTAACTGGATTGTGATGATGGTTATTGTTATCTTTTCATGGCAAAGAAAATAGTTCAACTGTTTTATCACTGACTTCATAACATACAAGGTCAATCCCAGAATGCCTTCTTTGCCTACTAAGAAGTGTATGAAGAAACTTGATATAAACTGATTTTAGCAATCTATTTTGTTAGTGACTCAAAATGATAGTCTTTGTCTAACTTTATCAACATCTTTTGCCCTGCGGATTGTAGAGTAACTACAGAAGAAAGCCTTGTGTGTAGCCTTGCTAATGGCTCATCTGTTCTGTCTGGCACTTCCATAGGTTTCCCTGACAGTGACACAATTTACAAAAACAAAACAAAAGACACAAACAAAAGCATTCTCACAAAGTACTTATGAAAACTGAAACTGGTGTGAAAACCAAAAGTGAAACTGCTGAACAAGAAAGGGACCAAGAAGAGGAGTAGGACAGTTAGAAGCGAAACAGAAGTACAACGAGAAAACTGGGGGAAAAAGGCACAGGTGTGTCCTGACCTGTCACACAAGTGGAAGTCAGAACAACAGAGCCCTCAGTGGGGCTCTGTGGGCAAGGGGCAAACCTAGAGGAGCACTTTTGAACCATGGCTCTCTGGCAGCCATCTGCAACTTTATTCTCACTTGCTTCTCTACCTTGGCTTTTGACAGGCCACTTGAGGTTGCTGATGGGCTTGCTCAAGTGGCTGAGAGGATGGATAAGGGAGCTGATAAGTTTCTGCTAGTTGAGAGGGAACCTCACAATCAAGTGGTTCTGCCCTTTGAAGCTGTCTGTCACATTAAATGGAAGCCAAACTGGAATGGGGAAGAATTAATCTGAATTATTTTCTTGAATAGTTTTCTGACTTAAAAGCTGGAGGAGAGAGACCTCAAGGGGAACATCTAACTGCTACTAATGACTAACTACTTGGTGTTGGATGCATCCTTTGGGTACATAAAGACTGCTATTCCAACTGCTGCAAATAAAAATTGACACTTTCAAGGAGAGCTTTGTTCCTTATCTTAAGGGAAAATAGCATCATTTGAAAAAATTTCCTTATTATATGCAAGATTCTCTCTAGACCTTTTTCTTGTTTATGATAAAATTTATTTCCAGCTTCCATAGCTGTCTAGAAGATTTGGATGCCCAGTTCTTAGAAAATGTCATGGTAATAGGTTACCAAAATACACTACACAAATTTGATACTATCTTGAGTTCCTACAAAAGAAGAGATAAGGTTTGCAGTATTAGTTGAGATAGTTACATAAATAGTTTTAAGAGGTATTTTCAATTGCTGTTTCATAACTGTGTGATGCAAAGTCTTAACCTTGATTAATTGTTTACTCTGCCTTCTAAAATGTACTGTGCAGGAAAAGGGGGTGGCAGCAGGGAGAGTATCTCTGTGTTTCACAGCTGTCAGTTGGTTTCTCTGTAGTCAAGTGCAACTCTAGTTCCTTACTTGATGAGTTGCGTGCTTGAAAATTTTACTATGCATTAGGACTTAACAGAGAATGAAACTTTGTCAGATTTTCTGTACATTTCTTACATCAAAACGGTTCAGGCAAAAAACAAACCAGTGCTCAGAAAATCAGATTTGTTTCCTTCATGGCTCTTTCCCTGTGTGGTTTTTGTCAGTGATGGATTTTTTTTTTTTAACTTTTGAATTCTCTCCTATGCTGTAAGTGGTGCTAAAACAGAAAGCAAACTCAGATGACATTGTTTAGTTTGCTATAGGTTTCTTACCTACCTTCACTTTACACGTTTAGCTCCTGTTTCAGCAGAGTACTTGGACTAAACATGTGAAGGCATTCTGATTCCTAAATTCCCTTGAAATTGATTGGAAGTTAAGTATCCAGCTACTTCTTTTATATGTGGCTATATATGTCCCAATAGGACTACGCAGATATTAAGACTACAGGTATTTTGCTGAACAAATAGTTTAATTCTTAATGAGACACTCCTATGTCACAGGTTGTCACGTGAAAGTGCAAAGCAATGGATTTGCTTATTTCTGGAGGAGAGGTGGTGTTTCTGTGAGCTTGCTTTATTTTCATCATCCAAATTTTTGATAAATGAGTGCAGGATTATTTTTGGATGAAAGCCCTCCCCGTGTGTGGTGCTCAATAAGCAGAGAACACCAAGTAATACAAACTTGAACTCCTATTGATTCTTGTCTCTTTCCAGCAAAGGTCTTTTTTTTTTTCCACATCCAGAACTTCAAGTACAGTCATAGAATTTCTTTTTAATCTAATTTTGCTCCCTCTGGAACTGGCATGCCTTATTTATGAGGGTGGACAAGTCGATTATTCTTGGCCAGACTTCATGCCTCAGCTTGGTGGTTATGAATATACATAGCACCACATACAAGTTACCTGGTAGATGTTCTGCATGTATGTTCAGTATGATATGTCATAGCTTTTTGAACAGACAAGTCAGCTTCATACCTTGGGTTTGTGTTTATGATTAAAAGATGTTGTGGTCCAGGATCAGAAGAACAAATATGTCTAATACAGTCCATCCTAGACAAGTTTCTGTTGTCTATACCGCTACATTTCTACATTTCTACATTCCCTGCTAGGAATGTGTCCCAGTGAAGCATTTCCACTGCCACTTGAAATACCATGGGAAGGAGCTGCTGCACCAGGAATAATTCATACATGTGAGAGCTTCTAAAGAGCATGGTGACAGTAGTCTGACATGTTGGGACATGGTCTGGACATACTGTATTCCAGCTGCAGAACTCATCCATGGATGCCTGATGACTGTGAGGCATTCAGGGTGCATTTGGCTTATTGTGTGAGCAATGCACTCTGTGCATGCACCGTCCATATTGTGGGCCTTCTGGACATCTGACAGCTCTGGCTGCAGTGCATCAAAACCCAACTGGATTATTGTTGAGAGAGGTAGGGTAGTACAGTGCTTCTGAGATACGGCTTGTTACCTTAAACAGCACAATGTGCACCATGTACTAATGTAAATATTACTTGGGTTCAGGACTTGCAGGCAGCAGATATTGAAAGTCCAGAGTAGAAAAAGGCTAATTGAGTTGCTTCTCTCCTCCTGTTCTCTATGCATGCACGGGTTGGTTCTTTTTTTCTCCTGTAAAGTCAATGTATGTTTCCTGCATTGAGTTATATTCAGCATAGCATGTTCCTATTGTGGATGTGAACCAAGCAGCAGAGCAAACAGCAGTGCTGCAATAGATCAGAAGAAAAATCTGTCCCTCTTCCCTTGTCATCTCCAACCAAAGTTACAGAAAGGGTGTTTTGCTCCTTCAGTTCTACTCAAAATGTCACAAGTGTGGAACAATGTTGTTATCCTCATGACAGTATTTAACTGTGAATTTTACAGGCAGCTAGGCAGCTTTTCCAAGCATAGGGTGTGCCTTTCTTCCTCCAAAAGGAAAATGATGCCAAGGTCTAAGCAAGCATCCAGAATCCAAATCAATATAATCACATTAGTGGCTTGTAGCATGAGTACTGAAGAAGCATGTGGACTTGAAGTTTTCTGGAAGAAATGAATCAAACTTGAGACAGGGCCACTGTAGTCTGTTACTTGGCTGTGAAGACCAAATAACTGTGGTCTCACGACATTTCTTCTGTCTGTCTGTGCTTCCTTGGGTACCTTTCAGCTTGACTGTGCTGGTGTCAGTACATTCAAAGAAAACCCAGGCAGTTCCTGTGTCCTGCGTCAGCAGAAGGCAAGCTCCTTCCCAGGAAGGCTGGTCCCTGGGCTGGGCAGCACACAGAACACACATTGCCACGTCTCCCTGCAGCTATGCTGGCTCTGCAGCCGCGAGTGTGCAGTGTGTCACTGCCGCGCTGCAAAACAGCAGAGGTCAGCCCTGGGTTTGATTAACATGCCATTCATTTGTGGCAGCTTGCAGTAAAAGTGAAGGTTATGAATGCATGAACACTTAGCACGACTGGACTCCAGACAGAGTTATGAAACCAGCTGTGCTGATAAATGATCATCAACAGAGCTTTAATTTGTGACCTGGAGAGAGCTTTCACTGTTGTTGGTAACAGCAAGGGAGGGGGGCAGGGAAAGCGTATTTTGCTAGAGTGTGTTTTGATAGAGAGCTAAATGTAAACTTCTCTTTTGCAACAGTTGACTTGAGCCTAGATATTTGTTTAAATAAAAGTGGCTGCACAGATTTCTGCTGGAGAGAATGAGAAGTATTCTGCCTGTCCTTTCCAAAGTTTTCCTCACAAAAAATATAACCATTCTAGTTCTTTAATGTTGCTTTATCGTGTTCATGATGTAATGTTGAAGCATATATTTTGGTGGTATGAATATTGACATAAATCTATGGTGACTTGTGCTAGCTGTGCAAATAGTGGCACTGTGTCCTTTGAAGGTATCTGCAGTGTCTGGTTGATTGCTTTTAGGTATTCACTGATATCTGGCGTGTGGACAAGACTACTTTTATTCTAATGCCTTTCTGAGCCATGTCCACATTTTTCTTTCTTCCCTTTCCCTGTTTTCATGACAAGATGTAAATTCTCTAAATGTTTGAATTTGTAGATAGCAAGCTATGTGAACAAATTTGCCTCGGACATCTCTATCTTGCAACGGTCTCTAGCAATCCTGGAATCGATGGTGCTCAATAGCCATGACCTGTACCAGAAGGTGGCACAGGAGATCACAATTGGGCAGCTAATCCCACATCTGCAGGGGTGAGTGTCTTCAACTGCCACCTGATATGGTGGATTCTCCCTCCCTTCCTCCCCCAACCCCCAGATGAGCACAGCATTAGGAAAAAGAGTGGTATAAAGACTGGCAACCTCTCCTGTATGACTCCTGCATCCACTATAAGTGGCTGGATGACTGGTAACCAACTTTCTGGAGTTACTTGATCATTGATTTTTTTTTTATTTTTTTTTTTTTAATTCTCCCACCCCCCCACGCTAAGCTGCTTGTGTAGTTGAAACTGGGGAATGAAAAGAAGAGCAACCCATAGTAATAACATGCTTAATGCCATTAGCATACAAATGGGGCTATTTTGCCTGCCAGCCTCTGGGAAGTTTGTAAGACAATTGTTCAGCTTTTGCTGAAGGTATATTTGAAAAGGGAGAGGGTTTTTTTAAACAGTAAGGTGCAGTGGTTAGATGGGTAGAAACTGCCTCTTGTAGTGTAGGGTAATGTATTGTGTTTAGTCTATAGTTATGCTTGCCTTCCAGCCAGGCCACTTTCCACTCACCTGAAAAGCTTTTAATACCAGCAGGTTGTCTCCAGAAACCTTTAGGGAATCCTCTTCCTACCTTTAGCTGCTGGGCATCTGGCAGAAGCTGATTGTTTGGGCTTGTGCTATGATCTATGGAGGGTTACTGGCCCTTCAAGGGTGTGCTTCATTCCACCTTTCTTGAATGCTGAGTCACCCTCTGGAACAACTTGTCTGTCTTAATAATAGAGGCAACTTCATTATGACCAGCTTTGGTTATCTAACTTTTACATGATTAACATCAAGTCCCTTCACTTCTATGTGCAGTGATGCAACTGGAAGATCTTCTACAGCTTGTGTGTATTCACGTTCTTCTCTCATGTTTAAAATTTTGTTTCAAACAGGGCAGACCAAGAAATCCAGACATACACCATTGCGGTAATAAACGCACTTTTCCTTAAAGCACCAGATGACAAGAGGCAGGTGAGTTGTTTGGTCTTGTATATCTACATATTTGTAGGAAAATTGTGTCATTTTCATACCTGTGGTACCAAACTAGTCACACTTTTCCTGCAGTTAATTCAAACTGGAACTTATTCTGTTGTTTCACGCTGGCTTGTCATTTCATTTTAATGGAGCTGTCTCCATCTTGCATCAATATTAGTAGGGATTAAGCATTCTTCTATGCTTTTGTAGTTCCCTGTAACCTCACATGAACCATATTGACTGTGGCTGGTTGTAGTATTTATTGAACTGAACTTTTGCCAGCACAGCTTGTAATTTTTTAGTACACAGTTTCCCCCCCTCAATTCTTTAATAAAAAGTGTGTTGCTTTTGAAAATGGAAATATCTTGCCACATAATCATTTCATTACTTTTATAGTGTACTATTTTAAGTTAACTTTAGTGCCAGAGATCAGAAATTTCAAAAGGAAATATTTTCAAGATTGCTACTTACTGTTAAATGAGGATGGAATGTGATGTGTTATGAAATAAGAGAAGTTTTAGCCATGTTTATGAAGTCATGAGTATGTGTCAAAACAGATTTAGTCATTTATTTATTTAACATTTCTGTCACTAAGAACAGTGATGGTAATTCTTGTGGTGGCATACTGTTAGCATCCAGAACAAGTTCATTGAGAGCTGCTCATCAGTTCTGACAAGGACTTCCTTTAGATTTATTTACATTTTTAAATGCTGAAGATTGTTTAAACAAACATCAAAGCCCTAATGGATAACTTTTCTTTTTCGCTTTTGCTTCATAGAAAAATATTTTTAAAATTGCAAACAGGAGAAAGTAAAACCATGGTTTAATTCTTTTTTTTAAAAAGAAGGCTTTTTTTTCCCATTCTTTTTTTTTCTTCTTCCTCCTTCAGTTATTAACAGAAGAAGGCACCTAATGAAGAAAATTGGAATAAAAGCTTTCTTTCAGTTTTGGCACAAATCGATGATAGATCCTTTAAGAAAACCAAAGATTTTGCTTTTCAGATTTGTAAATAGTTGTTACTGTTTATGCTTCTGTGAAAAATGTGCTTTGGTAATATTTGAAGTTGAGAGACAATGTCAGATGTAGGGGGCTGGAGCACCTCTCCTGTGAAGATTGGGTGAGAGTTCAGCCTGGAGAATAGAAGGCTCTGGGGAGACCTTAGAGCACTTTCCAGTACCTGAAGGGGCTACAGGAAAGCTGGAGAGGGACTTTTTGTGAGGGCATGGAGTGATAGGTCAAGGGGGAATTGTTTCAAACTAAAGGAAAGTAGATTTAGACTGGATTTTAGGAAGAAGTTCTTTACTGTGCAGGTGGTGAGACACTGGAACAGGTTACCCAGGGGGGCTGGGGATGCCACGTTCCTGGAAGTATACAAAGCCAGGTTGAATGGGGCTTTGAACAACCTGGTCTAATGGGGAGGTGTCCCTGCCTGTGGCAGGGGGGTTGGAACTAGATGATCTTTTAAGGTCCTTTCAACCCAAACCAATCTATGATTCTTTATTATTCAGTAGGCAGGTTTTCCTGAATTTGACAGCACCACAGGGTAATACCAACAAGTAAAACTATTTCACCAACAGTGTGGCTATCTAGTGAGGCTGGCAGTAGACCAAGTAGACTTCGCTTCATATGTACTACCTGCTGCTGTGATACAAAATTGTTAGTCGTGGAGTTTATGGTCATCAGAGTATAATGATCTGATTTGTTTTAAAGACTAATAGCTCTGACACTTGGAGAAAATTTCCTTCAGCCTTTAATACCCTATAATAAGTAGTCAGAATCTGTTAGGTTTCTCTTTGTATCTCTTGTGCTTAATCAGTAAACCATGCATTGAAGCATGTAGGTGTCCGCTAGCTTCAAGACAGGGATAACTGAGGGTAACTGATATAATTCTGATAGAACTCTGTCTTTCTAAGCCAACAAACTGAGGTGATGCAGTCTCAGGTAATTTTGTGACAGTGGGTACTCAATATTTAAGGTTCAGCACTTACCACTGATATGGTTAGGAGTGAGAAGTTGCACCAAACCCCATATGACCCTAGCAGCTTTGGCATCCTCTCTGCTGCCGTCTTACGGGGGGACCAGCATGATGTGGATGACTGCACTACAATTAAGAAAATGATTTAAATTGGTGCTGATACCTGAATTCCTTCCCCTCCTGTTTTTTGGGTTTTTTGCTTCTATTTCTGTAATGCAAAAAGCCAAGATGTTCAAGATTTTCCCTTTTTAATGAGAACTCTCTGGTTGCTTTGCTGCCTCTGCTGCTGTCAAGAACCAAATCATCTAGAGAAACCTGGGTTATTTAAAAAAAAAACAAACCAAAAAAGTGTTCATCAAAAAAGAGCATCAGAGATGAAATTATACTGTGAATGTTTGAAACACATTTTCTGGCAATTGTCTGCATTTTTGCAGAAGCATGTTGCTATGGGAAATTTTGTCAAATAATTGTTCTCATCTGTTACTACACCACTTATTTTAGAAAGGCATCTTATCAGCTGCAAATAGCCATATAGCCTTCTTGAAGACAAAGTTGATTTTGATGCAGTAATTTTTTTGTGAATGCTTGTTGCTCCTATCAATTTTTGAACCAGTGACAAAAAATGATATCCCAATATTGGCTCTTTAAATTACAGGTATAAGAAAAAAGTGACAATTTGATAATCCTCTCCAAAATGTAAAATAAACGAATTCCCATTTTTTTACCTCAAATGCAGGGAAGACTACCTCGTATTCTTTACCTGTCTCATCTTTTGGCAGTGGATATACTTTGACAAAACCAGCCAGTCTGTTCCCTGGTAACATGAAGTGTAGCGTGTGCCTGGCACTCCCCCTGCAGTTCACTTGCGAGTTTCCAAAAGCGATGGAAGCGCCTGTATCATTCTTTCGTTTGCACTTACGTGCAACTGAAACCTGCTCAGCTGGAAAAGGCTTAAAAACTAAAGCTGAGTTTCCCTTGTCATTGGTCCTTTCTTCTTTCCTTATCGTTCCTGTGTTCTGTTGCAGTACCCTTTATCTGGTATAAAGAAAAGAGTCAACATCCATAACTGCCTCCTGTCTCACAATTAGAATTATTTTCTTTTTGCAAGCAAGTTCTCGCCCTAACACTTGCTTTATTTGCATTTTTTCTGCATCCATGTTTCTGCAATCCAGTTCTTTGTATTTTTTATGTAATAGTCTCAGTTTTCCTGTTTTCTAGTTTCTTGTTTATTACATAAAAGTAACCATTATGCAGTCTATATTACTCTTGAACTCTCACAGAGATCAGAGGGATTTTTAAAATTTATTTCTCCTGAATGTGAACAGTATTTTTTACATGGTTCCAACTGCACAGGATCACAGTGCATCCTAAGAATGTCCTTCAGTATGTGTCAGTCTCGATGTGATTTGTTGTGCTGTATTATGCAAAGCTGTGATACATAAGCTCAATTTGCAGTCAATGATATGCTAATTCCAAACATTACCCCTTTGTGTACATTTAAACAGTGTCTAAATAGTGTGCAATGTTATACAAATCCTTAAACGGTACATTTTGAAAACAAGAATTTAAAAATAATTACATGATGATAATTGCTGTAGGTTGTATGCATTGCGTATGGTAGCGTATGTCAACATAGACACACGTGTATTTCTATATTGATGGAAAAGATCATGGAACTTAAAAATAGGATATGCACTTGTAGGTATGGCTAAGATTAGGCTCTCATGCTTGATAAGTATAATATATTCCTTCCTATGCATTGTAGTACGGTTTGTTTGCAGCATGTGCAGTCAGGACCAACTGCTTAAGAATGACAGTATAAGCATATTCTCCTCGATAGTGACTTCAGACAGGTCTAGAAAGAGAAATTAATTTAAGACATGATAGTGGACCAGTGTCAACATTGCTACCAAAATACAGGGGAGAAGTACCTTTTGCTATGATGAAACAGTAATGTGTTTTAGGCTGATTTATTGAGTGAAAGTTAGAGCACTTGACTTTAAAACAGCTGAAATGTTAAGGTAAATAAGCATGTTGTTTGATGTCTTGTTTTAAAGTCCTGACTGGCTTCCATTCCATGCTTCCTTCTGTGCTGTTTGAAGGGGAAGGTTGTGCTTGAACAAGTGTGTGTAAATACTCTGTTTAAGCCACAGAGGTCACTTCTGAGGTCTTTCATTGTTGGTTTTGGATCACCAAAGTCCTCAGCTTGTAAAATACTTTTAACTTTCTTTGCCCCTTTTCTTATAATAATCTGAGTTTGTGACCTCCAAAATAATGCATACAATTGTATAGCTGATAAGATCCCTCATTTAATTTCTAAATAACACTATAGATACTTAAGACTAAAACCTTTTAATTCAGTGTTCTTCTAGGGATGGCACCAGAATACCTGCTTCTGGCTAATTTATTTTTTTTTTAAACTAAATCAGGAAATGGCAAACATTTTGGCACAAAAGCAGCTTCGCTCCATCATCTTAACTGTAAGTGTATAATTTTCAAAGTTATTTTTCTCTAGCAGAGAGAAAAGGTGACTTTAGTGTTGGTGTTCATAGGTTTTCTCTTCATATATTTTAATTACACTTGTGTTTTGGTATGTTTTGAAGGCTGTAATAAATTAAAGGTTTGGTTGTTGAATGGGTTCAAAACTGATTATCAGAAAGATTATTTTCCCAGTCAAATAAATTGTGGTTTTTTTCATGAAAATATGATGCTGAATACCTGTTTTTCAGTTCTACAAGTTACTCTGTCTTGATATCAAGTTGCACACAGTTTGTTGCCACTTGCACAAAAGAAGCATGAAATATAGCTCAAAGTGAAATTAACAAATGTGATATAAAAGTCTTGCATATGCTATCACGGAAAATAAGAGGGATTTTGCCTTTGTCCTTAAAGTAAATTTCATCTTCAAGGGAACGAGGGAAAGTGCTCTTTCTCTGTTATGCCATACTGGGTGGCATGAGACAAACCAAACAACAACCAAACAACCCCTCACTCTTTCTCATTCACTATCATAATTTCAATGATGCATACAAAACCTCAGGATTTGTTTCAGACTATTTTTACACTACTTGTCTTCGCAAGAAATTTGGTATAAGCATATGGCTAATATTCTTAAGTGTCCGTTTACTATCATAAAATGGTCCAGTGCCTTTTGTCAGACAGATTCTTTTATTCCCTGGAATGGTACAATATCAGTTGCTATATCCATCTCCTCCTTGATGACTTTCCTTACATGTGCTCTGGTGTGTTTAGTGACCCGTGTCTGTTTCCCGTACAGAACCATTTGGTGGTTTTGGGCACACCAGGGATTTTTAAATTGTCCATCAGTTTGATATCTGCTTTCTAAATGGGATAATTCTGCATGTATGGGCACTGTATGCTAATGCATTTCTAAGCAATCTTCCTCATACAGAACAGAGTTGTCTGGTAGAAGTAGGATTGTGGTGTGATGCTGACTCCTGCAGCAGTAGCCCTGTTATATCACGGTATTCACTGGTTGTGTTTGCAGCCTGAATACTTTTCTGCTCAGACAGCTACTCTCTTAAATATTTTCTTAATATGCTCACTCTTTTTTAAAAAAATTATTAATACAGAACTCTCATGCTTTTGATAAGGAGTTAATTTTTTTTAAGTGACTTCTCAGTACTGATTTTCTTTTTTTACGCCACTTCTCAACACATGCACTTCACAACATATGATGCAGGCTCTATCTAGTGGCTAGCAGGAGAAAGCCTTGGTGCATTGTTATTGTGAAGTCCTGTCTCTTAAAGTTACTTAGATAGTACCTGTAGCAGTAGCATTAGTCCTGGTCTGATTTTCGTTTTTTCTGGAGTGTTCATACACTATTGCATAGCAAATACATACTTACAGAAGTGGAAACACCTGCGTGCACCTAATGTAATTTTCTAATAAGATGGCATTCACTGGGGTCTCTGTCTGTCTTTGCAGCATGTTATCAGGGCACAGAGGGCCATTAATAATGAAATGGCACACCAGCTTTATGTTCTGCAAGTACTTACCTTTAACCTCCTGGAAGACAGAATGATGACAAAAATGGATCCACAGGATCAGGTAAGCATCTGGCATGAACTGGTCCGAACAGGAAGAGGACAACTGCTCATTCCTGTGCCTGAAGGTCTTTATGGAGGAAAAGACACTGCTAGGAACACTTACAAAATTCATTCATTCATTCCCTCTCCGTGAAGTCAGGTTGTTTTCTGGTTGTTAGAAGATGTAATGGCTATTGCATTCCTTCCGCAAAAGTACAACAAAATGGCCAGACCTTTCTCCTTAGCATGTAGTTCCATGAGCTCAATTTGGTGTCATCCTGAGCTAATACTCCAAGCAGCAGTCCAGCATTTTTTTATATTCTCAATATTAACAGGTGTATGGTCCTTCCTAAAAGAAGGTGTATGGTCCTTCCTCTAGAGCTGAAATGAATGTTTAAATGAAAACTATCTGGCATGCTAGAGTTGAAGTTAATTTGTGTTACAAAAAACCCATTTTTGTTATTCAGTATTCATATAGTAGTTGGTCATTTTTTTATTGCTTGCTGTTTCCAAACACCAACTTTAATATTCTTCGTTGTGCAAAAAAGAGACACTTTCCTAAGAGATTCAAGTTTAAATATAGAGTCAATAAGCCACAGAGATGTGTACTGTTTCTTTATTTTTGTGGTCTTTTTTTAGGCCCTGTACAAGGAGGAACCTGATTTCTTTTTTAAAAAGGAGTTGTGTTAAGACTTACTGATAATTTGGAGAAGAGGAGGTGGGAGAGCAAGGTGGTTTTAAACATAAGTGACATCATGCTGTAGGATTCTACCTTTCCTGTTTCCTGAGTTTGAGGCAGGAAGGTTTGACTGTCAGGAATGTACACACAGTTAACTAGTGCATATTTCCATAGTCTAGTTAGCACTGATGATAGGGTGGTTATCACTGTCTTGAGACATTTCCAGTGATGTGTAACTGCAGTAATTCTTCTCTTGCCCATTCTGTGCTAGCAAAAATAGACAGTTACCAAAAGGAATGCAGAGTGCTGAGCCATTTTGATTTCAGCCAGCAAAGTGCTGAAGTACCAGCTTAATTTGAAATGTGTGTGATCTCTTGGCTTCTGTGGTTTCATGCCTGTGGTTTCATACCAAGTGTGTAGTTAGTGGCCTTGCCAACATGGGTCCAGCTTCTGGACGTCAACATTCAAGCATCTGCATGTGAACCCCACAAATCTGAGGACTTTGGAAAATGGGAACCACAAAGTCATTCTTGCCTGACTCTCTCTCTCTCATTTTAAACAAAGAAAGGTTGGGCAGTGGAGGGAATACAGTGTTTTGAAACAGCTTTTGTGATACTGGTTACTAAAGTGAGAGGTAAGTTATTTTAACCATTTTTTTTGTTTTAACATAGGCTCAACGAGATATCATATTTGAACTCCGACGAATTGCATTTGATGCAGAATCTGAACCTAACAACAGTAGTGGCAGTATTGAGAAACGCAAATCTATGTATACTCGAGACTATAAAAAGCTCGGATTTATCGTGAGTATTTTTGTGTGGTGGTACACTGAAAGTGGGTGAGTCAATCTGTTGTATTACATCCTGTAATCAGCCAGTTCTATTATTCGGTCTTCTGGCTTCTTTTGTATGTTTGTTTTAGCAAATCCTGTTAACCTCAAGTGGTTGCTTTAGCAGAAATCAGGGTAATTGGAGGAAATAACTACCTGAGGGTAAATCATGTAGTTTTGCATGACATGCCATAATTAAACTCTAACATTTAATGATATCTTGGGTGAACAGGCATTGTCTAATGGATTTGTGGCAGACCTGTAAAGTCATTGTACTCCGTTAGTAATAATGTGGACTGATGAGCACAAAAAATCTGAGGTAGGATTCTATGGTATTTACTTGTAGGGCCTTGTGTTTTGGTTGCTTGAAGTCCTTTCATCTGTGAATAGGGAATGCAGAATCTCTTACCCTGACTTAATTAGACCAATCAGATCTTGCCTGAAACTGCTAGGGGACAGAGCACAAGCTGTCTAAACTGTTGCATACATTTCTGTTATTGAATAATGTGTATTTTTTCCCACTCTGGAAACAAAACATGCACACATATGCTGCAATCAGAGTCTTGATTTATTGTTTACTCTAGGTTAGTGTGCAATTTTCTCTCTCCTTAGGTAAAATTGTATGCTTCATATCCTATGTGATTCATTACTTTGCTGTTGGCCTGGCAAGTACACACTGAATATAGTACAGCAGCCACAGTTACAGACAGAGTGGTTTTAAACACTGTTGATGAAAGCTGAAGCTCGCTGTGCGGTTGGAGCACTCTGCTGAGCTCTGTGGCACAGGGCTCGACATTACCCAGTTCAGTTCCCCTGTGGTTTTGGGAGGAGGCTTTCTGAGTTCTAATAGTTGTTTTCCTTACTGATGAGTGAGGAAAAATTACAGCTGTATCAGTGCTGTTGCATCTGTAAGGAGTCGTAAGTAAATAGACGGGAAGGGAGGAACTCGGCATTTTGGGGTTGTAGGCATGATACTAAAACCAGTGCTTTGAAGAAGCTTTTGAGGCTCAGTGTGGTTTTTTGTTGTCTATGGATCTGTTCTCATTTCCTGCGTGATAGAAGACCGTTGCTATCCCAGCTTCTGAGATTGGCAACTGCTATGGTGAGATGAGCAGAGGACTTTGTGCCCTCAAGGCCAAAAGTAGAGAAAATGCAGGCTCTGGCTTAGAGACAAATGGGCTGGGTGTAGAGCCTCCAGCTTGTGATGAATGAGAACAGGGAATGGGGGTCACTGTCCTAGGAAGAGGAAAAGTAACTGGTGGCAAAGAAAGAAATGCTGAGAAATGCAGATGAGTTTCTAAAGTCATGGTAGGGCTGTACATGCAGAGATCATGGCACATAAAAGAATCAAGGAGATCACATTTAAAACAATGGTTCTCTAATTCAGGCTGATTACTTTTGGATATCTGCGTCTCACTGTAGTTTTCTGAGATGTTGAAGACACTCAGCTCCCACAGCCATCACTGGCACCTCAGTATCTAGCACCTCTGAAAATCTCATCTTGCTTTCTTAAAGCTGGAGCTGGAAAACTGAGCACGTAATGGAGCATCCAACAGAAGCTGAACTGGGACTAGCACACAGATCTGAGTTCCAATCCTACTTTTCTGCTGCTTAACAGGGTCTAAAGATCACTAGTTGTGCAGGCTGGCACTAGTTCCTCCTCTGCTTTTGTTTGTCTCACAGGATATATTTTTGATTCTGCAGAGCTGAAATTATTAACAACAGCATGTTTTAGCTGATAGGGTCGTGAGAAAAACACTTGGTGTGAATCAAAATGTGTTACTGTCTTGTCTGAGTTTGCAGGAACTCTCTTGCTGTGCCTGTGCAGCAGAGATTTAGCCATTATCTTCATTACTCTTGTTTGGGCTGTTCATTGGGAAGCCTACTGAAAACACTCCCACAGTTGTCAAGGGTAACTGCAGCACTGTTAACTATTTAATGTTGATAACCTTCCGTGAGAGAATGGGGGGCAAGGTCTAGGAGGAAATGGGAAATGGGGTCAAAGCAATGAAGAGAAAGTGGGGAAGACATAGTGGGTGATAAGAAATATGGGCAAGTGAACTGTGAAAGGAGCACCATAGCAAGAGTCCTAATGGGAGACACATCACCCTGGTAACGGTATGATGAGGTGACATACAAATGATAAAGATGTCAATAGTAAACTGTGAGGAGAGTTATTCTGTTCTTGTATGGAAATTTTACTTTGAGCTACGAGTACAGGTGACACTGCACATACAGCTTTTCTCACAGCTGAAAAGGAATTTGACCGTCCTCAGTGAGCTGGAGAAAGAAGCAGGAGCTGTTGTGAAATCTGACTGGTGATCTCCAGCCTCGCTTAGTCTGGGGGCCTTCACCCCATCTACTTTTTTCCACTCCATCGTCGAAGTGTATTCAGTGCTTTCATAAACTGCAGGTAGAGGGAAGCATTAGCAAACTATCTATGCTCTGAATCATGGGAGGTTTCTCTTCCCCCGGTTCTGGCTGTGAGGCACAAGAAGAAACCCAGCCAAATAGGAGGCTGCCTTCAAATACTGTCCTCCTTCTGCTAGTGTTGGTGGCCAGGATGCTAATTTCTTGAACTGATTAAACGTTCTCTCTGAGGGGGAGAGTAAAACCATGTCTAGCCATACAGTTGTTCCTAGACTGCTTGTTCTCTTTCTGTATGTGAAATGCAAGAATCCTGTTCATTTTTCTCAGCCACATCAGAAAGCTTTGCCCCGCTACAAATGTAATGTCAACAACAAAGTCCAGACATGGTTTCAGAAATTTACAATATCATTTGTAGAACGACATAGTTAGAAACCTACATCCAGTTAAAGAAACCACGAGACCTCTCCAGATGGTTGTGATGACCTGTGTGAAGTTTACTATAAGCAGAGATTTTCGGGTAAGACAGTCTTGAGGAGATTTATTGAAATGCAGATTAATACAACAAAAGGTTAGATCTCCAGTTAGGATATCTAAGATGCACTCCACCCTATGGAATTATTTTCTGAGTCAATTGCAAATTAAATAGCCTGAATTATTCCCCCCCACTCCCCCCTTAAAAGTGTGGTTTGGCAGGGAAATCCCAACTACTACTTATTCTTGTCAATTCTTGTAGCAGAAGTAGAGTTTTGTAAACTTTCAAATAGTAATTTAGCTAGAGGTATTTAAAAGATAAAACTATATATATTGGTAATGATAAAATCAGTCCTAAAACTCCTGATCTGTTCAAATGGTTTAGGATTGTAAAGCATGTTTTATGTGAAGCTTCTAAAGTTTTCTGCCATTTGAATAAACTTAATTCCCATTACTAAGGCAGGCAATAAGTACAACTCAAGAAACTGATATCCTGTGTATATTCATCGTAATTCTTTAAACATCACTAACTGTTGTTCAGAAGTTGTACTGAATGTATTTGTTTACAGGCAGATCTGACCAAATGCTAGAGAAACTTAAATAGGTTAAAGAGTTGGAAAAACAATCAAAATCTTATCCTAGAACAATTTTTCTTAAGTTTGCAGTATGTAGAGCTTTTCAGGTTTTTTCTTTGACTTTTCTTAATAAAATGTAAATAGTTTATATGAGTGCAACATGAAAAGTGATTTCATAATTCTGCCATGCCACACTGGGATCTATTAGTGTTATCAAAATAGAATGTGGGTTAATACGGGAAATACAAAGTCAGTAAGGAACTGTCTGATAAAAGGTGACAGTTAAAATGGAAATTGGGAGTGGTGGGAAAGGCAGGTGTGAGCTTGACTTTCAAAATATTAGTGATGGTGACATAAGAGAGTGAACATATGCTAATGAAATCTTCTGATGAAATAAATTTGGGAGGCATCAATGAAAGAAGCACTGTATCATTCATAAATTAGATGGCCTTTTGGATCAGAGAAGTAGAAATGTTATTTTATTTAGTGATATAAAGTGCAGTGGTGTTCATTAAGGACCATTGGCAAGAATTTCTTCTGTAGGCAAATACTTAATCTATGGGAAAAGATAAGTTTGATTATGCAGTGTAGGCACAAAAAAGTCAATAGTTAAGCTAGGATATATCTGGAAAGATACTTTCAGAGCAGCTAAGCTGTCAAGGCCATTTTCTGCATTTCTGAGACATCACCTAGAACATTGCATAATTTTAGTTACCTATGAAATGACTGGTGGACTGGCTGAATGCAGGGTGAGTGCAGAGGGTGAGGCTTGTGCAGTGATGAGATGTCTTACAAGAATTAACTTAAAAAGATTGGCTTGTTTAGCCAACCAGGCTGAAGGCTGTGGAAATATCAAGTGTACAAATGCTGAGAAGAGAGGAAGGCATATGTAAGCTAAAAGACAGTGATGGAAATCAATTTATGGAAAAGATTTTTAATTTGGAGTGATGGGGACAAAGTTTGTTACTAGTTTTCAAGATGGAGCTTGATCCTTTCTGAAAAGCTTTATGTAATGTGTTTGACAATGGTGGATCCAGGAAACAAAACACATGAGAACTATATGGAAAAGGAAAAAAAACAAGGTTTTTTTAGAGAATTCTAAAGGGAGACAGACATGAAGAATAATTAGATGGATGATGATTTCAATGGCAGCATAGCTGATCTGTTAAACATTGTAAAATTGTTCTAATGTGAGAAGAAGCAGCACTAGAATAGATAGTTTGGAGGATGTCTTGTAGAGATCTTTGGCAGACTTCAAAAATAATTGGGAGTAACTAAACGTGTGCTTTAGGCGGAATGTGGACATGAGGAGCTTCTGAGATTTTTGATTTGTTTTTTTCTCTTTTTTCATGTCCCAGATGAACAGGTAGTTTGTTTTATCTTTTGATCGTGGTCTTCAAAAATCACTTGTTTCACAGCACAATATCCAAGCAGTGCTCTGAAGATAAGAAATACTGTGTTTTCTCATGGGTTCTTCTGTGGTGTTTTTCATTGTCACTTGGAATAGTTCATTAGCTGAAGGCTAGGGATAGTTTGCCCATTTAAAGATGAAGGGAAAGTTTTTCCCCGTGAATTTTCTGTCTAAGGAAAGATGCTCCTTTAATTGCTGTTCTCTTCAACCTATCTAGTAGAGCTCTGTTGTGTGTAATTTCCTTATGCTCACTTGGAAGCTGCTCGTCCCCCCACCCATTTTCATGTCATGCCCCATCCATATCCCCACCCTTGCCCCAGGATTTGGGAATGAAGGATTAAAGTTAAGCTTTGGAAAAGGGTGAGGGGAAGGTGTTGCTTTAATGTTTGTTTTTTACTACCCAAATCTGCTTTAATCAGCAAGAAATTAAATTGACTTTTCCCAAGTCAAGTCTGTTTCGCCCATGATGTGGTAGCTGGTAAGCAGTCTCACTGTCCTTGTCGCAACCCACAAGCTTTTTCATTATTTTCCTCCTCTTGCTTTGTTGAGGAGGGGAGTGGGTGAGCAGCTGGGTGGGTGTGTGGCTGCTGGCCAAGGTTAACACAGCACATCCTACTGTGTTTTGCTGATTCTGTCTTCAAGCTGCCTCTGGGCTCACTCCCTGAGCCATAGTAGCTTGGAGGCTCCCTCTTTTCTGTATTCTATTGCAGTCTCCTTGCTGTGCTATCTCACTTTCCTTTTCAGCTCCTTATCTCCTTTGGCCTTTCTTTTTCCATTTATTTCCCTGTTTTTTGTTTTGATTTCCCACTCCCCTCAGGCTCTTTGCTCCATTTTGATCTCAGGTTGGATCTGTCTCCATCCAACACGTCTGATAGCCAATGTCCATTACCTCATTCACTCAATCTCCCTGAACTTCCTCTTTTTCCACCCCCACTCCATCCTCATGGTGTGGTTTTGCTCTGAGTTTTCCCTTGCCTCCCTCTCTCCAGCTCCTCCTTCCACCTTGTTTGTTCTTCCGTTAGTATAAAGCCTGCTTAGTCTCTCATTTCCAGCCTTTGTACTGAAAGTTGTCAGGACTTTCGAAAGACAGACCCAAATTGCATTTTTCCTGTGTTTTATTTTCATAAATGGGTGGACTGGGCTTTGCTGCATGTTCCAAAGATTAGTATTTGCCTCAGTGTGGAAAATTTCAGTTGCTGTGATAAGTGCTGCCCAAGCTATTAACAGCTGAGAACAGGACCTAGTAATGGGAAGCATTAAGCAACCAGAATAATAGTCAGCACTATGAGCCCCACCTCTAGCTGACCTGTAGAGAAAATGCTTTCCTTTTCATTTTTTTCAATATAAAGTGAGGGGTTCTGACTTGAATAGCTCAACCACAGTTAGACTAAATTTTTTTCTAAATATGTGGTGTAGCTTTTTGCTTATTATTTTGGGCTGTGAAATAGTTGCATCCTAGTTTTGAAGAATTTACCTTTAATTGTTGATTCATTGTAACCTAATTTTAATGATAAATTACACAACTGCAGATTTGAGGCATGAGTTTACTAGGGATGGTGTGCCTGTGTATTAAAAGAAACTTCAGATTTTTGTTGATAGAAAGGCAGTAGAGAAATACTTCGATTGCTGTGTGATAATCATTCATCCTTTATTACTGACTCTAGTAGAAAGGAGTAGAGGGGAAATCACACACTGAAAAGGGCAGTGCAGACTTCTATGTTATTTGCATGGTGTGAATTAGTAGTAGTCAATTAAGCAGTAGATTGAGATGGGCTCTAAAAGGGAAAAACTGACTGGGGTGGGGTTGGGATGCCATGCCCTGCAGAAGTATTAGTAGTCCTTAAATTCTCTGGAGTTACTAATGTCAACAAAATGTCTGAAGCCCCTTTGTTCCAGCTGGTCATCGGGATTAATGGGTGAGAGGGAGATGGACAGAAGCAGATCCCATTTGATGCATTTACTTAGGTATTCCTATTGAAGACCTGAGGATAGTCACAGAATCACAGAATCTAAGGGGTTGGAAGGGACCTCGAAAGATCATCTAGTCCACCCCCCCTGCCAGAGCAGGGTCACCTAGAGTCCATCACACAGGAACGCATCCAGGCGGGTTTTGAATGTCTCCAGTGAAGGAGACTCCACAACCTCCCTGGGCAGCCTGTTCCAGTGCTCTGTCACTCTCACAGTGAAAAAGTTTTTCCTGATATTTACATGGAACCTCCTATGCTCCAGTTTAAAACCATTGCCCCTTGTCCTATCATTAGTCATTACTGACAAAAGCTTGGCTCCATCATCCTGACACTCACCCTTTACATATTTGTAAACATGGATGAGGTCACCCCTCAGCCTCCTTTTCTCCAAGCTAAAGAGACCCAGCTCCCTCAGCCTTTCCTCATAAGGGAGATGTTCCATTCCCATCATCATTTTTCTTCCTAAAAAAAAGGAAAGCCTGAGTGTTTGAATTCTTACAACTTTTTGAGTTGTAGGACTGGGAAAGCCCTGATAGGAAGCTAAAGTTTTGTGATTTGGAAACTAAAATTTGGAGCTGCATAATGTACTGAAAAACTCATCAAAAAGGTATTCAGTTGTCATTTTCAGCTATTCTGTTCACTGATGTTTCTTCCTGTTGGTGACATTCTGCAGTGATGGGAAGTGTTGCATTGTTTATACTTTGGGGGAACTTTCCAACTATAATAAAAGTAGTGCTTTCTGACATTCAGATTCTCTTATTGGCTTTGGCAGTGGCAGAACATTTTTAGAATGATACTCTCTGAGTGCCAATCTGGATCTGATCCTTTTTTGAATTTTAAATAGATGTGATTTAATCATTGGCTTAATGATAGCACAGCATAGTTGACAGGTTGGCTGTACTACCGAACACGATTTGTAGTTTTCCATCCTCCTCCACTCTCTGTACTCCCACAGCCATCTCCTTCCATATCTGCTCTTTCAAAACTTGTGAAATCACTTGTTTCTAGAAAAATAATTAGTTTGAGAAGATTTCGTTTTGCTGAGCTGTTCAGCTATTCAGTAGCTGAGGCTGCTTTGCCTCAAGACAGAAGTTCCTGACCCTTAGCTTAGTTGCCATGTTTCGATATGTAATGAAGGCCTACTCTAATGTAAAATTCTTTGTCATTAATTAATGATAGCTATAGCCACCATGCAGCAGAGCAGAAACCATGTCTAATAGCACTCCACTAGAAAGATTATTTTTCTCGCCTTTCGTTTTAGTACATAGTTCATAGTTTTGAGTGCTCTTTTATTTAACAGAATTAAATTTGCAGATGCTATGACCAGAAAAAAAAATACATGATCTGCCCTTTGCCACTGAAATTCCTCTTAATTGTGAATCAGTGGAGTAAGACCTGAGTGTGTGTAGCATTTGTTCTCTCGTTTTTACCCTTGTGACCACTAGAGGTTGCTCTTCTTCATTGTTTGCAAGCTTCACTTCTCCATTCTGTCATTCAGTTCTGAAGCTGAATTTTTTCAGCAGATATTTTAGAAATAAGTTCTGGCTGATTTATTCCTCAAGATAAGTTTTGGAAGGTGAAGGGTAATCATACATATTTATTTCTAGGTTGTATAGTGACTGTTACTTGCAGTTTTTGATCACCTTTTGATTAAAAAGACATAGATTCGTATGACTGTATTTGCTTTCTTAAACACTTATTTGGAAGTATTTGAGACAAATCAGAGTTTGAGGACCAGTTCTGTCATTCCTGTTTTCAGAGAGTAACATTTATATGTATAATCCTATTGTTGTGTGTAGGAATATCACATGAACAAGATCTAGTCACTGGGAATAACAGCCCAGGACCTCATGTAACATTGATCTTAAACCAATGAAGACATCTAAACTGATGTGAATGTGTATTTCATCAATGTTGTCTGCATCAGAAGTGTAGCACCACCTTGTATTAGAAGATCAACAAAGTTGAATGTTTTTAAGAAAAGGCAGAAATAAGTCTTTAAAGCCTTAATTCATTCCCTTCCCTCTCTGTCACATTTATTTATGTGTGTGTGCAATATTTCTTCTGTATCTGCCTCTGCTTTTCTCTTCCTTTACACTTTGCTCTGCATTTCTGCTGTGATCTTTCTCTCTTGTTCAGTCCCAAGGCTGATAATTATAGTCCTTCCCATCTGTCTTGGTTTCTACTCTGCCGCTCTGGCCCTCCTTCATCTAAGCCTTCCCACTCCCAAATGCCTGACTTTGACCTTTTCCTCTCCCTGTTTCTGTGTACCCTTCTACTTAACTTCTCTTTCCAATCCATTTATGATTTGCTTTTTCTCTAAGTCTTGAAGATGGGGCTGAGGGACGCTCAGGACAGGCAGCATCTTCAGAAAAAACTGTGTGTGCTCTAAAGAGACTTGTGTTAAATTCAGTTCATCCTGAGTTTTTATATGTGGCCAAATGTAGTGAACGCTCCAGGGGAATTTCAAGACTTATGTAAGAACAGCTCTTCTACTAAACTAGAAGTTTGTCTTGCAGAGTGTGAGCGCGCTGGAGTTTCTTGACAAAAAAAATGTGTAAAAATTGATTTAATAAGAGTAAAATATTCATAAAAATGATCAAATATTTTCTAAAACTCGCTAAGGCCCTTGACCCTACAGGAGATGCTAGGCATTCCATCCTGACACTTAAAATAATTGTATAAAGTATCAGAGGTAATAGTCTAAAATTGAAAAATGTCAGACAACCTGAACTGCAGGTGGCACAACCAGTTTTAGTGGTAATTTAAACATTTTTCTTAAGTTTCCATTTGCTTTTGACATCTTGCTTCCCTAGTGTTTCTGTGAACGTTGGTACTTGATAGACTCTAGCAGAACAACCACAAGTATAGAGGTACTGCAGCCTGTATTAGAAAGGTGAACAAAGTGTGTGAAGTAGAAGAAAAGTAAAACACGGGAAGAGGAAGGAAATATAAATGAACTGATGATGATACTGAAGATGTAACTAAATGTTTTACTAGTCTATACTGGCGTTTAGAGGAGCTGCAATCGGTAAGCCCAGTTGTTAATTTTACAGTTGAATTTCCTGAATCTATATGGAGATAATTCAGCCTGAAAAGAGATTTTTTTAAATTTTATTTTCTACTAAAAAAATAATAAAAGCTCCATTTCATCTGTTGAAAAACAAAGGAATGTTTTAATTTTATTAGCTTAATATTTTATATTATTTTGCAGGATGCAACTCCACATGGTGGTCTCACAGAATGTTTTCTAAATGAATAATACTTAGATCTTCTCTTTACAGTGCTACCGAGTATCTGTCAGGATTGTTTTTCTTTAACAATCACCTGAAGATAAAATTCCTTGATTTACTGTATTTATGTGGCTTGGTATTATTTGAAGTACAGCTGAACCTCATTTCTAAAGAAAGGTGCTAGCTAATTTGTAATGTTGCACAGCAGAGGGCACTAACATCATACCAGACGTAGGTTGTTCACAAAAATTGTTCAACAGCTCACTTGCATGGGTATGGAATCATTTCAGCCTTAGAAATAATAGAAATAACTGTCCTGGGCTACAAATTCCTGCTTCTCAGTTGAATGTTAGCAGATGTTTGATGTTTAGGCTAAATGATACCTCAGGGGGCAATAAAAAGTTACTTAATTTGGCTTGCGTGTGACAGTTATACAGTACACGGTACGTAGAGTTTCCTTTCTGTCTCTCACTTACTGGTGAGATATTTTTCTCTCTGAAATAATAGTTTGTTCCTGTGTCTGTTTTTCAGCCTTGTATAGGCTCTGTGGCAAGGACATTTTCTTGCCATGTGGATTTTTTTAGGTTTTGGTTGTGTGTTTTGTTTTGACCTTTTTGACCTTTCTTTGACCTTTTAGTATCACTTTAAGAATGAAATTAAAACTAATCAGAATGAAGTATCTGTAGCTGTGTGTCAGTGGGAATTGGTTGGCTCTGTAGAATCTCAATCTTCTTGCATTTTGATTTTTATTTTTTTCAATACTTTATTTGATCATTTTGTGCTTATTATAAATATTAGTTGGAGGAATCATCCTTTAAAACAGTTTCTTAATGACAAGATAAGTTCTGTTATTTTTGCAGACTGTAAAAGGGTTTTTTAATATTTGTGTACCTTTCCAATATTTTTAATTGTGAAATTGTAAAATAAAAATCTTAAACTCCTTGTGATTTAAAATAGCATACCACTTCTGAAGCATATCCACTTAGAAATACAAATGTACAAATGTAAAATTAGGTGCAATGGAACGTTGCATTTCTAGCATATGTTTTTTTATATATTATCTTGTATATCTTATATATCTTTATATGTTTTCTTGTTTGCTGCTCATTTTCTATGTGCATCCCAGTTATAAACTCATGAGGGCAGGCAAGCTTCATGGATTTGGATGTAGTGAGGCTGAGTAGTTTGTTTCAAGTGTATCATAACAGCAGAGTTGTGACCCCTTCTCTTAAAGATGGATCTGGGACATCTTTCTCTGGATATTATGTTCTGCACACCCCTCAGAAATTGCATATTAAAAAAAGTAAGATGAAGACAGGCCCCTAAAAACTGGTCCAGCATAATGACCTTTCTTTTCTTTTGTAGTGTGGGCTTCATCTGTTCCACAAGATTTGACTTAGCTGATTCCACACAAACTCTTGCTTGATGTTGAAGTGATGGTATTTGTGAAACACTTTAAATTCAATTTAATGTTAATTATCGCAAATATTTTTTTTAGGCCTACATGATTTCCCAGTGTATGCATGCATGCAAGCAGATATGTATGTCACTTAAATGTACATATTGCCATTCCCCCTCCTCTCATTCCTCATACTTTTTTGCCTGTTGTAAGATTTAAAGGACAATAGATAGCATAGAACATAAAGTAGAATCATAGAATCACAGAATGGTTTGGGTTGGAAGGGACCTTAAAGATCACCCAGTTCCAACTCCCTGCCATGGGCAGGGACACCTCCCACTAGAACAGGTTGCTCAATGCCCCATCCAGCCTGACNCTTCTCCAGCTTTCCTGTAGCCCCTTTCAGGTACTGAAATGCTGCTCTAAGGTCTCTCTGAAGCCTTCTCTTCTTCAAGCTGAACAACCCCAAGTCTCTCAGTCTGTCTTCACATGCTCCAGCCCTCTGATCATCTTTGTGGCCCTCCTCTGGACTCTCTCCAACAGCTCCATGTCCTCCTTATGCTGGGGACTCCAGAACTGGACACTGTACTCCAGACAGGGTCTCACAAAAGTGGAGTAGAGAGGAAGAATCGTCTCCCTTGAGAGTATCTAGATTTTCTTTAGTTATAAAGAATTACAGGAATCCTGTTTGAATATGATTTCATTAACTTAGGCCTGTGAATGAATTAACACAAGGAGGAGAAAAGTGACTCATTTGTGAATAACTGAATTATTTCCCCAAATTAAAACACCTTTGTATCAGAATTCTGAATATTTTGATTGTTCAGCATAGTCAGGTTGTCACCCAGCCCCTCTATGAGTGGCAATGGTATGTGTTCTTTTAAAAATTCCTTAATTTTAAAAAAATCTTCCTACATTTTGGTGCAGCCACATCCTCTTATTGATGTCTGGAGGAAACTGGAGGCAGAGCAGAAAATGCCCAGATGTGCAAAACATATCACAGAATCACAGAATGGTTTGGGTTGGAAGGGACCTCAAAGATCATCCAGTTCCAACCCCTCTGCCATGGGCAGGAACACCTCTCACTAGACCAGATTGCTCAAAACCCCATCCAACCTGGCTTTGTATACTTCCAGGAATGTGGCATCCACAACCCCCCTGGGTAACCTGTTCCAATGTCTCACCACCCACACAGTAAAGAACTTCTTCCTAAAATCCAGTCTAAATCTACCTTCCTTTAGTTTGAACCCATTCCCCATTGTCCTATCACTACATGACCTTGTAAAAAGTCCCTCTCCAGCTTTCCTGCAGGCAGGAAATATCTGCATTTTGCAGAGCACAGCTCCAGTCACAAGAGCTTCAGACTCCTGTAGAGGGAGGCAAAGAAAAATGGAAGTCAGATGAACTGAAGTTTCCCAGTAACTGGATCCAGTGTTTGTCTTTTTTACGTCACTACTGAGGGTAGATGAGGATGTGCTGTAGGATAAGCCTAGGCTACTGTTGACTTAAGACAGAAGTACGAACTCAAAGGTTTTGGGAGGGATTGGTCCTTTTTTCCAAGCCCTGCTCTAACATCTACAAAGCTTGGCTGTTTGTACCCACGCGGGGGGAAGCTTTGACTGTACAGCCAGTCATTTTGTATGTGGGAACTTACATCCAAAGGTAGCTAAAATTTCATAGATGTTGACAGTTCCTTTACTGTAGTTCAGTTTTCAGCTTGTCCTCTGTGGTTACTGGAAGCTTGACCTGGTCACAGGTAATAAAAGAAGCGGCAGTGTGTGAACCACAGAGCTCCACAGTGGCAGCAAGCTTTTTTAGCTGGGACCGAGACATTTCCAGCTCAGTTCCCTGGTTTGCAATTTTGACAGCTGTTGTATCTGGCTGCCAGGCAGCCAGTAGATTCACATGGCTGATTCATTTTGAACTGGAGTTTTCTCAGACACATGGCTGACTTCTCTCTACTCTTTATTTGAACTAAACACAGCCTGGCCCTTGCCTTTTGCACGACAGCCGTTTTAGCTAGCTTGCTTGAAAGAGGAGAGTGAAACCTTTCTACAGAAATAGCTAAAAGGAGAGTAAGATCTGTCCCAACTTACCTTTGTGAGGCTTGGCCCTGCGTCTAGGTTCCTTGTAAAGCTCACCATTCCCAAAGCAACACGGCTTGTAAGGATGCGGGGATATCCCCAGCCACCGCTATCATCATTATTAATGAAGTTCCAAGGCAAGGCTCATGCTGATCTTCTTGTTCTGTGGTTGTGCCATGCCTCCCATAGTATGTAAGCTTCGTATCCTTTACTGGACCTGATAGTTGTTGCAGCAGGATGGATCCCGTTTGGAGTGCCACTCAAGGCTTCTGGGTGATGATGTATGGGAGAGGCAACTGCAGCAATTCAAGTGGGCTGCTTCACATGTGGGTTCCTTGTAGACAGACATCCTTGGGAAAATTTTAATGATTATTTTTAGCCTGATTTTACTCGATTGCTTACAATTAAAGCAATTTTTCTTTAAAAGAAACCACAACTGAAGTGTGTTTTAATTATTGCATCTTGAGAGGCAGGTATGGCAAAAAGTTTACATAAAACTGCCAGAAGTGTAACTAAAACAATCGAAAAGACGCTTTCCTAGTAGTCTTATGCTTAGAAGACTCAGATTCAAGCAGCCCAAGATTTGGAAGAACTTGGTTTTGAACCTTTCATTTTACTTAGTAAAAAGATCTAGAGTTGTGATTTTTTTTTTCTTGTTGATAGGCTATGCAACTCACGTGTTTTGTCCATATGATAGAATATATATTCATGTACGCTTGTTAACTATTGTATAATCTCCTTAACTCTTAAACAAAATGCCCATTGAGGAGCTCTGGATTTCTCCTTTGTAAGTAGCCTTCAAAGCATCAGTCGGGGCCGTTAATACTTGTACACTAATATTCAAACAGTGCCAGCCATTATGCTTAAATAGTGCATGGAAGTCACAGTGTACCTTACTCAGCAGACGTTAGGCTTACCTGAACTCAGAAAACGATGAAATTGGACTTGAGAACAATTGAAGTCTAACTAATTACACATCTGATAGGATTTGAAAACGGAGATGAAATTACTCAGGTGGATTTTGATTCTGCTGTGTCTGACTTCCATCTACTTGAAAACATTTTGTCTGTGTTTATTTACAATATCCAAATTTAGATGAAATTTTATTTATTTTTTGCTTGCTGTTCCTGCTATCACTGTTCACACTGTTTTCTCCCATGACAATCTTTTTGCTAGCTTGATAATTATCCTGCTGGGCAGGATGAGAATTGGTGCCTTAGATCCTATCTATGTAGAAAAGGCAAACTGCTTTGATGGCAGTGGTAAAATTAAACCAGTTGATCTCCTGACACGTTCCAAGGTCATAAAAAGGCCTGTGTTTATAATACTATTTCTTTGGGGGTTGAAGGCACTCCATGCCAGTTTATCCTAGTGTGCTTTTTGGCTGCTGTAGTTCAAACAACACAAAACTTGCTTGCTGGCCAGGACATGGGTAATGTACTTTCATTGTGATTTTGGAAGAGCTGAAGCTGGATGAAAAGCTGTAGCCCTTGGTTGCTCTCTGGCTGCCCTGGCCTCGCACCCTTAGTTGAGTCCTCAGAAAGTCTTCTGAGAATGGTCCCTAATTCCCTGCGGTGAAAGCTGTATGGCTTGATCAGCTCACACCTTGTCCAGCAGGAGTTTCATCTAAAGCAGGCTGACTTTGCCCAGAAGTTTGGGACAGGAAATCTGACAGAATCTGCTGACATGGATATTAAATGAACTGGTAATCTCCAGTGTGGAATAGTAATTAACTAGTACAGCTTTTAATTTCTTGACCCAGTCTAACTAGATCAATGAGTGGATGCTTGACTGCTTATTCTGTTATTCTGTAAACTTAATGGATACTGGGAGATATCTTGTAGTAGTTTCCCACACTGAAAAAAATCTAATTGAAATGATCATGTCCCATTAATTAATTTTAAATATCCCTGAGAGAGTAGATGGCTTGTTACTGCTTGGTAACTTCATTTACCCAGTAAATGTTACTTCAATAACAAGTAGTCAACAATCTGTAAAGTGCTAAATGTATCCAGATTTAAAGTCTGTTCTTGTTAACTAAAATAAAGCCTGAAAGGTGGTTCATGGTCGTTGTGCATTGGACAAGATGTGATCACTCTGTTAAAGCACTCAGTTTAGATTCTTTTAGGCTTTCAAACTATTGGCAGTCCACAGGCCTTAAGATCATGGAATCCAAAGCAGTAACTCTGTGTAACTGTAAAGCTGTAATACAGGCATGTGTAAAATACAAAGAATTATGCAAGAGTTTTATGTCTTCCTTTAAAACATGTAATTTAGTCATGGCTGACAATATGCAGTTCCTGTCTTTTGACATGCCCTGTTATGTTTTACCTGATGATTTTAGCTGATTTAGTTACACCACCATAACATTCAGAGTTTTGCAATGCTTTCCACTATAGCATCCTTTCACAACTGGGACAGGTTTCTGGTGGTGACTTATGTAGAGCTCTCTGGTGCTTTACGTTAGATTACATAGTGGTTTAGTGAATCAAGGAAATATGGTAGTCAAATTATGACTTTTTTATACTTTTTATAGAGCAGATATGTGCAGATTGTGGATACAATTTCTTTGCTATTGAGTTTTATATTGGCAAGTTCAAACTTGCTCCAGAAAGGCTGTTGCTTAATAAGTTATGTAGAATGGAGTGAGTTTTATTATCTGAGGATAATATTTGCAGTCTACTAATATGTATCGCAAAGCTGTCATTAAAAACAAACAAACAAAAAGTTAAGCAAGTAGAAATGGCCAAATATTTGCTGAAACAGAAACCTGGAAAAAGCTAGAAATATGTTAGTTAAAGAAAAAACTACCATCATTGTATGCCAACATAATTCATAAGTTTTTGTGAGAATTCTATCCAGTAGAAATATACTGGAGTTCTTAATGTGTGATGGGGCAGGGATGTGTGATTTAAATGACTTACATTTAACGTATCTTAAAAGATTTTCTGCATATTCTTTCAAAGATATAACAGTTGCTGACCTTGGATAGTTATGACTGGAGATAGACATTATTATTATTGTTGTTATTATTATTACTATTATTATTACTATTTATTTTAAATTCAGGGATCCTTCAGATAAATTTTCATTCTATCATAGGGTTTTGTTGGAAAATTAAGAAAAATTAGTTAGGAAGAAACAAAATGAGCATTTGCATGTTTAAGGAGTTACCAAGGGAAAACCAAATCTGTTTCTTAGTTCTTGCTTTCATTGAATACATAAAGGTTGAAAATCCCCAAGTCACTGTTAAATCTCATTAAATTGGATGGTGGAAGTTGTGTGCATCATCATCTCTTTGAATATAATGCTGTTAAATAAGAAGACAGATTACTTCCTCATTAAGAATTTTAGCTGAATACCTCTTCACAAGTGATTTTTTTAATGTAGCATTTTTTTATATTTGTAATTCTTGTTGAAATTAACAGATGGGAACATTTTGTGTGTAAAACTTACGGATTTTTTTCCACTATGCGTTTTAGGATTATTTAGGGAAGGGGTAAATGGTGAGGTTGTGTGCTCATTGATACTTCCACCATAAATTTATCAATTCATAATTCCCAGTGAATATCACTTAAAAAGTTCCTACCCTCCCGTTCCTGAGTTCCTACAAACAAACATCCCTGTAGGTACTACTGCAATTTCCTCGTTTGACGTAGGGAAGGTTTTTGTGTAGGTGCTGGAGAATCAGGTGATTGCTTTCCTTCCTAACCCACAGAACCATGGTTTAGACTTAAAAGAAAGAGGAAAATGAGTAAGTGCAAGTAATTGAAGATGGGGGAAAGTGATTACTATCCTTGGCACTATCTTTGTAGACAGATTGTTCCTTTTTCTGTAGAAAAAAATGTGACCAGTTTTGAGAGGGTTCATTTTAGTTTGACACCACTTAAATTGGACTCTTCAGATGTTCTGAAGTTGTTCTGTCATCAGTTCTTTTACAGTCCTAATTCCTTCCCTGGGAACTTCTGTAGTGTTTTTGTCATACAAACCTACCAAAGTGAGGCATACAAAATAGCATTTCACCTGAGCTGCTTTGGGGTTGGGAAAACAGAAGTTTGCTCTTCTGTGTAGAACAACTATTACCCGGTCTAGCACCTACTGCAAGCAGTACTGCAAACTGGCATGACTTGGCAACTGATTTATGCAGTTGAACATAGCACTGATCCAAAATCTTTGGTAAGGTGTCAATATCTGTCAAGACAGAAATAAAAACTTTGTACCTCAGTAGGCTAGGAATGCAGGAAAAGAAGTGATTTCTATACTTCAGTATATTCAGGTGGAAGATACTATTGTTCAGAATAATACAGGGAACAAGCAGTGCTTATTCCATAAGCAGTTACCTACAGACAGTAAACCTTTACTATGATTAGGCATCTCAGTGTGAGGACACATTCTTACGACTGAAATCTATACATCCCTCAGAGATTGCCATGGAAGCCAAGAGTAAGACAGTGGAGCCATTCAGGACAGAGATGAGAGCTTTACACAGCTTTCCTCTGTGCATGAGAATGCTACGTTTTTTGAATATAGTTACTGCACTGGAATTTATCCAGAATAGCTGTAGTCTTGTGAAATGTGCCATGTGATTATTTTTTTTTCTTTAATGGCATAAGTAGACATGATTTTGGGTTTCCATCCTGTCCAAAAAGAATTAATTTCCATTTTCACAGTACCCCACTAAGCTGGCTAACTAATTCTTGATGCTTTTGGTATGTTAACATGTACGGTGTAAGAGCATAAGTTGTTAAACACTGCTCAGATGCTGAAGCCGAAACATGCATAGATATTGCTCAGTCTAGTGGAAAAATCAAAAAAAATCTGAAAAAATGGAGATAACAAACCTGTTCCATTTGTATTTCTTACTCTTGGCTTTTTATAAAGAGAAAAATGTGATAGACTTTATACTGAACAAATTCAACTAATGTGCCTGAAGCGTTGTGTTCCATGTATTTAATAAATTATGTTGTAGGTGCTGGTGTTTGCATACTTCTGAATTATTCACTACATCATTTGAGATAATTTAGTGTTGTATCTCATTTCTAAACCCACTCTCAATAAGTTAATATTTCAACTACAAACATTCAACATGTTAAGAAAAGGATGATTTTAGGAGGAGGGAGGAAGAAGGAAGGAAACAAAGTAGCTGGTATTCCTTTTAAATTTGAAGAATAATTGAAGATAATGCATTGTCTCACGCATGCCAGAACTGTCTTGTGGATCCTCAGCTATAATCAGCTGACATATCTCCAGTTATTTGATTTAACAGAGCTGAAAATCAAGCCCTAGTTATCCTGAGATCCAAAGTGACAGAAACTTTTGAAACATAGTTGGGTTTATGGACTTGACTTGGAGAAAAAGTAATAAGTGATTGAGAGATGGCTTTTCTGATTGGACACAGAATTAGTAGTGATGGTAAGAGACAAAATGAGTCATCCTTACTAAATGTGGTGAGATTTTTCATACACTCACTGGTTTTTGGTGATGTTTTTATATAATTTGAGATGTAGAATTGAATGAAGGAAAGACCTATTCAAGCAAGAGTAGGTCAGCCTTTTTATTTTAGTATCCTGCTTTTATTTTAGCTTTGCTTGTAAATACCAGTAAAATGAATGGTAATATTTTAATATCTGGAGAAAGGTAGCTGAGACCTGATAATCTCTGTTTACCAGGTATTTATACAAGTATACTCTGCTTGTGCTGTAGCTTGGGGGTAGAGGGAATGCGTGCAGATCTATGCTGAAGTTCTGCTTGCAAAAGGCATTGTAAAACTGGTGCTGTGTTGTTCCCTGTTGACAGCCTCCCAACAGCTTTCCCACGGAAATGTGCTTATGGCGAGGCTAAGTATCAAGTGGTGTTCCCCAGGAATTGTACTTTACACCCAAAATGAAGGTGATTTCAAATGCATAGGTGGTCTTGCCAATATTTTCATGCTGGATCTTGGAGGAGAGGGGCATTTGTGTTTACCAGACCCAGCCTCTAAAATAATGCACTTTCTGGAATGCTTGAAAATGACAGGGAGAGGAGGTTCCAGTAGCTAAAGTCTCTTGGGTTATGATCTGTGTAAGACAGTCTTGTACTGATTTTAAATGTTCTGATCAATAAATGTAAGACACATGGAAGATGGAAGGTTGAGTTGGGGAAATGGGAAAATAGCCATGAAGAACTTCTGTTCATAATTCACGTGAACAGATGAAAGTTTTTTTTTAATAAATAAATAAATACAGTTTTAACAAGATGAGTTTTTGGAAAGCACAACTTAGTCAGCTTTTGTTTTCCTGCTCCAGACTACTACCTTTCTGAAATATCTACTGCATATAGAATCTAGGATTTCAGACATCCTCTTGATTCCCTGTTGCAAAGTAAGGAGCCTATGGTTGCATTGCTTGTACACCAGTTCTCCTAAGCTGGAGGTATAAAATGAACACATTGTGCACACCATCTTCAGCCCAAAATCTTTGTCTGCTTTATAGTGGAAGCAGCCATCTTAATGGATAATTTTAGCTTTCTATTATTTCTAATCTTTCACGTGACTATGTATTATTGTCTGGCTAAAACCAACCTATCATACATCTAAAGGTGTGATGGGCGAAAGACTGGAATTTCTACAACTTTATGGTCTGGCAGAGGAGGAAAAGTAGTAAACCCCATGCTTTTGTCAGTGAAGTGGGTGGATCAGACCCTGAGCACACAGTTGACTGACGGAAGATGAAATCTGTGCTGATCTTGGCCAGTCAGATTTCTGCTAGTAAATGCAGTTTTAAAGTCTCTGTCAGCTGTGTCTTGCAGAATAGAAATGCCATCACAAAGCAACTAGGGAAATCTTTCTGTGTCAGAATGATGAGCAGAGCTGGAGATTTTGCAAAGGTGATACTGATAAAAGAGCATAGCAAACAATAGGCATTCTTGATGCAGACATACTCTTGGGTCTTTGTTTTTCTAAAGCAGCCTCTGGTGTTTTCAAGCTTGTCTGTAGCCAGGCAAATGTTCATATCTAAACCATGAACTACATGAAACTTATTCAAATGTAAATTAATTCCATCCAATCAAAAGATGGACTAACGAATATTTTGAGCAAATGTAGTTTTTAATCTAGTGTGTGAAAGTGAACTTTTGAAATTCGTAGGAGCTCATGAAAGCTTTGGCTGTTTGGTGTGTTCATTCATTAATTCCATAGTTGAAATTCATAGATTCAGAACGTAACAAAAAAGTTTTTGTGGTTTATTTGAAATAGTTCCATAGCAGTTTTAAAAGTAGGTGTTTCGGTGGCTGTTTGCATGTATATGTGCATTTTCATGTAAATAGTACTTTTAGTCTCAAGTATCACCAAGGAGTCTTATCTGCCGTGAAAAACTTGGTGATCTGTGCTTCTAAAGCACTCAACCTTTGGGAACTCCATTCTGTAACTACAGAAGTGAATGACAGGCCAACCTCATAGGGTTTGCATTTGCCTTTAAAGCTGTTTGAGGCATCAACCATTTCCTCATTAAAGAGTTCTGCTCACCAAAAAGAGCTCTGTTGCTGAACTTTTTGGATCAGCATGGTAACATGGTGCACGTCACTGGAGAGCTGATAGCTTTTGGAAGGATGCTAATTGAGTGATCTTGTTATCTTTTTACAGAATCATGTAAACCCTGCAATGGATTTTACGCAGACCCCTCCAGGAATGCTAGCCCTTGACAACATGCTGTACTTTGCTAAACATCACCAGGATGCTTATATACGGGTAAGTCTTCTTCTCGTCTTTGAGATCTGTATGGTTGCCTGTTCACACTGATTATGTTCTGTTTGCAGTTGGCTTTGAAGAGGAGGTTCAGAATCCTGATATCATTAGCAACAAACTCTAGGAAGGCAAACCATGTAATGCTAAAACATGAGATAAGTCTGTAAAAGCTTTGGGAGAAAGCTGCACAGCTGTCTAGTCTGTCATTGCTGAGCCAAATATTATAGATACTACTTTTTGCAAATGTTACTTTTTGCTTAGGCCTGCAAAGAGAAGGGAGATGAGCTTGCGCTTTTTCAGATGCACGATGGATGCTCACAAGCTCAGAAATTAATAATTGTTCAGAATTCTCTGCCCTGCTCTGAGTCTGCCAAAAACTGTCAGGGTTTCATGAGCAAATGCCTTGGTAAGTGACTGATTTGACAGTGTCCTGAGAGTTAAGATGCTCCTTAAACTAAAACTACTCCTATAGGTGAGGTAATGCTTGGAGAAAAATAGGTAAAAAGCATCACGATTCATTTGTACAACCTGTCCCTGTCCCCTGCCCACTCCACTTCCTACATTTGTTATTTCAAGGGTAGTTAAAGCAAGTTATGTGTAGCACCCTTACAAGAAGAGACATACAGATCAATAATACCTGCCTCTGAATAAAACAGCTTTTCCAGACCTTTGTTGAAATAGAATATATAAAGAAGTCTGAAAGAATTTAAAGAGGACAGGAATTCTTTTGAAATGGAGTTTTCATTGAATGATCTCAGTTTTTTCTTATTCATTTTTATGTTGTAAATGCTGTCTTAAAAATTGGGTTCAGTGTAGCATGTAATTAGTCACTCTTTAGAAAGGACTTTGGTGCTATCTCAGATTTGTTCCTATAATGCAGTATTTTTGCTGCTTCATTACTGAGAATTTTTGCTATTATTTTGACTTGCCCATTCTTATTCTTGCATGGTTCCTGTTAGGAGAGCATCTCAGTGCCTCATGTATTTCCCACCTGAGAAGGACTGCGTGTACGCTAGAAATGCCATGCTGAGGCACACTCAGATAAAGTTGCTTGCTTGGAGTTGCTCTGGGAACTGCTAACACACCTTGGGATTATGTTAGCCTACCTGAGTAGTTGCACTTACTACTCATATCAGCATGGCTGGCATGGTAGCTCACTCATCCATGGTTGTCCACCTTGTCATGTTAACAGCAGGCTGAACACCTCTGAGATGAAAGGTGTTGTGCTGATGTACAGTAATTTCCTGTGGGCCCTGATGTACCTGCTTCCTTCTCATTTTGAGTTCCTTATTTCATATCTAATATTGCCTTTTCCTTATGGCCTTTGTTAGCTGTACAAATAATACTTGCATACTCAACAACTTGTTTGCTGGGAGCTCTTATCTTTTTGTCATTGTTGATACTAGGAAATGTTTTGGTTTCTAGGAGGAGAGATTATTTTCAACTTGGCCCTTTGCAATACAGTTGATTGCTGTACTATGGGTTAAATCCTAAACCCCCAAATAAGATAGTATCTGTACTGTGCAGTAATTAAAAATTGAGTCTGGAAACCCGAGTTGGTTTGAAATGACCTTGGAAAAATATGAAGTTTTTCCTCACAGGATGTGAGGTATTAAGTAAAGACGCTATCAGGAAAGCATGATGGTTTCACTGGGTCTATTGATAGTGCTCCATTTTAATGGAGAGCACGAATCACTGCAGTCTGACCTGCCACTTCCTTAGGATGCCCCAGCTGCATGGCCCTTAGGAAGGTATCTTCTTGTATTACTGAAAAAATTAATAAGGAGAAGCTAAAAGAGAAGACAGGCAACAAGAAATCTCTTCCCTTTTCACTCCTCATTCTGCTTCTCGTAAGTGATTCTGCTTAGAAATAATTTGCATAATAAATGAATTAGTTAGGTGGGAAGGATGTCTGAACCTGAAGTGCCCTTCGGGAGGGTGGCAGTGGGGCTTCAAAGACCAGTAGCAAACAAAAGTTCTTGTCAAAGAGTAAATACAATTGCAATGTGCTGAAGAACATGGGTATGAACAGATGGGTAGCTCTGCATCTTAAAAACAGAATGTGTTTTCAGGTGAAAACATGAGTGTCACACAGTGAATAAGAAAAAACCCCACTGTTTTTCCTGTTTGTTTCTTACCTAGTTCCCCACAATCCATTTTTTACTCACCTTTTTCCTGTTCTACACTTATTCCTGAAATTACAGTTATATGTTTTCTTTACTTGATGTCTTCCTTCAGCTAAACACAGTGTTGTTTTTCTTTATTTAGGCTTTGAGTTAACTGGTTTTGAATCTCAGATTTTGTTTACTATACAATATGACTGGAGCCTCCAGAAGAAATAATGTTTAGTGGAAGGGGAAAGAAAACATGTTTTCTCTGATTGTGTGATGTCCTTAGCTATCATTTGGCTTTTTAAAAAAGTTTCCTATTGAATTAGTTTCCTGTTGAGTTAGCTTTTCTTTCTCTTTTTTATCAATTGTCTGGTGCAATCAGTGACTGATATGCACTGCATTTTTTTCATGTTCATTTAAATAATCAGTTGCTATTGTCAGAGGCTTTGCTTTTAAAAGGTGGTTTCTATAGTGTATGGAATGCATTGATGGAAGTAATGTTGAATCTCTGCAAGAAATTTTAAAAGTTTCCACAGGAAATTATTGGCAGCTTCCCAAGCTACATAATTATAGGACAGTCAGAGTGTGTAATTAAAGTTAACAGTGAAAAAAATGATAGGAATAAAGCATTGTGACAGATTTATATTTTTTTTGTGTGTGTTTTGTTCTTTTGGAGCAGACAATTCCCCCCCTCCAGTTCCAATTTCCAAAACTACTTCAGCTTCATGTTCTACTAATTTTAAAAGTGAAATTATAAGTTACCATTTAAAATACACTTTATTCAGTGCAGACATCTTGAGATTTTTCTTACTGGTAACTTGTAGCAGCGTGTCTTCAAAACTTTCCTGAATGTAAAAAGGGTCCAAGGAAAAATGTTTCCATGGAAATACTATTATCCCACCATTGCTATTAGGATCTCCATTTATTATTGGTGCTTTGTCATTGATTTGTTTGGTAATTTGTGTTGCAAGACTATTTAGATCCATTTTGTCTTCAAGATACAATGAGGGGGGTATAAATATATGAAACTGAAATATTTTGTGAGCATATGTGTTTGTAGGTGTATGTTCATTTGCCTGATTTTATTTTTTGTACAGTGATTGCTAATACTGATGTAAAATAATGGTATTAAATCCAGTTGGCAGCTGGTCACAAGTGGTGTTCCTGAGGGTTCAATAGTGGGGCCACTCTTGTTTAATATCTTTATCAATGATCTTGATGATGGGGTAGAGTGCGCCCTCAGTGAGTTTGCGAACAACACCAAGCTGGGTGGGAGTATTGATCTGCTTGAGGGTAGGAAGGTGTTACACAGCGACCTTGACAGGCTGGATCGATGGACTGAGGCCAAATTGCATGAGCTCCAACAAGGCTAAGTGCTGGGTCTTGCACTTGGGCCACAACAACCCCATGCAACGCTCCAAGCTTGGGGAAGAGTGGCTGGAAAGCTGCCTGGCAAAGAGAGACCTGGGGACACTGAGGTGCTTGAGTGTGTCCAAAGAAGGGCAACAAAGCTGATGAAGGGTCTAGAGCACAAGTCTTATGAGAAGCAGTGGAGAAGAACTGGGGTTGTTTAGCCTGGAGAAAAAGAGTCTGAGGGGAAACCTTATCGCTTTCTACAACTACCTGATAGGAGGTTGTAGAGAGGTGGGTGTTGGTCTCTTCTCCCAGGTAACAAGTAATGGGACAAGAGGAAATGGCCTAAAGTTACACCGGGGAGGTTTAGGTCAGATGTTAGAAGGAACTTCTTTACTGAAAGGGTTGCCAGGCACTAGCACAGGCTGCCCATGGCAGTGGTTGAATCGCCATCCCTGGACATCCCTAAAAGTCGTAAACATGTGGTACTTAGGGACATGGTTTAGCAATGGACTTGGTAGAACTAGGTTAGTAGAGTTAGGTTAAAGGTTGCACTCAATGATCTTAAAGGTCTTTTCAACATAAATGATTCTATGATTCTATAAGTTGACCCCTATATGTGCAGTCACTGTTCGTTCAGGTGTTCGTGATAGCAGGCAGCAAAATCAAAGCTACTGCTCCAGTTGGGAGTGGACTGCTATTCATTTTCCATCTTGGCTAATTTAACAGTATTTCTAGGCAGAAAGAGCAGATGCCATTGGGTAAACTGAATTTACAGCAACTACACCTTAGCTTCTATTACAGTATTATTGAAATATTCCTTTATTTATATTAGCTTCATCTCGGAGGGATCAGAAGATTTTACTTAGAGGTTATTGTATTTCCCACTAAGTCAAATGAGTCACGTAGAAGTTCTGTATAACATTGTCTCTGGTGGGTCCACGTTTCTCATTTTAATGTTTGCTTTTGATGATTGACAAGTTGGTGTCTTGTCTATGTTTGCAATATTCTAGCAAGTTTCTCTACTTATTTGGGGTGAGATTCTGCCTTGAGAAGACACATTGTGTCTCCTTGTGTTGTTTAAGCACAAGAGGTTGGTGCTTCAGGCAGAAACTGTGAATAAACTTAGCAGCTCTGGGGCTGAGCATTGGCTATCCACCTGTTTGGATCCTGCCCAGCTGGCTACTCAAGTTCATACCCAATTCTTTGCCATTTATTAGATTAGTAGGTTGTTCACATGTATAGGGAAAAACAAGTGTTCCTTGGAAAGAGATCATTTTACTGTAGCCTGAAATTCAAGTCCCTCATCTGTATAAGAGAAGTTTTCTCCATTTTCCCTCTGATTTTATCTATTTCATGCAAATATTTGTTGGTATTGAATGTAAAATTTTGAGTATAAAATACAATCACCAGTGTTGAAATCCATGCTGAAAAATTTGGCTTATTAATCCCTTGGTATGTTTTATAATGGATCCATTGCTACTATATTTGTGTGAATGATATGTAAGAGATTTAGTGGTAGACTCCTAAATTTTCTGTTTCTGTATTTAAAACAAATTTTTAAAGTTATAAAAATACTTCAAACAATGTTTGGACTTTGGTTGAGCCAAGAGTTATTTTGATTATCTGAAAATTAAAAAATAGAGCTGGTTTAGGGTCAGTAGTAGAAAATCCCCTTTCCCCTGCATCTGCTGAGCTGAAAAATCAGTTATTCACACAGTTGCAATGCAGAGACACTTCTTCCCTAGCAGCTACTTAAGCTGCTGCTTTTGAAGGGGTTGAGGGAAGGAGTTCTTCTCCTTTTGAAGCCTTAAGAAGTCAGAGTGGAGGAGCAGGTTCTGTTTGCAAGTGCCTGTGATGCAGGCAGGAAGATTGCTGGCATCCTGCAGAGACCTTTCAGAACTTTAATGGGTTGAGTCACAGTCAGACTGTCTGCCGTATACTTTCTAACCCATGCAGTTGTTGTATAGGAGGCTGCCTACACATCCTTCCGTCAATTCACCAAGTCTCCTCGTGCCTACTCATTCTAGCCTGATCAGATATGAGTAGTCCAACGTATAATTTCAGCATTTTCTGAAATAAAACTGGGCCTGATTTCTGCCATGCCGTTTTTTCCCCCGGAAATGATAGGAAAAAGAATGTAACTTATTTCTGTTCTGATAAAGGTAGAGAGAAGACTGAGCTTTGTTACCTGTGTCTCCCTGGTGTGTCTCATGAAGGAATGTGGTTTTCCATATAAGACATAATTGCCTAAGCCCAGTGATTCCCAGCCTGATAATGTGTTCTTGCCTTCTCTTTTCTCTGCCAGTCTTTCCATTCTCTGTTCTTACCTTCCACTCAGACATCTGTTTTTCTGCTTGCTTTTTGTTTTTTCCCAAACATCACTCAGTGTCTCTGCTTTCCATACCAACACACCAGGGTGTTGTGTGGGTTTGCTCCAAGGGCCTCTGTCACTGATGGCAGATTTCAGCTGGGTTCCCTACAGTAAAGAGACAAAAGCCTGGGGTGGCTGATGCAGCATAAATGCTGAGTTAAGTTAGTGCTGAGGAAGGAAGACAATTGTAAGGGAGTTGTGGCACCCTCTGCACAGCCCTGTGGGGTATGAGCAGTTGGATACATATGACAGGGTTACAGCCTGGTGTATGTTCAGATCACTTCTCACCATTCATAGCACACCTGAACTTTCCCACATACATGGAAGCTGTTTGCTAAACGAGGTCCTGATCCAAAGGCCCCAGAAGTTGTTACAATTGTCTTCAGAAGGTTTTGAATCATACCATGAGTTGCAGCAGTTACACAGAAAGATTTGGCTGGTGTTTGTGGAGCCACGATCCCTTCACCTGCAAAGCTGAGATGTGTATACATGGGGAGAGAAGACGATGAGCTGTGGAGTCTCACAGGTTTACCCATTTACACTGTGCCAGGAGCTTTTGTGATGCTGCTCTAGCTACCAGTCTCATTGATGTGCAATTGAAGGTTGATGCTTTCCTAATATATCCTTATCACGATAATGTTAGGACACTAGTAGGGCCCGTTTCACATTATGAAAGAAAAGAAAATCCAACAACTTGCTATGTTTTCCAGATACTGCAGTTTCCTGCCCTCCTCCTCTACCACAGGTGAGCAAGGAGAGAATTGCAGGGAAATGCATTGCTGCCTTATATTTGTGTGGGGCATGGAGGGAGAAAAAATACCTGGCTGGTAGTTTTCAAACTGGACCAGGTAAACACCAAATCACTGCCCTCCTGCCTGTGGGAAGTGAAGAGCACATCGTGGTGCTGCTTCAGAAGATGACATGGCAGCTGGGTCTTCTCATCTTCAGTCTTACCACCAAGCTTTACAGTGATTTGGTTGTTTCTGCATGGAGTGGCAAAGGAAGGAGAAAGATACATAGTATTTCAAGACAAACCACTGTGTATTTAGCTTTTGATGGAAAATAACACAATTGTGCTTCATGATAAGGTGCTTGTGTGGGAAAATCTATTGCTATGTAAGCAACTGCAGAACAATCCACATTTAGATTATGGTAGTTTGCACTAGATTTGTTCTAAAAGAAGGGGGAAAATCACACCATAATTTTTCCAGAAGAAAATCAACTATTGGCAATTTTAAGCCATCTTTGTTAGAAGTGGTTTATGGCTGCAGAGTCAAACACTGGCTGTAATATTACCACAACAGTTTGAATTCACCTTGTTACCTATATGTTTTCATATGATGACATAATCAGATGTTTTTCTTTTCCCTCCTGCCCTGTATGACTGTGTCACTGTCTCCTGGCTGCTTTGCCATGGTGGGCCCTGTGCCTTCTGTTAGCAGTCCTCTCCGGGAGCAGCAGGTTGTGGTGCATTTCTCACATGATGTGCTGGTTATCCCTCAGATGCATAGTTATGCACAACAAAGCACACATCAGATGCTTAGTATCTGATCCTTAAGATGGTCCTGTAACTAGATGTCCCTCAAATAAGGCATGGCTTTGTGTCTCTGTTTCTCCTGTCAGTGGCTTATTTCTTTTTCAGTATCTGTAGTAGTAGGTCTCAGCTCTTCTCTCACATCTCATCTTAGATTGCAATTCCAGTGGCTTCCTGAGGAAGGCAGACATAACTGTTGCTTTAGTTTAGTTTTGCCATAAGGAATTGCAGTAATGCCTCAGGAATGTGAAGGAAGGCTGAGAAAACGGAGAAAGGAAATTGGAAGTAAATGGGAAATTGAAAATAAAATAATGAAGATAAGTCAGATTACAGAGGACAGTGCTGAGCTGAGGCAAATGACAGCTGCCTTAGGAAAAAAGCAAAATTGGTGAAGAGGAGGAATGGAAACTGAGCCTGTCTGCAGTAGACTCCCTTATCCTGCACAGGAAGCATATCCTTAGGACTTGCTTCCTAGAGTTACTTAAAGCATCTAAATGAAAAGGGAATGGTGAAGCCTACCGTATGTGATAAGGAGGCATAGGAAAGGAAAAGCAGTGTCAAGAAAAGGAAGAGCATCCCTGCAATTTTTTGATATTAAAATGCTGCCTGACTTTTCATTTTGGGCCTAAGGAGGTTTTTACCATCTTTACTAACCTGCCCTCTGAACCTCTTGATATTAACCTACAGCAGAAGGCTAGAAAACTTGGTATCTATTAATGCAGGTACATTTTAGATAGTACTATGAAATAGGTCTGGGGAAATGCTCCTTTTTAATAGTTCAGCAATGCTTGCTGAACAGTCTGCTGTGGGATTTATTATAAGTATTGATGCAGCTATAGTGGGTCTTGCCTCTCACTTCTGTGTTTACTTTTTAATCGTAATGAATCTATTCCATTGTGGAGCTCTGAGGCTGGTTTAGGAATCTGAGAATTACATCTGCAGTTGCTGTGGTCAGTATACTTTGAGTCAGTTTAATTTTTAATATGAAGGGTTAAGGGATTGGCTAAATTGTTATTCCTTCCCAGTGAAGGAAAATATTTCATCCTCCTGGATTTTGATGAGAAAACTTTTGAATATACCTGTCTTCAAAACTTTGCCTTTTGTCAGTCATTAACTCTTAGTTGCACGTATAAGCTTCATTATTGAAGCTTATACAGGTTTTTAAGCCCATGGTAGTCAAATGTGAAAAATTCTTAATTTAGTCTACTGCTTCTCTGAAGGTCTGTTCTGTGCTCCTGAGGTGGTGGTGGACTTGATGAATAACTCAATGAAAGGTCGTAAAGGAACACTGCCATAAAGTTAGAAAATATTTTGATTGTGTGGGGTTTTTTTTTGTTACTGGAGATTTTGCATTATCCTTCTGTAATCTTAGCATGACACTTGAATTTATTTTACATTATTGTCCATTCCATTGGTAGATCTCTTGTAAAGGCATGTGAGCCTTCTTTGGGTGATGCTGAGCACCATGATTATGCAGTTAAAAACAACCTAACGCATTCTCTAAGAAGGAATATTCTTTTTTTGTAACTCTCTCAATGCTTTGTTGGACAATTGGGTTTCAGAGGGCTGCCTTCCACTTCTTGAAAAGACTTTTGGCTTCAGAGGAAACAGGGTGCTTCAGGCAATTCTTATGGCTAAATCCCAGAATAAATCAGCTCTCACCAGTTGCTGACCAACACTGCCTGAAATGTCTACCTTGGGAAACACGATGAAGCCTCATTTCTCTTTCTGATCACTCACTGGTTTTGATTGGTAATTGGGAAGTGTTTCTTTTCCATTTACAGCAGGAATTTGTAAATAAGAGAGGAGAAATATATATAGTAGGTAGCTTAAAAATAGTAAAAACTGTACAGATGTGTTCTGCTCCAAATACTGTCAAATTCCCACACCTTAATAGGCTACTGGGGTTCATCTGTGGAAATATCAAGAAAATTGGATAACATTCCTTTCCTAAAAATTTCATCACCTTGCATTTTTAAAAAAACATTTTTAAACCTCTTCCTTTTAAACATACTCCTTTCTCTTCTGCTAGTCAATTAAGTCTCATTCTTCTTGTCATGCAATTTTGTTCTTATTCTATGCTTCTCACTCACTTTCTTTTTTTCTCCCTTTTCCTGAGTTGCAGTTTTGTTGCTAGTTTTGGTTTGGTTTTTTTTTTGTTTGGTTGGTTTTTTTAAATCAATTCTATCTTCTGTCTTTCTTGTTAATGTGTTTTCATCACTCCAACTTTTCCTGGCTGCCTTCTCTTGGTAATTATATTTCCATTTTGTTTTCTTTTTCTTAAGATTTTTCTCTAGACTATTTTCTTTTCTCTAAAGAAAAAAATAAACGTGTAACACTCAATAACAACTTCATGGGGGTTTTCTGCTTTGCCTCATAGTAATGGGCAGTATTGATCAAAGGAACAGAGGAAGAGAAGAGGATCTGTACAGGAGTACTAAATGCTACTGTGAGCTGGTTTTGGTTTTTGTCTATATAACATCTAGGGTATTGGAAGCCATGTTTCCATGTTGGACCTTCCCAATTGTGTTGCTCTGCCAGGAATGAAGAAAGGAAAAACTGGAAGAAGTAAATATCTAATATCACAGTAAAGAGCAGCCAAGCAAACCACAGTCAAAGTAGGACTAAAGGAAGATGGAGCCAGCAGTGTGCCCAGGTGGCCAAGAAGGCCAGTTGCATCCTGGCTTGTATCAGAAATAGTGTGGCCAGCAGGACTAGGGAAGTGATTGTTCCCCTGTCTTCCACACTGGTGAGGTTGCACTTCAACTACTGTGTTTAGTTTTGGACCCCTTACTACAAGAAGGACATCGAGGTGCTGGGGCATGTCCAAAGAAGAGCAATGAAGCTGCTGAAGAGTCTAGAGCACAAGTGTTATGAGGAGCAGTGAAGGGGACTGAGTTTGTTTATTCTGTAGAAAAGGAGGCTGAGGGGAAACCTTATTGGTCCCTACAACTACTTGAGAGGAGGTTGGAGAGTGGTGGGGGTTGGCCTCTTCTCTTGAGTAGCAAGTAATAGGACAAGATTAAATGGCCTCAAGTTGTCCAGGGAAGGTCTAAAATCTATCGTTAGCTGTTCATTCTGTGTGTTTCACGGCATTTCTTGTTTTCCCAAGTGAACACTGTGAAAAATACAACAATAAACTTCCCTCTTGTTTGGTCAAGCATTGGAACAGGCTGCCCAGGGGAAGTGGTGGAGTCACCATCCTGGAAGTACTGGAAAGATAAGTAGATGTGGTGCTTAGGGAAATGATTTAGTGCTGGAGTTGGCAGTGTTAGGTTTACAGTTGGCCTTGATCTTAAGGGTCTTTTCCAACCTAAATGATTCTATGGTTCCCAGAGTTCTCCTGCAATTGTGCGTGCTTTCTGCCTTTAAATATTGTTTCCCCCAAGCAAAATTTAACCACTGTTGATTGTGAAAAGTCCGGTGAATCTGCAAATCACTTTGGATTTGTGAGGGGGAGGAGAAGAAAGATAATACAGTGCAGCCACTTTGTAAGCATTAATGATAGACCTCCATTTGAATGAAGCCTGTGTGGGCTTCGTGACTTCCTCCCTACTTTTCTTTCCTTGGTAAAATAACTGTTGTGATAGAAACATGAATCAAGCCAGCAGTAGGCTCTGGAGACATACAGAAGTATTTTCAGTCTAGAGCTGTGCATGATGTTTCTTTCTCTGCTATTGTTTTCAGCTGTTTATGAAGTAAACATGTCCATTCCCTGCTTATTTCTCCTCCATAACCAGAGTGATAAAGGAAGTAATATTAAAATCATGCCCTTATCAACTGTATTTATAGCATTTTACTTTGGAACAGGATATGAGTCGCAAAGTTGTGAAAAGAGTATTACAAATACAATAATGAATGTTGTAAATCTGTTGCCAAGATTAGGAATGATTTCTCTTTAGGTACTTACAGGAGTGTTTTGGTTTTTTCTTTCCCTTTTTACCATTGCTGTTTCTTACTGAAGATCTGTATCTGTCAAATTTGCCCACAGATATTTAGATGTAGTAAAGGGCCTTCCATCTACCTTTTTTACAGAAATGTAATGTGTCATCTCTGCCTTATTTTGCACAGCAAATGCTGAAAGATGATGTTTGCAAAGCATGTGCCTGAGGATCATTTGAAGGCTGCTTTACATATTGATTACTCTAATTGCCATTTAATTTGCTGTATAGCAATACACAGTGCCTTAACTATTTCTCTGGCATTCTTATTGATTGCTGTAATTCTGCCTTACATTATATGCATATATGGTGTCACCATTAAGTATTTATGTGCTCGTGAAATGTTAATATGTCGGGTTAATGTGAAACTCAACAAAATGCATTTGCCAGAAGCGAGCAGGAATACTGAGCTGAGTGCTTCCCTTCCCCTCCCCCCCCCCCTTCTCTGTTCAAGCATATGTTTATGTGTTTTATCAGTGACTATAGACACACACAAACACAAGTTTGCTACAGACCTAGCTGAAAGGTTAATTTTTAGGAGCACTTGTTGCAATATGAAAACTTGCTGAACTTTAGGCATACAGTCATAATGGTTTGTTTTTCATGTATGAGATAACACAGCCCTTGCTAGCTGGAAAAGTGATCAAGTTTGTAGTAAATTAGTTTCTTAGTTTGAAAGGTTGTTCTAGCATGAGCTAAGACAGGAGAGAAATCGGGCTGTATTGGTACTGCACAATTTTATGATACTAGGAAAATTGGTGTCTGCCAGTACTACAGCCCTGGCTGATGTGACAGTAGAAAACCCACAAGTGCCACTTTAACAAACAACACACTTCAATACTTCATTCCACACTGTACCTAGCAACCAACAGGTGTAGTTTATAAATCCACACATAAACCTGCTGTTTTTATCAAAAGTGTTTTCACAAGCTGTTTCCCAAACTGTTTTCACACATTGTCTTAATCTTGCCAAGCCAGAGAGGTTGTGAATACAACTGTTTCATTTGCTTAGAACAATAATCTTGCATTATTAATAAAATGTACTACTTGTATCTTCCTGAATCCACTGTGACACATCTGATATTTCCTATATCAAGCCAGTAATTCTCATCTGAGTATGTAGAAGTATAGGCAGTGTAAGAGTAATTTTGGGTAGTACCTCCAGTGGATGGATAATACCCATGCTTCCCCTGGTGCTCACTCCAGCTGCCTTCTCGTTCCACCCGAGAGCTGAAAGACACTCCTTGCAACACACTCTGCATATACACCTAACTGTAACCCTAACTTCAGCTCCTCCTATATCCTTACCTGCTGATAATCAGATAACACAAAGCCCAAGAGTCCAACAAAGCACTTGCTGTTAATACAGCTTAATTTTACAAACTATTTTTACACCCTGCCTTAGCTAGTTTAACGATTATAATTTTACTATTTCATCAATTAGAATATGTGACTATTCACAAAATAGTGCTAGCAAATGCAGTTAGTCATAATCTCTGCACTACAATACCATTTGTCTCCCAGAACAATCCTCTATTTCCATCCAAGGAAAAATAAGATTTTGACCAACTTGGAGACTAACTCAATCCATTTCTTCTCCTGAAGAATATTACAACGTATTGTGTAGTCTTCACGGGACACCTGATCCTCACCCCGCACAACCATTCAGGTCTCCCCTCTTCACACACCTCACACTGCTGGTGTCTGTAAGAACACATCTGTAACAGTACACAATACAAACATTTATGGTCCTAGCATCATTAAAATGGTAGTCCAATTTCTAGGATTTTAAAGGCAGAATGGAATTGGCACATAAGGAGAACTTCATCACTGAAAAGAATGGAAAGTCTATACATATTACCTGTGTCTTTAACCAGGGGTACTTAAAATCTCCCTGAAAATCTATTGATTTATATGACATTTTAATATATCATTGAACAATATTGTAGAGATAACTCTTTAAGAAGTGCTGCTTCAATTGCATCAGAATTGGCAGTTCACTTATTTAATGTACTCGGTCTGCTCATCTACTTCCAGATTTCCACTGCTGTCCCTGGGAACGCTTTCCAAGAGGCAAAAAGGATTTGTACCTTTTTCAGAGGGTGAAGGAGGAATATCTCTTAAAACAATTAAGTATAGGGACATTCTCTGAAGGTGTGATTGTCTAACTTTCCACTCATGTCAAATGCAAATTGATCAGCAGTGCTCAGAAGGGTTTCTGGTTTATCACATTGCTGGTCATAGCCCACCAAAGAATCTAAGCAGAAGCTCAGTATGCTAGACCTACATCATGAATACACAGCCAGCAGAGCATGTAATTTTCACGCTCATTACAAAGAAAAGCAATCCAATGGCTAAGATGCCATTTAATCAGTAAAGCATATTTAAAAATTATGTAAGTAATCCATTTTTACTACTGAGCAGTAGTTATGCTAACTATGGTTTGTTCATTAAATTATGGATCTTGTTCTATTAATTACATAAAACATTCTCTAGAAAGAGTTGTTATACAGTTTGGTTAACAGTGATGATTTTGATTTGGAAAATAATACAATTCATCTTGCAGAATATATTTGACCAGGTTAAATATTATTCAGAAATTAAAACATGCTTCCCTTTCTGATATGTAGCGTGACCTATTTTATATTAAAATGAGAATGATTAGACTTTACAAAGGATACAGAACAAGACCCTAATTGGGTACAATATGCAAAAAAAAAATTAAATCACATTGCTTATTTATCAGAGAAAATTATTTCTTCCACAGATGAACACAGAATTTCTAAAAGCAATTAGGAGATATTATGGGAGAAATATTGTGAATGCATTAATTGAACACAAATTTGCCCTTTACTTCTCGACACATCATTTGGAAAACACCAGGTAGGTATTAATTAAGATAACAAGTGACCCGTACTTTTCATCTTTTGCTTTAACGACTGATGAGAATTTATGAACTTGAATACCACTTCTTCACTAATGTAGAGTTAAACATACAGAAAGAACAACACAAACCTAATTTAAAGAGTAAAAAAATTAAGTCTCACTTTTGTTTTCAACATATGCCTCAAAAACATAAGCAAAAATCAAGTCTACTTCCACAAGCTGGGAAGATGACAATATACCATTTTACAGAATTGTCTTTCCAGTAACTGGTACTCAGCTGACTGTTCTCAGCAAAGGCTGGAATGCTCTGCACTGCCCATAGGAAATAATATGCCTAAGAACATCTGTACTAAAATAGAGTATCTACTTTTATCAGGTTAAAGTTTCCATTAGAAAGCAGAGTCCTACGTCTCTTCTAATCTGAATATTAAAAGCAGAAAAATGAACACTTGTTTATCACCTAAAAAGGACGTGCCAGCTATTTCTGCACATGGGCTTTATTCCCTTGCCACTGACATGAGGCTATTTATCTCAAGGAACAAGAAAGGGAAATAAATTACCCCTTTTGCAATCATAGCAATTTAGCTTTGCACCTTCCTTACAGGATCAAAAGCAAGACCTACATTGATAACAAGTATTCTTATTTTTTAAAAAATACCTGCATAAACTGACTCAAAAATAAGCTTTTGTTTCCTTTTATCAAGCACTTCAGTAGTCATTGGTTTACTGAGAAATCATCACTGGCTCCTATCTAGATAACTCAAGTCAGTGCTTCTCAACAGAGCTCTTCACATCAACATTCACTGTTTTAATTAAGTTCCCATTAACCTTTACCCCCAAAATACATCCTATTCTGCATTTACCTTTCTGCCAAAAGAAACAGAACATTTGGGTTGCATCTTCACTCTAAAACGTTTGAACATAGCCTGACACTGTCCAAAATGCATATTAATTCAGAAACATTTGTAGTATTTTGTAAACCCCAGTCACCTAAACGTTGGTATAAATGATGTCTTACCAGTAAGAGGCTCTTACACACTGCTGAGTACGGACTGGCTGGAGCACAAGGGCAGCCTTCGTCCTGACACAGTGAGCATTAGTGTTTCCCATTGCCCTTTTCATAATGACCACTATCTGGATTAGCTCCAGGAAAACACCAACGCTTAAACCATCACGGTCCACATTTACAAGTCATTTGGAAAACTTCTGGTCTCTGTAGACCTTTGCCTGAATTTCTCCATGATTTGCATATTGCTAATCATTACATTCAGCACTGGAGTTTTCTTTGTAATTAGTTCTTTTAAGTGCAAAGCTTTAGAAGACATATATTCATTTGACAGTTTTCTAATTGCTTTTTATGTTGTCATCTTTAATGGCAAAGGAGCTTTATGTTCTTAAACCTCTAAAACATTTTCATTTTTCCTAGAACTTGATATTAAAGGGCTAAGAATTGTGGTCAGATTAAACAAGTCAAAGTAGTTTGAAGATACATGAGGTCTTACTAATGCATCAGTTGAGTCAGACATGGTTAACCCTTTCCATGACCATTGGACTATACAGAAATATGACAACCCACACCTTGCCCTTTGACAGTAAAGACCTTTTTCATATTTATTACTGTCTAGACCAGACTAGCTTTAACTATGATCAGCTGGGATCACTCTAGGAAATTTATTACACATACTAGCAAAATTGATTGTCAAGCAGATTGTTTTCTTTGTATCCATATTGAATGGCTTTTTCTTTCATCAGTTGCCTGGGCATATGCCCGACAAGATTTTTTTCTTCCCTTCACAGCATTTGCCTCAGTTATTTGTGGGCTCTCTCCTCTGCTAGTACTTCACGGGGTTGTATTATTCAGTCCTAATAAAAGGCTCCATGAGCATTTTGATCCAGTAGCACTAATCACTTTTGCCATTCTACTGTCAACCTTTTTATTAACAAAGGCTGGGCTGACATTAGCAATTCAGCAGATCAGTAGATCTAAGTACATCAAAGCAGATGGTGCCGAGCATGCTCCATCACCATCCCCACTGCAAAAGTTTCAGAGTTTCACTTTAGACTACGTGTCTTCTGGATGGAGCATCCCAAATACACACTTGGTTCAAGGCTGTCTGAAGGAGCAATGGATTTGGACCCTCAGATTTCCATTATGGATCAGAGAGCTACCACCAGTCTGACATTCTCCAAAAGAAGTTACAGTTCATACACTCTGTACAAATCAAAACTGCCAGAAGATAGCTCTTCAAAACACACTGTTTCTCCAGACTGAAGTTCTAACAAATGTTCAGGTGACTACTCACTTCATAGCAATAAAAGGAAAGAAAAAACCGCCCAGGTTATAAACACCACAGCCATAGCAAAGAGACAGATGAGCTACTACTAACAAACTCATTTTTCAATGTGGAATTTTGTTTTGGACATTTAACTTGAGGCAATGAACCTTTATTTCCTGATCTGCATGTATGGTTTTCTTTTAGTTCAGTCAGTCAAAAACGTCTTCAGTACTAGTAACTGCCCTTTCTTGATGGCCATTTTGTGATTTAGGTAGTGGCTGTATTACAAGAGTTTCTTAAACACAGTACTCATTCAAGGTCATTGACCTGTCCAAGCTGGTTCTTCTGTTAGGTACTTCTTCGTTGAGGAGGTCAGTTATTTTCAGTAGAGGAAAGAACAACCACTAAACTGCCTCAGGACTCAAAATACAGTTGCAAACATTTTGAGAAGTATTTTTTTTTAGTTTTTAAATAAGAAATTATTATTTTCTCTTGCTCCATTTACTGAAGGACAGGGTAAAGCAACCTAATGAAAAAACAGATTTTTATGAAGTTACTGAATAACAAAATTGCAGCTTTTTCGTTTTTAAATCCAAGATTTGATTCATCCAACTGTTCAAATCTTTAATTTTTATCTTGAAAAGAACAATGTTCAACAATATAAATTGTTTAATGTTGCTATTTTGTAAATAAACATTGTATGAGATGAAACTTATTTTTGTGAGAGGTATTTAACTGATGCTGAAGACCAAGCCAAGCTTTCTTTACTTTGGTAATGTTTACTAAATAACGCATCTCTGAAAAAAAATAAAAGCTTTGAAATTTACTACAACATACTATAAATTCCAAGTCCCTGCTCATGTCATAGACTGTTACACTGTTTTCCAATATTTTCATTTCACTGCTGGAGTGTTTTCAGTTTATCACATGCTTTATGCAGATAACCAATGCCTTCATTTCCCCTCCCCTCTTTTTCTTTTATAGAAGTGTGGAATAGAAACTTAATTGTTATAGAAATTGTTATTGTAAAATCTGTTCACAAAAGCTGCATTTCATTTTAGACCTGAGGCATAAGAGGATTCTCCCTGAAAAAAAGAAACCAACAAAAAAACCAAAACAACCAAACATACCAGTGAATAAAGGCTTTGGTAGAACAAAAGCATCTTTTTCAACAGCCTCTATGTAACGATCACCTATTCATTCACTGTATATAATAGATGCAAGTAGATTATTTACATGTGAAATAAGTAGGATTGTTAAAATAGCACCTATTTTCAATCTGTGAGTTCTTGCATGGCTCTGTATATCACAATTTCATAAGACAATTCTTAAAAACGTTTGTGGTCCCCGATAGCTATTTGCAAGAGATATTATCCACATCATAAACAACTTGTGCAGAATGTGAATAATTCGTTTATCAGACAATGTATAAGCACTTCTTCCCTACACTTCAAACTTTGACTATTTAAATTTGCATATTACTGTTGAATCAAATTTAGAATGTACTGATACTTATCTTGTGAATAACCCATTTTTCTTCTAAGCAAAAGGACAAAGGAGGTCTCAACAACTGTTTAATAAATTACTGTAGAACAGTAATGCTATTACCGAAATAATTCCCCTCATGAAAAGTGATTTGAGTGTGAAAGCATGCTTACTAATGGCTTCAGATCCTTCTACTTGGGATATTTTCAGCAAAATGAAACTTAACATGAAACAGATCCCCTAGACTGTACATAAACACATTTTTATTTTCTTTTTCCAACTCATATGTAGAAAGACGCTCCATTTGCATGTCTTTTTTTAAAACAAAAAAAAGTCTACTTAGTTACAAAAGACTCTTGTCTTAAACTCTCAGTTTAAAATCCATTATTTACTAAAATACTGCAAAAACTAACATCAGATCTTCAGTCAGTACTAAATCAGAATATTTCAATTGAGGTCTAATTCATGCCAGAGAAGAATCTGGCCTTAGATTTAATGATCTTATCGATAATGAAGCAGAAAGATGGGATTACAAAAAAATCAACAGTGATAAAACGGAAGAAAAAAAAAGAGAAAGAAATATTCTGGCAGCAATCCAACATTCATAACTGAACTAATGTTCAATTACTGTGAAACATTTTATGGAAATAAATGTTAGTTCTACATGAATCCCAAATTAGTTTATTACAATCAGTGCTATTAAAATGATTAAAACAAGGTGTTACTAATATGCCAAACAACCGTGATTGTAGTTTCATAAGACTAGTGTTTAATATCCAGAGACAAAAGATTTTTTTCTGTAATAACTAAACATAATGATGTGTCTAAATCATTTGTAATTATGACATTGCTGATAATGTTAATTAGCCTTTTAAAAGGAATTAACGCAGTGCATTGTGTAAAGTATATTAGAATACCTAAAGGTTACTTAAGGAACATAAAACTGCTCTTAATAGCTGTTTTAGATCAGCAGAACAGGAAAATAAAAATCATTAAATCACAAAATAATTTAGCCATTTTAATTTTATTTATTTTTTTCCCAAACCCAAAGTGTTTATGAACATATTTTTGCTTAGAAAATTTTGGTTATTATGGTATGCAAAACATTTAATTCAGTCACCATTTTCAGATCCCTAAATGACAGCTTCAAAAAATAATGAAGTACTTACAGAAATATACACTATTAATGAATAGCAGTTCATCTTAAGGGGGGAAAACATGAAATCATGTGAATCTGTTCATCCTGAATATTTCAAAGAGCCTTTTGCAATGAAGAATAATACATTTTGGTTAGAACATAATGTGCAATTTTATTAGCAAATATATTTACTGAGCAGTTGTACAGGCACCACAGTCAGTGCTGCAGTTTTCCTGATGAGAAAGGATTTACTTAAAACACACGCACAACATAGCAACAGATTTTAAACAGAGCACATCTATGGAGTTAACAGGGAAAGCAGAATCATGAGGGTGATATCTACACAGAAGGTGGCCCAACTCATACTGTTTCTTAGGCTTTGTGTTTCTCAAGCAATCTGATAGTATTAAACATTTAGTTTCCTACCTAATTTGGAACTGTGAAAATTTAAACACCATTCTTGCTGTGAGTGCAAAGTTAACAGCAGGCACTTGAGATATATATATATGTGTGTGTGTATTTGTAAATCTGAGTTAAATATCTATGTGGACATATTGAGAAAGAACTATTTTTCCAAAATCTGTGATAATACTACAGCTAACTGGCTACTAGTAATAAGCTGACTATTTAATTTAGTGACTTGTTTCTTGATTTCAGCATTACTCAGTATAAACACTCCAAGTGATCTGACAAAGAAATTATGTGTTTCCACCCAGATGCATGATCTTTCATGGCAAACTCTTGTGGGACCAAGTTTTCTAGTTCTGTGCTCTGATATTTGAACTGTTCTTCCCAGGATTATTTTAAAGAAATACTGTAACTTCTTTTCTTCTTGGCCTAAATAATTTTTTATTCTGCCACAGTTTCTTTAAAAACAGTCTTTAAAAGCATACCCCATAAGCAAGCATGGACCCTCTTCCCCTTTGCTGAATGGAAGGTAGTTCTGAAGTCTCCAAAACTCAGATGAACAAATGACTAACAGCAAAACTGTACCATTTTTAGGCAAGTTCTCTGAAAAGACAGATGTCTTATATGAGTCTGCTAAAGTCACAAAAACAAAAGTGACATCAGACAAATACTCTTCCTTCAGCAAAATTCACTTCTCACTCCATAAAGAGATCAAGTGTTCATTTAAAACATGACGAGCATCCCACATAAGAATTGAATGAAGATGGCAGATGGATGAATGCATCAGAAAGCAATCCTTGCATGCCAGGAAAGTCAGGTTTGATTTCATTCCACAGTCAGACATAGAAAGTCACTTAAGAAAGACAAGAAGTGATTAAGGCATGAGACAAGAGACATTGTTAGGAGTGCATGACTGGGACCTACGCATCCACAAAACAGAAGAGCAACTCTATGACTTCCCACTATTCCAGCATGTCAATGGAACAGAGATAATGAGGTTCCTGGTTTCTGCTGGTATTGACACCAACTGTGAAAAGGGAATTTCATATCTATTACCTTCCCATCTCCCATTTGCATACTTATCTCACCTATTTTTACAGCATAAATTGCATCTGTAGATTTTCCATTGTCTGCAGATTATTCAGTAGTTTGTCTAGATGAGTGAGAAAGAAACACTACTTAGTTTTATGTCCTATCATTTATTTTTAAAGCCAAACCACAATCAATGACAGGTTTATAGTCAAGTCAAAAAACAAAACTTTGAGGCAAACCGAACAAGAGTCATTAATATTTGTGGTTTTAACAGCTTTTAGACAAGTAATGTATTTTACATTAAACAATAACTGAACAGAATACAAGCTTCTTGAAACAGCATCTGAAACTCAAGATTTCCTACTCACAGGCAATTGCTAATCTAACAACTCATACCATCTCATCTGCTCCTTTTCATATTGTAAATGAATTATTTGCTGTACATGGGCAGTTTGACTAAAAAAAGCCAACAAACTTATTTCCCCTGCCAAAGCCCAACTATAGTTGCCACCTAATACACTCTACTAAAAAACAAGACATGAATCTCTGCTTCATCAGGCTGAGAAGCTAAGAATCGCTACTTTCTACCTTCTTTGGCATCTACAAAATCTCATAACCACTTTCTCTTCCACTTTGAAAAGTCTCCATGACTCAATTTCAAAGAAAGGAGAAGGATGAAATTAATTGATAGATTGGGAACTGAAGGTCAAGTCAGGAATCCACGGCTTTCCCTCACCAAGCTTTGTTATCCCAGGAACAGGGGTCAGGCACTGGGTTGCTCTACTTCAAACCTACCCACAGAGGCAGAGTCTCAAGAGAACATCTCTGTCAAACAAAAAGGTTTCCCTGCCTTTGGTGACAATTCATTCGGGAGGTCAGAGACTGGTCAATTGAATAACCAAGAAGATAATTATGAGTACTATGGACTTTAAAAGAAGTTCAGACATCCAAAGGCAATGAGCTAACTTTTAGGAGCAATATTTCAAGTACTTCTCTTTTTACTAAAGGACTGAGAGAACAGAAAAACAACAGAGATTCGTAACAGAGTATAGCAGGCTCTTCAGAAAGGTTGATTCCTGTAGAGTGGAAGTTACTTTATAAGAAAGTAATTATTGGTGCACTTAAGTGGCTATGACAGCTGATGCTGCCCATAGCTTTTTTTGTCTTAATCACAGAAACCAGTGAAAAATCCTCCAACCGACATGACTAAGAAAGCATAGGACAGTGTTTACCAAAGTATTTGTCTACAGCCCTGGATTTTGTATCCTTTCATTAGATTTTGCGTGCTACTTTTTGAAGTGACAGAATACAAAAGCATCCTAAAATTGAGCTAAGAATACAGTGCATCTGAGTGCTATTAGCAACACCAGTCTATATTGGAACTAAATAATTCTGTTTCAAGAAAACATTCAGATCTGACCAATACAAGCTATTTCTAAATGCAGAACACAACATTTTTTTTCCTCACTCAGTGTTCAAGTTTAAAATTGCCTCATGTGACAAGTGTAGTATACTGAAAGTGATTGCAAATTGTCAGAAGATTCCAAGTACACTTGAAGAGCTGTTCAGACATACCAAAAGCTTTGAAAACTATATTTCTTAGATGTGTATTTGTACACTTTTTTTCAAATTTTATTCTAGGATTGTTTCTTCTCTGAGAAATTTACACTACACATTTGCTAGTTAAAGACATAATTAGCACTGTATAAGGACAAAATTGTTTTGCAAAGGACTAGGATACAGAAGAGTGGCCTTTCCAAATTGAAAAGGATTTTCACAATTCAAAATATCCTCTAAAAAGACTCCATTGGAGACAACAGAAACTTAGCTTTTTAGCGTAGGCATTTCATAACACAGACAGGAAAAAATGAATCATTTAGAATGAATAGCAGTAGGAATAAAGCCAAAATGTCTTGTTCTGAAAACTTAATTTTTTAAAAAATAGAACATTCTGTAGTGTTGAAGTTCTCCTTTCCCTCTTCCCTCTGTGGGGTTCTTGTTCAAAATTATATTTGGAGAAAATGTTTCATTAAATTCAATATTTTTTTTCCAATCCCAGTAGTCACACAGTCAACAGCAACATTTTTGGAGCTGTGATTTTAATGAGTTTTTAATCACAATCCTGTTACTGAGATAATTCATATGAAAGGCCACTAACACCAGAATATACTTTTGGCATTCTTAAAATACCACTGATATTTAAAATAAAAACCCTAAAACAACACCTCATGCCACAGTGGAGCAGAACCAATAGCGTACACACACACAAAGAGAGAAAACAGAATGCAAAACACCTCTAGCTTAGAGACTCTGGTTCGAAGCTGGAGTCCAAACAAAGGTCTCTTGCATCTCATGGAATCACTATCCATGCTGGACTTCAGAATCTGCTGTCACCCAGTAAATAAAGTTTTTGGCATTGCTACTAAAAGACCATAGACCTTGTACAGAACCGGCAGTGCCATGGCCCCATCTGGGTTTAGCCGTGACAATAACTGTTAAGTGGGCAAGTGATCATTGCTGCCTCTGCAGGCCCTGGCTCTAGCAGAGCTATTTATTTATTTATTTATTTAACTAGGTTGGAAAAGATCAAAATCAAGTCCAACCATTTCCCTAGGACTGCCAAATCTAACACTAAACCATGTCACTAAGGGCATCTATACGTTTTTTGAATGCTTCCAGGGATGGTGACTCCACCACACCCCTGGGAAGCCTGTTCCAATGCCCAATGACCCTTTCACTGAAGAAATTTTTCCCAACATCCAGTCTAAATCTCCTCTGGCACAGCTTGAGCCTGTTACCTCTTGTCCTATCATTTGTCACTGGGAAGAAGACAGCTGAGGTGGAAAGGGCCTGATCCTCTCCAGGCCATCTCCGAGGAACCACCAGCAGCCCTGCAGAGATGCCTCCTGCCCAGGGAGTTGCTGGGTCAACTTGCAGACCACCCCTGGGCACCGGGGAGAAGGATGTGTGCTGAGAGGAGGGTACACCCTAATAAGCCCAAGCAAGCAGAGATTGAGGAGGAAGGGATTCCCAGAACCTCCTCACCCTACCATCCTGATGCTGCTCCTTGAAAGATTAGCATCATTACCCTTAGAAGGGGGCATCACAAAGGTAAGCCAGACAAACACCAGAGAAACAGGCTGTGTTCCCTTCTGCCACTAATATTTTCAATGTAACAGTTCTTTCTTTCTTTTGACCATTTACACTTCTAGTGAGGTATCTTTCAAACTACCAGGTTATTATCTGTTAAGGGATACTATCCCATATCCTCCAGTTTTGATCAGAAGTAGCATTTTGTACCAAAATCACCAATAGAGTTATTAGGAGGAAGAAAATGATATCTATTTTAATTGAGTTTTTTTCTGATGAAACATCACACAGCAGAAGAATTTCAACTTAGATCTGATTCCAATTGTAAATTAAAATTATTTGATAGAATTCGATGATAGAGTAAGGACAATGTATCTATACCTTAGAACATTAGATAAAGTAAAAATTGGCAACAATTATCCAGAGACACATTCATTTCAGCTTTTTAATTTGTGTCAACACCCTTACACTTATGAGGAACACAACAATAATACACCCAAATCTTATGGTTAAGAGGAAATAAACCTGTTCAAGAAAAAAAAAAGTTGCAGTATCAGATAGCCAAGAAAGTTGTTAGAAAGAATGAAGCTTAAAAAAAAGAAATATATAAATCCATGGGAATTGTCCGAAAAAGCTTTTTAAAATGCTAACAATTTGAGTTTCTACACAGCATTAGTAAAATTGTAATTCATAATTTGAGACAAAAAACCACCATAGAAACATAACCATGTAGAGTATTTGTGAATGGAAAAATATTTTCTGGGCTTTCAGAATCATTAAATATTTTTAAGAAAGAAATGACAGGCACAAAATAATTTTATACAGCTCTAATAAGTTTCTCTGCTGCAGAAACAACACTACTCAGCAGTAAGTGGAAGTAAAAATAATTATTTCTTGCCAAAATAAATTCAACTTTACATTTTATCATTCCAACAGTTTTATTAACAAGATAACAGTATTTTCTTCTCACAACTTTGAAAGCAGAACCATGTGAATTAATAGCTAATTCAGATTTAAAATTAATGAGCTTTACTGCATTGATTTTTTTCCAATTTTCTTGAATAGTATTTCCTTTAAAATAGACTTTCACATAATGCACAATCTTATAAGTCCCAATTGAGTAACAATGAAGCCTCCTTAGTCTTTGTCACCTCATAATCATTCATGCTGCATTTTAAACAAGCAACATAAATTACTGCCTTGGGAAATTATTTTGGAGTTATGGAAGAAATATGTGCCAGCTTAAGTTGTAGTTTGTTCTTGTAAAGCATTTTATACTGAAGAAGTTTTACTGGGCATACAAGAGTGTTTTCTCATTACATGTTTTTTTCTCTGTTAAGTGTGGGTTACTCCTCACATATGTTAAATCTTAACTGCCTACCTACTTCATAACAGCTCTATTTAAAACCAGCATTTTTGACAGAGGTGATAATGTCAGATTGATTTATTTATTTTAAAGAAAACCTTCAAAGGAATTCAGTAAACCTGCAGAGAGGTCTTTTCACAAGGAAGGAATTCCACAGGACAAGTGTTTGTTTAGAGGGATGTCCTTAATTTTCCCCATACCTCATTGTCAAGTCGTCTGTTTCTGACATTTTGACAGCAAATATAATGGAATCAGACCCACATTTGTTGACTTACCAATTAAGCAGTGCTGACAATTAAGTGAAAATGTACCTCTGGGCAGAGGGCCAATACAAGTCTTACGTACCACTTAAGTGCCATTTATGACTCATTTTGAGACTAGATGGTAGCTAAGTAATACATATGTCTCGCACTGCACAAATTAACCCTTAATGGATGTTTTCATTCCACATGAAGATTCATGCTTTATCCTTCAGCAACATTCATTTAATAGTATCTTTGTTCATGTAGTTCACTATTTTGGCCTTAGTGCTACAGAGTCAGAAGACATTTTTCCAAATCTGGGCAATCTCCATCACTAAATGTGGAGAGATCTACCACCATATACATATCAGCTCACCATATATAGGAAAAGTGCTCACTTCAGAGTTGGAGGGAGAACTGATAGTGAGCAAATTTTACAGAGACAAAGCCAGAAGATAAATTACTCTTTGGTTTACCACAGAAATTATGCTATCGGGGAGGAGAAGGTGAACTGTTAGAAATTCATAAAGCTTTTGAGCAAAAGCAGCTTTAAATTAAAGCTTCCACAATCTTGCAGATCATCTAAGAGATGCTTATATCTTTGCAAGGGTAGCTTCAGGTTTAGACACTCTGAAGATACTGATTTCATGAAGAAAGACTGAGACACAGTGCTGTCAGAGGGCTCCCTTAGGGATTCATTTCCCTTATTTCCTTAAGTGTGTCCTTCCCTGTACCTTAGGAGGTTATGAGCAGACCAGTTGATTGAAAATATGGGTCTTTGGTTCTAAAAGAACAAAGCCTTGATCAACTCAAGAAAGATAAACATAGAGGGGTTTGAACTTTGGCTTTTTTTTTGTTTTAAAAAGAATAAAAGATAAAGCCACAACACAAGGGTTTCTCCCTCCCTGCCTCCCTCCCCCACAGTCTAGCTATATATCTACATTATTTCATTTTTTTAGATAAAATACTTATAAAATCTGAAACTTCTATTTTATCATTTGACAAAGAGACAGCTAGTAGTCTTGTATCTCAAACTGGTCTTTTAGTTTACTTAAGTATTTATGTAAGGTTTTCACTGAAGTGTTTATTGAAATGGAAATTCCTGTAACCTCAAATACAGAATCATGTTCTCTGACCAAATAGTATTTAGCCCATGCAAAATGCAGCTGCTTTAGCACACAACAGAAAGACTCCAAACTAAATAATTAGCTTCTTCCTGTGGAAAATTACAAGGTTGGGTTAGATACCAGTCAAGTTCTTAATGCCCTACATCCTAAGAGCAGTGAAAGGATTCTGTCTCTCGTGAGAAACAGCTAGTTTAGGCACACAGTTTCAGAACTCTGAATCTTCAGCAGAAAGACATAACTCCCTATGGCCCATCTTTTCTCACAGCATTTTCCTTCTGTGAAGCCTAGATAGGTCCCACCTCAGCATGCAGACTTTTGGCCGTTTCAGCCTTCAGCAGCTAACTCCAGACACCGTATCACCCCCTGAAACTTCCTGAAAACAGGTGTATTCCACAAAGAGCCACAGTGTTTAGAAGCCAAATTTAATTTTGAAATTTTGGATCTACTGACTTAGATTACTTAGATATCTAAAAACCTTTACCAGTCTGGAAGTATTAAATAAAAAAAAATATTGGATGCTGTAATGGCTACCTTTCCCTTAATAATCTGAAAAAGGTAACGGAACAATAAAGAACATAATCCAGTTTGACATACTGAGTTGGCAGATCTGTCACTGAAGTTTACACAAAAGTCGTCTTCTATGCCAGGAAATGTACAAATTCCCAGTTTTTCTGTTTAATTTTTTGATTTAGCAATCAAATATATCAGTTCTTTTTTCTCAAATTCAGGTACTTGACACAGGAATGTGAAATGGAACTAAAGATACCACCCAAAGGAGCTCAGGAAGGAAACTGGTGCTTCCACCATCATGACAAGATAACCTTCTGCTGTCCTTTAACCACACACAGCATCAGAACAAGTTCCAGCTACAGTACAGTGACACCAACATTCATGAAAACTGACTAGGAGAGAGCTTTCCTGCAGAAAACACGGATATTCTAATGTCCTTCCCTTCCCCTTGTGGGACAAATAAATAAAACATCCTGCTCACAGGAAATCTTGACAGAGAGAAGCAGAGGGAAGTAACTTTCAGCATAATAGATTCGAAATTCACAGCATTTCTCATTCACCTATAAGCCTTTCTTTTTCCCTGCAAGATTCGTAGGTCCTCAGCTTCTTCTCTGTCCCTAAGTCCCTAAGATTAAAGCTTCAAGATAAGAGCTCCCAGTTCAGCATCAGGGGATCTGAAAATACAGAGACTTCAAGATCCCTACAGAATAGCAGGGAAACCTGACCCATTATTAGATACCCAAGATCATCACTCCTGTGACAGGGACGTGAGAGGTTCGGTGAGCCCCAGCTCTTATCTCAACTCAACAGCATTAAGATCGTAGGGAACACAAGCCATAGAGGACACACCAGAGCTGAATGACCTCAACCTCCTTCTGCAAAGACTGCCTAAAGCTTTAAAAGCCTAGATTTTCTAGCAGAATAAACATGAGAACAGTTAGGACAACATTAGGATTTTATTATTTTTTTTTAAGAAAGTTACAGTTTTGCAAAGCATTTGCACTAAGTAAAAAAAGTATTTCACAGCAAAAGTCATTTTGCTGGACAATCCCCTAACAAGTTGTAGTCCAAAAGATCTGTTTCTGACCAAAGCATCATCTGTTGTGTCATTCCCATATTCTTAAACATTTGCAAAAGAAAACTTTCAAAGAGCCAAGATTCCTTATTGAAATGTCTTGTGAAAGAAAAGTATCTTCATACAAGAGTTTGCAATTATTAATTGGCTTCATTTTTAATTAGTTAATGATCCAATTCAGTTGTGATCAAAGCACAACAGCTAGATAATTCAGGATAGAAAATGGAGTTAATTTACTTAGATATGGTACTACTTTCCTAATGACTTTATTTCAATAGAGTTTCAATTAGTTATTAGGTTATTTTACTCATTAGTCCAACAAGATGTCTGCAGGCAATTAACATGTCACTCCCCATGAAAAGAGAATTTGTATTTTTTCCAGAGGGATGTCCTTAAGATTTATATTACTGAGATTTTTACAAAAGTTTATGGAAAAACTAATTAAATACTGAAGCTCAGTGAATTGGCCATTTGTTTTTGTGTATTTAGGGAGCTGGATGATTGTAATTTTTTTAAAAAATGAACAATTAGTAAGAGCCATTGATACACAAATTAGTTTTCATTTCTGCTTGCCAGACAAAGATTTCCCTTACCTATTCAAATACAGACCATACACACTTTTAGACCACAAAGCAAGACATTCAGGTTTTTTAATCAAGACATTCTCTTAAACAGCTAAACCATATCCCTGAGCAGTGATAAAACCCTAGAAATAGTTAAAAAAACAAACTATAGCCATTACTAAATCAGAATTTATCAGACAGTTGAAGTCAGTGGAGATTTCATACTCTAATATAGAAAAAAAAATCTTTAATCAGTAATAATATTATAGCTAATGAGTAAAGATTTTTCCTCTGCCCAAAGTTGAGTATTTTCAACTTACACATTACAAGTATTTTATCTTTCAAATTGACTGCATGGTACCACGTATTCTACTAGTAATATCCAGAATGATTGAACAAGGAGTGTACTTTGCAGCTACAAGACTAAATCAGTAAAAAAAAAAAAAGTAAAAGCTTGCTTACTGGCATTTTTCCAGGGCACATACTTTCAGAAGAGAGCTTCCAGCATATCAGACTTCATTCCATGTCTTTCGTTAAAAACATGGAAGTACAAACAGTTTGTCTTTTCTCCTTTCCCAGAGACCCACGCTCTACAAGTGCGTTCCTCTATCAGTGGCTAGAAGAAAGGATTTCCTTTCTCAGATTAATTCAGCCAGCATATCAGAAATAAAACCCCAAAAATCAGTAACTGGGGTAGGTTTGGCCGCAATGAACAGCATTTGACTGCTAACAGCTCCTAAAATCTGACCTTCATTGTAGGTGCTCAGCACCGATGCCTAACCACACAGCACGAGGTAGCACTGACCTTCTCCAACTGCTATACTCACATGTAGTAATTGCATATGTATTAAAGTCTCACTTCCACACCAACTTGTGTTAGCAAGCCGAGACTGTAAACCCCTCTCCTCAAACCTACATATTGTATGAATAGCTATGGGATTTGTAGTTATTTTTTTTTAACCAAGGACAATAGTAGATCTTCTAGCCTTCTTTTCTTAATCTAGCTGTTCCCAGTGGTTCCTAGGCTAAGCACTCACCACTCACAACAGAACACAGCGGTACAAAGTAGCATAAGCAGGGAAAGGGGAGGGTTTCAGCTGTGGTCTTGCAAACATTATTGCTTACAGAATAAGACATTTAGACTATCCAGACATACTGACCCTGGAGAAGTCAGGCAGAAACGCTTACTGGAGAGAAGCAGAATTAACTTATCCTTCTAAACGTATTTCCCAAGAGACAAGATCCCATAAACTCCATCAGCCTAGTAAAAGTGCACGAGAATGGGTCAAACCAACTCAGAAGAAGAATAATGAGCTTGACAGCCAGCACTGCTGGGAAAGGCATACAGACAGCTGTGGAGACAGCCAGGCTGACAGGCTTTTTTATTGTTTTGTTTTTAATGGTAGTCTGATAAAATAGGACTATCAAACAGAAATGCACATTCATAAAGTCGTTCTCTGACTCACTGAACTCTCTTCTCTGTTATTTATGGTGAGATAGGAGGTCAAATCAGAGAGGTTTTAGTTGATGAAGAAAAGCTGCAGGAAGGATTTGCTTAATTCCAAGAAAGGGCAAGTCATCTTCTTCTTAAAAGAAAATTAATTGGCACAGACTTCTTAAGAAGTTCCCAACAAATCTGATTTCCAAACATAATTTTGCATAGGCAATTATTTTTTCTCCAACTCCGAGTATTTGACTTTTTTGTTTTATTTTTTAAAATCAGTATTTTGGAGGCGTCCTCTTATTTTGGCCCAAATAGTAACACCACACTACATTCTGTGGTTGGAGAAGTCTTAGTTTTATTTATCCAACAGGAGACTCATGGCAGTATGCCCCACCTGCAGAAACAATACTTCAGAAGAAATTAAAAATTTTTCAGAAAGATTAATTCAATTTGAGGGTCTTTCAGGTATCACAAGACTAAACTTGCACTCTTGAGTGTCCAGTTCAGATGCAACTGCTTTGACCTTTGCAGTAAGAATTTACGAGATGCTAATTCTGATTTACAGGATTGGCTTAGAGTCAGATTAACCTTCTCCTATGAAATTCTTAGTAACTCTGTGCACAAATAAATGCTTAACAACATCATCTTGCTGTCATCACCCTTTACTATGTGAAGTACTTACCACGTTTTTCAAGCAGCACTTAGTGCCTTACAGGACAAAAGTGAAATTTTAGCTTTTGGGTTGAGAAGAGATTGAGTACAAATATTCAGTTGGAGAAAAAAGAAAACATAATCAAAATAAATAAATAAAAATCAAATCTAACATCCTAAGGGATTAAGCACCATGAGGAAAAGTCTGATGCCTTGCTGTCCTTTAAGCTCCTGGGAACAGCAGATGCATTACTAACCCTGCCTTTTAGGCTCAGCAATCCTCTGTCAAGTATTTAGGTTCTTTAGGGCACAAGTGTCAGATTCCCAACTTTTTCATATGTCATACCACTGTTATTGTCATTCCACAAACATTTCTTTCATGGACAAAGCTTATGATTGTATTCACCTCACATCATTCTCACAACTGGTCCCACATAACCAGTAAGGGCAACTGGTCAATTATGGAATGACGCTAGCTAAAAGGGGGGGGAGGTAGAGAAAGCTGTTTCAATTCTGTATTAAAAGTAATTTACTTGTAATCACACACTCACTTTCTCCACCTCAAAACCAAAATAAAACACTTAAGTTAGTCCTCCAGATTCAGATTCTCTAAAGACAGGGAGACAAAAGTAGGCTCTTCAAACCTGGGCCTCCCAAACACTGAATTAATGTATTAGCCAATTTTCCCCTCAAGCTAAGGAGAGACAGATCTTTCCCTGCCTAGAATACCTTAATCCATCCTGCTACAGCCACTTGGAGGAAATTCAGTCAAGTGGCAAAGCTGTTCACCTTTGGAGAAGAGTCCTTAAACTTTGGAGTGTTAAAGTATTTTATCTTAGAGAGGCACTAAATAAATATGCACACTCTCCCTACAAAATCCAGGCCAGGTTGGTAGCGGTTGTCTCCACAAAGGAATTGGGTGACACCACACTTATCTGTCAAAATTAGACAATGAATGAAACATTCTCTATTAGGCACTTGCCTCCGAGAACAGCATATGGTGCCATGAATATAGTAAACAAAAAAGCCTTGAGTAGAAAACGTGTTCCAATATTAAAAGCCTTGTCATGAACTCTGGAAAACAGAAAGAGCCAAATGCTTTCCTTGGGTTTCTTTTTCATAAAAAAAAAAAAAAAAGAAAAAGAGTAACCAGCAAAAGGGAATACATTCAGCAGCATTATTTTGGACCATTTCTAGTTCTGCAGTGTTTGATATGCTAGTAGCTTTCAGTTAATGCAGGCAGAGGAAACTGCTTATAAAATTACTACAGAAAATAGAATACAACACTCCATGCAAAAATGAAACATATGAATATATTCACAAATGCAAAGCATTAAAAAGGAGCATAGAAATGGATAAACCAAGACTGAGCCAATTGTGTTTTGGGGGATGAGGGAGAAGGAGAACAGGACATGTTTTCAGATAAGATCAGACAAAATTGTCATAGTAAGACAGTTAACAGTATCAAAGCAGCTGAAATTGCTAAGCATCTAGAGTTTCTTTAGCTTGTCCTGAAAGTTCTGGATGGGAGAGAAAATTCCCCAATCATCACAAAATTACAGAGAAATTTAAAAAAATAAATAAAATCACACCTAGAAAACAGCAAACATTCAGCATTTAAGCAACTTCCAGTTCTTAACAACAAAGTAAAAAATATCACATTTTTGACCATAAGTTTTCATAGGGTGAGGAAGCATCAGGATGGCCCAATGCTTCTTTCTATTCTGGGAGTCAGCTCTCTACCTTACATTCATATTTCATGACCGCAAATAGAGGCAACATACCGAGCCTGTCCCAGGTTAACAGCAGAGCACTGACATTTTTCTTGCTTAGGTTTGCTTCTGATAAAAGTTCATTCAAGTTCAGATAACAGTCATTTTACAAATGCTGCATGAGTATCTCTGGCAGTATTGAAGTTTGTAGCAAGTAGAAGTGTTCAAGCTACTCATGAACTGATTACTGAATTAATCTACAGTTTATTAACCTTTTCTAATTAGTGTTCTATCAAGTAATAGAATATAGACCACAAAGTTGCCTTAGTGAAGTACAAAAAAACAACTGATGGAGGAACTGCAACAGGAGCCAAAGAAAAAGCTGTGTGTTACAAAGTAAATCATCACATCTGCTGCAAAGGCAAACCTGAATTAAGCAGTTAATATCATACAGGCTGCATGTCACCTGGTCACAACAGCAGCTTTATTGGTTATCACAGAAGTCACGGTTTGTGGCTTCATTTTGAAATAATTCCTAACTTAATTGGAAGTGAGTAATTATTCACAGCTGCTGAAAACCTACAGGTTTTTTTATGTTTTCCCTTATGTATACCAATTCTCCCACTGATGGGAAATTGCTTTTCCTTTCTAGGATGTATTTTCAGTGTGACTTCAGGGAGACTCAAAATATTGCTCTAAACTAAGTTAGAGGAAGCATACTGTGATATTAAGAGGCTGCTGCTCAGTTGTTACCCTAGCAGAGATGGATGATGAAAGTGTGCCTCCACTTTTGCCCAGTAGGACCTAGAACTGAACTGACCTCAGTCACAACTAGAACAAAACTCAAAGCCATATTTCATCACTCAGTTTCTTTCCTCAGTGGGACAGGGGTAGAAAGTAGGAAGAATAGGAACAATAAAACCCATGGGTTGACAAAAACAGGGAAATCATGTACTAATTACTGTCATAGGCTAAACAGACTTAACTTGGGGAAATTTATATATTGTAAATTACAATAAATACATAGTTACTGATATAGGTAGTGCCAAACAAAACCAACAAAGAAACAACCACACTTTAGAAAAACACCTTTCCAGCCCCTTTCCCCTACTCAGCTTCAACCCAGGGGCGTACCTGTTCCAGGATGGGCTCATCTGCAGACTGCAGTTCCTTTGAGGAAACAACTTCTCTGGGGTGAGCTTATCCACTGCCTGCAGTTTCTCTGGGTGGAGGGTGGGTGCCTTCTCCACCATGGAGCACTCCCTCCAACCTTACTGCTCCATCCCCTTCTCTGTGTCTGGTGTTCTCTACCCTTTCTTATATGTATTTTCACAGAGGCACCACCACCTTTGCTAACGAGCTCAGCTGTGTCCACAGGCGAACCCACTTTGGAGTTGACTGGAACCAGCTGTATTCAGCACTGAGCAGCCCAGACCACACCCAGAGGCCAACCCTGCAGCCTCTCTGCTCCCTGTCCCCCCCCCCGTCAAAACTTTGCCACTTAAACCCAATTCAGATACCAATGTTCATCACTAAACATTTTTTATCAAGTTGGGGGTTTTTTTTAATAAAATAAAAAGTAAGCTCAATGCAAAAGGTGCAGACTAATTTAAGTTTAGCAAATGGGAAACAAGAAAGTCCACAGGGCTTTAGACTCAAAATCTTTGGAAAATACTCAACACCTGTGAGTATCTTCCCTGGGTCACAGGGTGTGAAATAATGCAGTGACCAATTCCTAAATGACAAAACCTGCCTCAGATATTTTTCAACTCTAAACCAATGCATAACATTCATACTCTGCCTATGAAACCCACAAGTGTTCATCCCACTTCCTCATTTCTGGTGGGAAATCATGGGGCGGAGGATAGAAAGTGAAAGCTGCTTTTGCCAAATGCTGCCATTTTTCAGACTTCCAGTGCAGAGCAATTCTTAGTCCAGAGATAACTCAGCTGTGCAGCACACAAACTATGCACAATTGCTTAACCTTCATTAGGGAAAATTTTCAAGATACAGATTCTAACTACTCAGACTCAAGTCAGACAAATCTTTCAGTCACATCTCTGTATATTCTCCAGATTTTTCAGGTTTTATTATTCATCAACATTTATTCTATATTTTAATAATGCTCCTTAATGCTCCCTCAAAGTCAGCAGCTACTGTATCATGGGAAGCATTAGGGGTTTGCCCATGACATCAAAAGAATGAAAGTTGGGCAGCTAGGGAAAAATAAAGCTCATTTTTTGTCATTGCTCTGAGCTGGTCACAGATTTCAGTGAGAAACTCCACAAGCAAAATGGTTCCCTCTGCTCACTCCAGTTGCAGGATTAGAACCTCATTTCTCATCACTGAAACCTTATGAATAAAAATGAAGCTGAGCCTCTGCCCTTTATCCTCTACAAAGACAGCTGTGAAACTCTTTTATCCTGTTCAACCCATCAAAGGTACGCTCAGAACATTTGACTAAATCTGCCAACAAACCAAGTTCTGTAATAAAATATAAATCTAGTTACTTTAAAATAAGGGATCACAAACCTTCAAAGGAAAATCATTAGGCTGCCTTATGAAAAAAATCAAACAGTTAAGGTTAGTGATACCAAAACTTCAACCATAACTGAGAAAAAGCATGAGTTTCTTTACAACAACAGCTGCTTTCAAACATAAGTTATGGAATAACACTGTTACAATGGGAATATAAACTACAGCAAAAATGCAAATGGCTCTGAAGTTATATGCCTTTAAAAAGCTAAGTGTTCTGAAAGTAGATTTACGTGCATGTGTGGCAGACAAGAAATAAGAAACCACAAATATGACACAACAATCTGTGCATTATCCATTCTCATTCTCTCACTTTATTCTCTCTTTAACAATCATCTTTCATTTTGTTGTTTAAACTTACCTGAATTTGGCAGATCTCTGAAGAGGAAGCTCTGCTTGCTAGGAGCCGGACACAAACTGGCAGAACAGAGTACTTATTATTTAGGCCCCACCCAGGAAAACTAATTGCATTAATTAAAGTGTAGGGCAGAGTAAAGTTTCTAGCCAGGTGCCTCTACCTGTGAAAGTAGATAGTTTAATATATTAGGGGGAGGAGAAAAAAAAAACAATACAAAAAAACAGAACTGAGAAAGCACCAAATTCTCCTCTCTGATTATTAGTCACCTTCACATGTGTCCTGTAAGTGTAGACCTATTTATCTGTCTGGTCTCAATTTTCTATCAACAGAGATATTTTTATACTAAAACACAAACTTAGGCTTAAGAACAATGCCAGTGCATTAGATATATCTGTGATATATCTGATATATTAGATATATCTGTGCTATATTAGATATATCTTGTGGTATGACACATGGGAGGTGATTAACTACTCTAAGTCTTAATCTAACTAGGGAGATGGAAGAAGGGGAAGAACTGTTAACTGAGTGAGGTTCCTCAAGAAAGAGAGATGATGGAGGGTTATATTGAAATGCAAAGCATTGGGCAGAAAGGAGATGAATAGTGGGGTTTCTCATGGCTCAGTCTATTGAACCAACCCGATGTAAAATTTTCATTGGTAACTCAAACACGAAAAGCAGGAGAATGGCAGTGAAATGACTTGATGAATCAAAACTGTCAATAGGCTGAACATCACCTGCAGAAAAAGAGCACAATATTGCCTGAGAAGTGCTGGATCAATTTTAAAAGTACAAAGTGCAGTGCTGAAGTACTACTACTACAAAAAGAATAAGTGTCCTAAGTTATGAGAGAAGACTGAGAGAGCTTGTCCTACTTAGCCTCACAGCCTGGAAGTTAAAAGAATATTGTTGCTTTCTTTACGTACATTGGGAGCAAAGCTGCTGCAATGGGACTCAAACTGCATGAGAGACAACATAAACAGGTGAACAAGCAGTTATATACTAGCCATGAGTACAGTAAGGCTGAAAATCAGATGCTTTCCAAATATCACAGCACTGAGTATCTGTGCTAGCCTTTCTCTTACAAATGGTAACTGTCCCTTCCACCTTAGCTCAGTTCTTTGCTAGGGCACAAAATAGAGTATCATCCTTCCAAAAATTACTGCCCTGCTTTAAATTTCAGGGCTGTCATATGCAATATTTTGAATGCAGGGACTACTAATGGTTCCCAGTGAGTTTCAGAGACAATGCCATGCAATTCTTATCAACAAAGATTTAACACAGCACTTGGAATCTTTTTTAAACTATCTTTCAAATAAAGGTAATAAATATACTGGGGTTTCCTTGCGTATCAGAGGCAAAATGAAAAGAGTACATTTTTCTAAATTGGGTTCCAACACAACATTAAAATGTAACTATGCTTTAATACACAGCAGTAAACATCTTCACTTCTAATCTTTATTAAAGAGATGGTTTATCGTTCTCTCTAGTATTGCCCTAAAAGATACTGAATTCTCCAGTATTTGACAAGAACAATCGCTTCTCCAGGCTTTTCTACTCCAGAAAGTTGGCACACACAGTCAGCTAGAGCAGGGCTTTACAGAGCACTGACTGCTCTTCCTAACTGCCTGCATGGACATAGTTAAGGCAAATAAAACCACACAGAGCTAGTTTAGAATAGCTGGTGAATTTTACCTTCACACCACAGCTGACTGCACTAACTTACCCAAGAAATGATGTGTTAGTTCTTCCCATGAAGGGAAAACACTTCGGTAGCATGGGGAATAAGGCTTGCAATATTGCAGTATGGGGGTTAGAACCTGGCTAGAACTAACTTTTGGCAAGAGGGCAATGATAGTCTGTATCCAAATCCAGCTCTTGCATTAAGAAGAGCCCACAACACTGCCTTTCACTTTCAGACTTAAACCCCTGCTCATCTCAGACAGTCAGATTGCTTGGGCAGCCTGATTCTTTAGAGGTTTTCTATGCAGCTTCAGAAACCACTGCTGAGCACAGGGAATTGCCACTACTGGGCAATTTTCATCTTTACTACACTGTTCTAAGTCTCCATATTTTATACAGAATCCATATATCTATCTCTTTTTTTTTTCCCTTCCTTTGGAGTTTAAAAATTAAATGGTGCAACATACAGCACAGATTACAAGAATGAGGGCTGATCCCCCCTTGTTTATTTTTTCTTTAGAGAGCAAACACCATCCTCAAATTAAAGTTCTTCCATTCTGTGATACAAATGCAACTTCAGGCACTAAGCAGATGGCACTACACACTCACTGTTTACATGACAGCTGCATCTCCTGAGATAAAGGCAGCTTCTTCCCTTCACTACTCACTAGCCCCTTTTTCTTCCTTGTGTAGGAAGCATCTGGATCTGACTGCTTGATGAGCTTCAGTTTTCTTTCTGGCTCTAACAATTAACTCTTTTCTACCAGGCAACTTAAATTTGCCAAGACCCCTAGAAGGGGAGAGGATTTGGAATTGAATATTTTCAGGCTTCCCCAGCCCAGTGTTCAAAGGTTCTAAGTCTGTAAACAAAAGTTTTGGTTCCTGTCACAAAAGAGAATTTAGACTTTTTAATCATTTGCTAGAGCTGATGATAATAGAAATACTCAGAGGTTACATGAAGTTACATTTATCAGCCAAGTCATGATTGTGGGAGAGGTTGAAATGTAAATTCCTGGATTTTCATACATACATAAAAATGCAATCTCTTCACATATATGCTCTCAAATGCTTCTCTAAGAACCTTTCTCTAGTTCATATAAACATACACTTTGAGTGACAGGGGGTTCATAAGAACATCACTTAAGCAGATACCAAATATTTCTCAAAAGATTTCTGGGTTTTAACTTTCCCAAGGTTTTGTATATATTCTAGTATTTCGCTGTCTCTGGGTGACACTTGATTATTACTCCAAAAGTATATGAAGAAAGCACCTCAAATAATTTGTAGTTGACAATGAAATATAATTTTGCTGAAGTATATCCTGGCAACCTGGTAATTGAATCTTCTACAATGATTCTTCTGCGTGTCAGTAAGAACTGATGAGAGAAACAGAAAAGACTGGCTGATATGTGCAGTTCAAATTCATGAAACTTGGATGAATTTCAGTGAAAACTACTGCAATAGCAGATATTCACCTTCATATACCCTCAAACCAGTGGTCTGAAAGGGTTAGCAAAGGTTCGTGAGATAGCTGCAGGCTGTGTTACCAGTCAGTGTTCAACAGAATGATTACACACGCAACCATTTAAAATTTTTGTTAATATTGACCAATAATTGTAATTCCAACCTAATTGCTCTTGGCACATAATAAAGAACGTACAACCTATAAAAATGTGCTGTTTTCAGACATGCTGACGTGCAGCCCAATTTTGAACTTGCTGAAGCTGGTCCAGCTGGCAGAATTGCTTCTCAGGTAAAGGGTAGTTCGAAAAGAGAAACAAATCACCTGGCTAGTCTTATGTCTAGGGTGATTTCTATTTTAGTTTACTGACAGAATCAGGAACAGTCTATGTTAAACAACTATAATAGCACAATCACAGTATCACAAAATGAAAATATTTTTATTTCCTATCTGATAGAGCTTCCCACCCTGACAGATAATGGACAGATAATCGAAACAGAAGATATCCCAGCAGCAGTCCTAAAGAGCATGACCATGGAAGAGATCCTGCTCTTAGATACACAATTTAGCAGGGTGCTTCAGCCTATGTCTAGCTCCAAGCACAGCTTTACATCCATCCCTATGCAGCAAAAGCCTTTAAGCATCTCTGTGTTTAAGTATGTTCCTGAATCAGAGCCATAGCCAACTATCAGAAAGCATCTGTTCTTTGATGCTGCCTCAACCCTGTCTAGCTCCCAGATTTTCTGTTTAACATAGAAAATCTAAGTCTATGCCAAGACTTGTTTTCTGGAGTTATTTGTTACCAGGCTGCAGATGGCTAATGCTGCAATTTGTAATTCATACAAGCAACATTCCACCCATTGCATTTCTTAAACTGTATGCACTTTAGATCAGGAACATGTGATTGATTACCTAGGCCAAGAGAGCTTTGATCCTGATTAGGGCTGGAGAAAACTATAGACAGAAAAGTAAATAGGAATAGGAGAAAAAGACATTTGTACTACTGGCATGCTACTGTGATCTGTGTGTTGACAACCTATTCATCAAGAAATCATAAGAACACCTGAGAACTCGACAAGTTTGGGGATCTCAGGTACATAAATATTGTCAATTAAATGAAATTGTTTATTTTTTCAGTTAGCTGTAAAAATAAGTCAGAGGTGATAAAGAGAATTCTGAGAGGCAAATTTCTGAAATTGTAATGATGGATTAAAGGTACAGGGTCAGATCGACAGATGATATAAATTGTTGTTGAAGTCAATGGAGCTATGACAATTTCCTCTGCTGAGAATTTGTCCCATATATTATAAGTTCCTGATTATAAGATCAAAAGAAGTAGAATTATTAGGTTTAGTTTTAAATTGAAGTAGCAAATGTTATGATATTCTAGGTACAGATCAAGTAGCTGTCCTCCATACAGACCTTTTTACATCTTAAAAATTTTATGCATTTTATGCAGATAAGCATTGCCAGAAGCACTTTCTATAACCAGATACTACTACAACGAAAGATAGGGATAGAATTTGGAAGGAGACATTCATCATATTTCTTTCCTGAATTAGTTAATAAAAATTCTTTTTAATGTAGCACTGAATACCAAGAGGGCTAAGCTTTTACATTAGCAGTATTGGTACTTTATATCAGGATCTGTTTAAGAAAAGGTATTATTTCTCTTTGTAATTATTTCCTACTAATATTTCTAATATCACTGTACAGTATTTTAACAGAACTCTCCTTGATCAATTTTAAAAGCAGGAATGAAACTGCAGGCTGAATTTGTTCTTTATAGCAAGCTATCATTTGAAGTGGAAATGAGGGATTTTCGCTGACCTCATTCTCTTTGTTCTTGTGGTGGTGAATAGTCACTTCTGGGGAGTGCAGGAAGTACAGTCATTGCTTTTGGCCCAATACCTCTATCTTTACATTGATAGGTATTCATTTGCACGATTAATTACACCGAAGTGCTGGGATTTCTAACAGAAATAAGGTGACAATGAAAGGCGAGGAGAAATAAGCTCTTGAGCCCTTGAGCTTTCAAGTAGCAAGAAGTCTAAGTCCCTGAGCTTACTCGAGAAAGCCTTTCGAACACGCTTAAGCCCCAGTAAAGCCAGTTGCTAGCCATAGTGCCTTTCTTTTGGAAGCTGTAATATTCTGAAGTCTAAACCAAAACCTTAACTGTAAGATTTAGAAACCATATGAGTAGGAAACACACAGCTGAAACAGTCCCATAACTAAAGCAGCAAAGGATGCACTTTGTCCTGTGTACATCTTTTCCTGAAACTGGCAAAATACGTTAGGAAGCTACAGAATTGCAGGTAACTGGACTTTTAAAAGGCTTCCTGTAGGTCAGGAGGCCAAAGAAGCTCTGTAAGACATTTCCTTTTAGAATTGTTTTTTAAAAGAACTTAATTTGATGGAAGTTACACATAGAAATAAGCTAAAACTATTGAACTTTTTAGGGTTATCCAACTCCAGGTCTTGAGAAACAAGCCAGAGCAGCAGCCACCCTCATATTCCTTTACCTTCCTATTAATTATTGCTTCATTGCTAATAATTAATTTCTTCAATAAGTTAGCTTTAGCCACATCTCCTTGTAGCCTGATTAATTATCCTTTTTCTGTACCTCTGTATTTTTTTAAGAGCATATGTAGCTGCCAAAACCAAGACTGATGACATAAATGGTACAGATTACACACATTATCCTTTACTGTGTATGATCCATGCAGTTATGGAGACAAAATTGGAGTTGATCTATTTACATTAACAAGAAACCAATTCCTCAAGAAAATCTCCTATTCAAATCAGTAGGAGTAATGCCTAAGTATTGACTTTTATTTCAAATTTAAACTTAAATTTTCCCTTGAGCTGCTTTTAGGTATATATCTAGCACCAGAGGTATAACCAGTCTTCCATGTAATCCTTACTTTCCACTTTGTAGTGGTATAGCAGTGGCTGAATATGTTAGCCACCGAAGTCCAAGTCAGCCAATTGTTCTCAACACAGTCTAGCTAATTAAAATTTCTTACTGTCTACCACATTGTTCATTATCTAATCCAAATGAGAACCAGGGGGAACATTTGTGATGATGCATTAATATATCAATAACAAACAATGCAACTGCCATACATTACTTCTAACATATTTTTAAGCCATTACCGTATTTCAGGGAGCTTATCAAGTTTATCTTGTTCAACAAACATTGATTATTAATTGTGATCCATGGTACAAAATTAAAAGTGTCATTATAAAAGCCTATAATTTCTTTGTATCACAGAATTATACATATTACCATATTGCTAATAATTCCTCATTAATGCATCAGTTCTTCACTTTCAGAGATAAGGAAGAAAGCAGGCCCGTATTTTTGAGGTGTTAATGACTACATTTAAGCAGGAAAGGATGGTTATTTATTTTACTTGTTCACAGAAAACAAAAACTACATTAAGATATTAATGCTGAAAACGCACAACTCAAAATGGGAAATACCATAAATAAAGCTGTCTGTTTAATCTTAACTCAAGGTTCTTTCCTATAGGTATTATAACAAAGTCTTTAGTTATATGATCATGACCTGCATTTTTATGTTCAGATAGTGAACAAGATGGCTGATGCCCAGAAAATTGTTGTGGATGTTAATTTAGTCATGTTATCTTCAAGACCTTCATCTTACTTTTTCAGATATTGAAAGAAGTAAAATTAATAAATGTGGGACTTGAGAGAGTTAAAAGGCTGAGCTAGTTAAAGTTATTGGGTAGAATTGCTTTGCACAAAAATTGTCTATTTAACAAAAAAATATTTCTTGTAAGGTCATTAACTGTATGGAAAACTTGCATAATAAATTCAGAGAGTACTTTTTCCTTCTGATGTACTTGAAATCTTTTGTTCTGAGCTGCTCAGCAATTCATCATGCAAGTTTATAATTTCAGTTTTATACCAAGACTGAAACAGCAATCTGTTTTTCAATGGGCTTTATTCCTACAGTTAAGGCAATGTAATGCCAACTTAGAAAATGTATTTTATATCATCATCTGTCACAAGATTACCTTATGATTCAAAGCAAGTCACTTAAACCAGACTTTTGAGAGGAAAGATGTTCCTCATTTTCTGAGCGCTTATCTTGTCACAGCAAAGTTTTCATTTGCAAAAATGCAGCATAGTCACAGCTTCAACTGAGACTAATAAAAGTTGGCTGTGAAAAAATAAAGCAATAGCCTATGAAAACCTGCATGTAGATAATTCAAATTGGGCAAAAGCAATCTTAAATCTGGATTTTTCTAAAGTTTGAGGTTTCTAAATGCAGTTATACTTATAAAAATGGTTTTATTTAAAAACAAATAAAATAGAAAATGCAAATATCCTCACTTTGAACCACTGGAAAACAACATCAAAAAATGGTTGGAATGCCAGCAATCGAGAGACAATTACATTCAAATTACTATTCATGTCTGAATGGTTTATGGCTAATTCCTAGCAGGAAAATCAGTCTCTGGTGATTTGCCTGAGGTTTAAAGAGAGTGCATATGATAGCATTCAGAACTTTCCACCCATTTTATGTACTAAGCTCTTCTTTTCTGCTGTCATCCATCCAATAGTAGTCACATCCTGTACCAAAAGTAAAAATACCAGGTAGAACTGTCTATCCTCCTGTTGTACTTACAGCCTCCAGCATTAAGTAAATACTTAATCATTGCGAGTGATGCGGAAAAACCAAAGCTGGAAAAGTGTGTAAGATGCTACAGGTTTAAGCTTGAAACCTGTATTTAGTCTTCCAAGTAAGAAAACCACAAAGGAGCATCTCTTTCCAAGCTGTGGCCATCTGGAAGTGATTATTGTTTGCCTCTGTTTTTCCTCTGACTCATTCTCGATATAAATTTCAGATGGGATAAATTGTGCTGTTAAGGTGCTGCTTCCCCTTCACTGCCTGCAGATGAAATCTGGATGATTGACTTGTATTAGTTACCTAAATGCAAAGTAACGTGATGTGAGCATCAGCCAGTTCCCATTAGCATCTGTTTAGGAATGGGGGGATAAAGAAGGAATTTCTTCCTATACAGAGTGAGTAACATGTGATTTCCCATATTATTTTGGCATAGGAACTTGTAGAAATTATTCAACCATCAATTTGCATTTCTTCATGTGAATAGTACTTATAGGGTTTAGGGCATTCAGACATTTTATCCCAGTGTAAATCTTAAGAGTGTTCTCTTGTCTCTGATTTGCCCCAAGATCTGGGATTTTCCCTGTTTTTCCCATTCTGCTACAGCCCTAGTAGTTTACCCACTTGTCATATTGCAATGAGAGAGGAGGAGATAGAGGCCATGTCATGACACCTGCTCACACAATTTAACAGAGATGAAGAAGGAGGAGTATCTCTTTCTCTGTAACCTCAGTCACTTTAAAAAACAATAACAATCTGATCATCTTTACTAAATTACAGACTTTTAACCAGTGTTTCCAAATATTTTGCTGTGCAGATTTGCTCCTTCAACACTGAAGTGATTGGAACAGTGACTTACAGCCTACTTACATCCCACCTGAAAGTACTGTTTTTCAACAATCTTGTCAAGCAAGATTAAAAGGAAAAAAAAATCATTAATAAAATGATCACTTTCTAACTTTGTTCTTACCTGTTTATGATGACTGAGACCTTAGTACACCTGTTTTTCTCAGCAACAAAGAAGAAATATATTCATGGACAAGATGTGATTTTTTTTTTACTTCTCTTTTTCAGCTCTTCATTTTACCCAGTCCCTTTAGGTGCTTCTTGTCTGGAAGTGCCATCCATGGTCCAGTTCATGTCCTGTTGTCCCACAAGTTCTAGCTTTCTGCTGAGACTTTCTACTACTCCTTCTCTGTACAGGGAATGGAGAACAAATGGTCAAGTGTCTCCCACCGAAAGCACTGAAAAAAGAAGAAACAACCTGGTGTAGACTCGATGCTCACAGAATGATAAACAACAGGTTTTCCTGAAGTATCCTTGAATATCTATGGCTACGTTTTGGCACACTCTTTCAAAAGTAGTCTATGGCATTTTAAACTCCTTCCTGTTAGCTGAGCCCTATAAAGTGCTTTGGTTCATTTTTTTTCCCCTCTCTGACACGCACATGTTTATGAGAAAAAAACAGAGATAAAAGAATAGCTCTTTTAAGAGTTTTCTGTACAGTAACAGCAATCAGCCATTATACGAGACTGCAGATTTTCCTTCTCATTTACGTGTAAAGATTTCTCATTGTAATTAACTGATAACAGCAATAATTAACCAACCAACCAAACAAACCCTTCTAATAAAGTAACACTCCTGATGAATTGTGTTGATGGGGTTTTTTTCTTACAGTTCACCATGTGTCTGAGTGGCCAGCACCAAGGAATTAAAAGCGACAGCCGTATGAATTATACTGTGGGTTACAGAAAAAAAAAAGGTTGGCAATCTGAGCCTGAATTGTCAGTGCTCTTTGATGCCCACCATGAAAATTATTTATGCAAAGAAGTAACACACACAGGCAGTAAGCATGATCAGCGGGACCTCGTCCTTCTGCTTCTATCAATATAAAAGTCTGTTCCTCTATTTAATCTGTCTGTCAGTATTTGGTTTTGCTCTCACAATCCCCTACTCAAAACCTGTGTGATAAAGTGCCCATTTCCTGCAAAACCAGGCTAGAGGGGCAGCTGAACACCTTTGTTTCAGTTACTGAAAGTCATGAGATGAATTAAAGGCCTCTTGTATTACACTCATATATAGCAGGGGCACTAATATTCAGCTGGTTTATCTGATAGCTACAGAGATCTCCATAAGGTAAAAGGCAAGAACAACACAAAGAGAACTTTTCTTGTTGCAATAGGCATTCCTGTGATGGCTAACCTATCCCCTTCCAAGCTTTCTCATAAAGTCTGGGCCTCTGGTTGCTTGTTTCAACTGCATCCTGCAGCTGTTAGCTTTCCATAGAGGGGCCTGAAGGTTTGGTAAATGTGAAGCGGTTGTGCTCTAGGCTATCCTCGGAAGAAATGGAGAAATCTTAAAGTGAGATGGCTGACTAATGACAAGTAAATATGACAGATGAACTGCTTTAGCATTATACGTACATGTGTATGTATATAAATATATATGTGTGTGTATGTATATATATATACGCATGTATGAAAATAAATGTGTGAAGAATGAATGCAAATCTCTTACGCTGATACAGCCAAGTCTTTTACTTTCCTAACAAGCTTCACATGCAAGTGAGTCACTTCTACTGCTGGGTTATTTTTCTGATAGTTTGGTGAGCTGACTCAGTCCAGCCAATTTGAGGGAAAAAGACAGAATGACAGAGCCAAAAGCAGGAGAGGAGGACAAAGGGAGTAAAGGTAGGGGGACAGTAGGATTTCCTATTTTCCTTTTACTGTTAGATCAGATGAGCTTTCCTGTCAGACTAAAATTAAGGAAATATATTACCTGAAAGGCATAAAGAACTCACCTTAAAGCCAAATGGAATCAGATCACTGATTATGTTTCAGCCTCTGTCTTCAGAGGCAATAGCTGTTCCCTTAAGCTTTGCATTTCAGTGACAGGGGTATTCCCTTTTTGCTTTTGCCATAAGGTTTGCTAGGAGTGGAGAAACATCTTACCAGGGAATTCACTGAAGGCTTTTATTTGCTTACACAGGTGGTGCTGAACTCTGGAATAAGGGCATCGGCCCCTGGGAATATCCCTGCTTCTGCTCTACAAAGCTGCGGAGACAAGTCTGGAGGTCAGTAACACCACGTATTAGCTAAAAAGGGAGTCAGAGTTAGCACATGACCATCAGGGCAATGATGAGAAGACCCAAAACTCACACATTGCACTGCAGATAACCTTGCAGTTTAAGGAGAGGTGTATTGGAGAAAGATCATGTAAGTGGTAGAGCAGAGGCCAAGAAATTTGAAGGAAGAGGGTCAAAGGTTTTGAATAAAATTGGGGTAAACTTTAGTCAGTGTGTATGATATATGAACTGAAAAGGAAGGCAGTTTTTTTGAGGTGCAGTAATAATTTTCCTGTGCAGTATTTCTTGACAAGGAGCTGCAGATATATTTAAATTTTGCCATTTACAGGAAAATGCGTAAGGAAGGACAGTGCAATAGAGCAAATGCTTTCTCAGCAACATGAACCATCACTTCCATGCCCTCAGAAAGGCAAATTTAATCCAGTATTCTGAGACTGCTTGTTTTCTGACATTGTGTTCATAGTGAAAGCAAGTGATTATTAAGAAAACCGATTAATCAATTTGTACAAGTTTATGGGAAGACTCATTTAACTTGGCACTCTGGGGATGCTGTACTGTAGCTGTACTGCAGGTTTCAGAGCTTAGGGAGCAATATACACACCAAAGAAGAAAATGAAGCAGTTTGTTTTCTTGTATCCACAGCAAAATAACTTTATGAGGAATAATTAATAGCACTTCAAAAATAATAATCTTAAAGTAACAGTTTTCAGCCAGGGAAGTCATTAATTTTCTACTAAGTGAGGAGTGTGTGTGGCAAAAAGCCTGACACCTTATTACATTTCTCTAGCATTGTGGTTTCACTCATTTCTATGAAATCCGTATCTTTCATGTACAGTTCATTAACACTGATCAAAGAACGTATCTTTCTAATAAAGTCAATTTTTCCTTGTAATCTTTTGTAGATGTTTCACTTCATGTAATATTTTGGATGTTCTTTAACCTGAAGTCTCATTTCTAATGTGTTGCTATGGTCAGAGAAGTGACAGTGTATAAATGATATCTTTGTTTATTCTCTGTCAGTGACGTCCATAGCAAGTTTGTCACTTTACAAGTCAAAACAAGATTTTTATAACTGCCAATACTGTTCCTTCAAAGTGCTGCCTGCAAAATCAGCTGTTTTTCTCACTGCAATATCTGTGCTAAGTCATAGCATTTCTTCATGCTATAGAAGTTTAACTTTCAAAAGTAATTTCTAAACTTGCAATCAAGATACTGCATGTACAAATCTCAGTAATGACTGAAGACTTGCACTTCTCACTAAGTCTCAAGGTGTGTGGTGGTCTGAATTTTATATAGAATTGCTTTGCACATTGGAAAGACTGAAACCTGACTGTTTAGCCCCTATGCCTGGCTCTGATTCACTTCTGATTCCCAGTGTGGGTAGTAATTAAGTACATCCACATTTGTCACTGTGGGATTTCAGTGGGGTTTGAGGATATGATGAATGTCCTGAACCAACATCTCTAGTAATGGAAATTAAAAAAAATACTTTAACTGCATAAGATGAGGTGAAAAGTGACAGCAGAATCAGAAGACAATGCTCTAGAGGTTAAGTGGATGATGATAAAAAATAATAGAAAAAATAAAGATAACTGAAAAACATGCAGTCAAATGAGCTCTGCCAAAAAATTTCTTTGCTAAGACTAGTTTTGTTACCTTCTCTAGTGGGGATCTATCTTGATCTCCTTGTTCCACAAATCTTCTGTTGATTTCAGCAGCAGCATTGGTAAGTAAAGCACTTTAGCTCTGTACTGGAAAAGACAAGCATAGGCTTGATTCTTTCTCACTTCTATTATTTAAATGTATTTAAAGTTTCATCATTAAGAAACAGAAAACAGCTTTCCAGGCAGAGACTGAAAGACAAAATAAATTTTGTGAGTGCAAAATTCAATAATTATTTACTAGAGATAGAAGAACAATTCATTCATTTTGAAATGGCAACATTTGCTGATACAGGTAACTATAAGTAATTTCTTGGTATTTGCTGAAGGATCTATTTTTATTTTTTTTTCAGGAGGATTCTTTTTGTTATGCCTTACATACATAAACAGCAACCTTAGTAGGGAATCAACAGTTTTATGTCTACTAATAAACTTCCCAGTTCCCGATTATTATTCTGTTGTTAAACTATACACCATTTCATAGAAAGGCATTACAGAGGTTTCTCTGCTACTTCTCTTTAATGTTGTTGTAAATAATGGTGCTTATGTGTCAGTTTAGGGTGAAGCTTAAATCCCCTGCTTTGTCAGTGGTAAAAACAGGTGAAGATTTCTCGAGAGGTTAACATTGAGATTTCCACCTAGTTCACCTTTAAAATTGTGCACTTGTGAAAAAGTATGATAAAAAGAGTGTTACTTTGGTATGCAGTGAGGCATATTAACTTGTAGAAGAGCCCGTAATATTTAAAATGTAGTATGCACTATATATATATTATATACACATATTTATGTGACAAAAGAATTGTTATGTCTTATAGCTCTGTGGATATGAAGAAATACAAAGACAGATACAACAGTAGGATATATTCAATAGCACTAATTATGTAATGGCTGGAAATATTTCAGTCATATTCCCGTTTTACCAAGTTAATGACCTTCTAAATGTTTACCATAAAGATTTTCCATGCATGTTTTCTGCCTGAATGGAAGTGTTATTAATTACTGTTACTGTTTTTTTTTAAAAAAACAACCAAACAAAAAAAAAACCAACAAAAAAAACCCCAAAAAAACAAAACCAAAAAGGTTGGTCTGTGAGGTTAAGTGTGACAAAAAGATAGCTTCTCCCATTTAAAAAGAAAATATTAAGCATATTTTCGAATCATGTTTAAAAATAGAAAAAAAAAGAGGCTGAAAGCTGAGGCTTTAGAACTGGACTGAACTTAATCTTATTTGTAGAAGGTAGGGGTGGGATATAGCAGGTCAACCAGATCAGCATAATGTTTCCAGAAGCACATACAGGTTGGGTTAGCATATTTTTAGGTTTTTGGAGACTGATCATGCAGTATTTAACCAGTCATCAATCCAGCACTGTGGGATTTTTCCACCCTTGGTCCCCTTTTGAGAAGGGGCTCTTGACTCTTTCATATAAACAGCTGGATGCTTCACATGAGGAATGTATTTCTCTCTTTATTGTGCCATTCCCTTTAAATTAAAGGGAATGGAGACACAGAATAGCCCGGACTTCAGAATTAGAGTTATCATTGTATCTACGTATGTGGGTGCTTGATTTATGCCTCCAGATACTGGTGGAGTTTTTCTACAGCTGTGTCATGACTTTTAGTTTGTTGACAGACCAATCTGTCGGAACAAATAGCAGTGACACTTCAGAGGGCTGGGCAGCTTGCTTTTTTCCATCAGTGACTCCCTGCACACCAAGCGAGAACAATATCCTGCTTTGCTGGAAGCCCATTTTAGGTTTCCTGCACTGGAAGTAGGTTCTCACATACTGATCTTCCAGCAAAAATGGAAATATGAAAAACAGACCGATCAGCTCTCCATGACTGAAAAGCCTGCAGTAAAGTCAGAAAAAGGAAAATACCACAGGCTGATTTTTTAAAACTGTGTTTCTATTTTCTCTGTTTCTGATGCAATGACACATACAGTTCTTGACAGCACATTAATCCAGTATGCAGCAGGATGCTTTCCATTTTAAGTTTGGTTTGTTTGTTTTTTTCCTTCTGAATTTGGTATGCTACTTGGCCTCCTATGTCCAGCATGGGAGAAATCAACACCAGAAGATGGTTTTTGCAGGTGAGGCAGCGAATTCCCAATGTCAGAAGCAGTGAACTGTGCAAACTCAAGTCAAAGAAAGGCAGAATTGCTCACTGGAGAGGACAGATGGCTGTGGACACTGGCTGTCCCTGATCTGCAGGATGTGTTTTTTTGAAATCACAGTACCTCATTATAACCTGGGTTCTACTTGGTTTTAGTTTTTTAGGGGTGTGTGTGTGTGTGTGTGTGTGTGTGTGTGTGTGTGTGTAAAACATCCCTTGAAAAGTACCAGGTAGATGCCTGGAAGCTTTTTAATATGGTAAGATAGGATAGAGTCCAGGCTTGTTAATGCTTTTATAAGTCTATATTCACTTCAGTAAAGCTAATGTTATTCTATATCACACAACTGCTATGTCCAAACAAATATTTAGAAGATAAAAAGACCTCACACTTTAGAAGATAATCAGTCTCTCTGAGATCCTGACAGTGCATGTAATGTAAAAATACCCATTTCACTGCGAACTTAGAAGGGTCCCCAGGATGCAGTAGATGATTCTGCCTTCCAGATTTCCCCAGAGTGGAAGCCTGTTCCTCTTGATGTACGGCACAGACTAAGAGCTTTCAGTAGTTCCTACTCAACATGGAAATGACAGATGTGAATTTTAACCCCAAGATAATAAAACCAAGAGAGAAACATAGCTGCATGCAGAACCTCATTTGCAAATCCTGAAAGCAGAGATGTAAAGAAGAGTCCCAGCCCTATCAGCAGTGCCTTGACCGGTACGCTACCTCATCAGGCAGAAGAAAAGAAACTCTACTCCTGAGCATCTTCTGGGCACTTCTGTTGTTATGGTGTATGTCCTTCCAGAGACCCAGGAAGCCCAGTCCGAGCACAGAAACCCTGTGTACTTGAATGCGAAGTACATCAGACATACCCACATCTCCTTTTCACACCATTTTTAGGAACAGCAGGGAAAAGCAGCAGACATAAATTGCATTACTAGTCCAACTGGCCTGTAGAGACATAAATACAATTTGATAGCCCATTTTAATAATATTCAGAAATGTGCAGATGAATGCTGAAAAGTAAAAGAAAGGTACCAGGATTTATTTTTAGCCTTTCTGTTCAATATATTGTGTGCCATCACACATTATCTTTTATTATACACACAAGTCTCTTTAGAACACTGTTTCTATATTTCTTGCAAATGGGAGACAGCTCCTTCTAGGTTCTTATTTTATTGATATAGTGCTGTAAGTGCATGCAGCAAATGTCCATAAAGTGTTGTTTCAATAGATCTTTTGCTGTGGGCTTTTTCTCAGGTGGTTTCCTCAGTTCATGCTTACCTAATCGTATTTCCTCTGATCACAAGCCTTTGATAATCAAGGCACTAAATATTATGTGCTTAACTTGTGTCTTTTGTTCCCGAATAATGCCTCTTTCAAGATGCCTTGAGGAAAAATAAGCATTCATTCCTTTACTGCCTTGACATTTATGGAGGCTTGACCCACTGAATTCAAAGTCTGTCCACAGTCTTTATAAGAAATTCAAGGAGGACCCCTTAGGAGAAGAGAAGACTTGCTTTTGACCAAATCCTTTGTGCTCTTCAATATTTTATGTAGCAAAATAAGTAGGCTTATGAGGAGGACAATGTACTTTGGCATTCCACATATTAGTCTAGTCAGAGCAAATATAAGCTACTTGTTGAGTCAGCATACATCATGGTTTCATAACCATGATGATCTAAATACTTGACCCGTCAGGCAATAAAAGCCTTGTGGTCTCTGGTGGTGACAGGACTGTTTAAGCATCATCATGATATAAGAGAAAGCAATTGCAGTTTCCAGAGCTACCAGGTATGGCTCAATAACTCAGGCTGTGGAGGAAGACTGGGAGGTAGGTCAGAAAGCCTGTGTCAATCATTTACGTAAGAGAACAGCACAAAAAAAAAAAAAAGCAGAAAACAATTCAAGTGATGTGAGAAGGAATAACTTGTTATATAGAATTCACATTAATAGCAGATCATTAGAAAATTAATTAAGAGGATTCCATAATAGGGGTAGAAGTAAAGTTATTAAACCTGTTTGTTAATCATTAAAAGGGTGTTTTGGTGTCAGTGGATTTGTAGCATACTTGGCATACTTGTGGCATATGAGACTGATACTTTGGTTTCCTCCAGAAACAAAGTCTATATTCTCTCAAGCCATCAAGATATTTTAGTTCACATGCATGCCAGTCCATTTGTTGTCTCAGAATTTGATATAAAGATTAAAGTCCTAAAGATATTTAAGCTTCTACAAAACTCAGGAAAATAACCAGCCTGCAAAAGAAAAGCTTTATAAGATCTCCAACTCAGGTTACAGCTGTCACACCTTACTAAACACACAAAATCCATGCAGGGCAGAGCACATAGAAGTGTCCCAAATACAGAAAAACACAACTAGAGATCACTAGGCTTGAGAGACCAAAGCCAGTCAAGACAAAGGCACAAACCCATAGTCCTTCCTCACAGAACCACATTTCATCTACTTTCCCTGTGGTCTTTGCCTTTGTAGTCTAAAAGTATATCTTTCAGCGTCTTAGATGAAGCATAGATAATGGTAGAGGTTTTAAGTCTGAAACACCATTTTCTTTAAGTTGCAACATGCAGAAACTACTCGTCACTTCACAAGGTGTCTTTGCACTGTCTCTTCTCTGTTTGTAGAGTTCCCTGTACCACAGATGATCTCTACCTTAATTTCTGAAGTGCTCTGCTGAGCGTGGTTTCCCCTCTCTCCTGTCTTTAATGTTTTGACCTGCCTTTTAGCTTTCATTCTTTTATCAAGCTACAAGATCTTCCTTTCCTAGAGGAACAGATAGCAGTCTCCATTATACTAACAACTTGTGGGCGTCCTTCATAGTTTACTTGCAAAAGAGCAAAAGCATATGAAATTCTAGACTTTCTAAAGATGGGATCTTCGATGACACTCAAGATCTACTAAAATTAGTGTAACAGCAGTAGCTACAGAAGGGTCAACCTGTAACAATTGCTATACTCCTTTTCATTTCTGATTAAACTCTTCCAAATATATCCCTTGTGTCAGGACTCTGTATTACAATCTTTATGAGACAGATAGACCATAGAGGAAGCATAACTCAAAGACTGACCTGGGAATGGAAAAACTCACTCAAAACTTGGCTGAAACATTAGAGGGTGTCCATGGTGCTGTAAACTGATGGTGCTGTGTGAATGTAAAAGAAAACTGAATTACACTTCAGCTGTAGTGGGAAACTGGAACTCACACCATGCTGTTCTCAGAAGAATACCTCATTTTGTTTTGCTTCAACCCAATGCTTTGACCATTGGTCAAGCTTAGTGCAGGACATGGTGAAGACAGCTACTGTATTCCACATCTAAATAAGAAAAAAATCATACACAAATAGAGGTTTATTTGACACAGTGAGAGATGGAGGTACTGTGATTCTTGTCTAGTATTTGTGGTGCCCATGTTAGCTCCAAGCTTTCATTCCAGAAGTAACATGATGGAGCTTTTAATTAAGCTTTCCAGAAAAAGGATCACTATTCTTTTGTCCTTGCCTGCCTGAGGAATCTACTCTCACTGTGATATCTTTGTGGATCCCAGAAGCTGTAAAAGGTATTCAGTAAAAACAAATTGTATTTGTGAAATACATTTACCAAAACTCCCTGATACCTTTGAGCACTGCATTGTCATCAGCTCACAGCCAGCAAATATTTGCTCTGAGCTCTCGTTTCCATTAAACTGCCTCCTTCTGCTGAGCTTTGGCATGGTGTGAACAGCTAGAGTATGGATGAACTACACAGGTATTCAAAGAAAATATGGGATTTCCTGGGTAGGCAGAGGTTGAGATGAATGAAGTAGTTTTCACCTATTTCACCTCCAGCTGTAAATTGCCTGTGGTCTCTGAAGAAAATCTCTCCAATATCTCTCAATTGCTGAAAATGGCTGTTGTGAATTCTCTGAGAAGCCTCATAATTTCATAGTATGTTTGTTGCTTTTCACACAACTCTCTGCTTTAATGTCTAATAACTAAATAATATCATCAGGTATATGGACATAGCTCCCACTGGCTTTGAAAGCAAATAAAGAAAGGAAATTTACTTCATCTATGTAAATGAGGCCTTATCATGCTGTACAATACTGCAGACACTAAGGAAGCTATGCTAGCAAAACTCTTAATAGAACTCAATTCTGCTTAATGCAAGAAAGAAAAATGACAGAAATTGTGAGGAAGGGAATAGGAGTGCACATTTACCTCTTTAAAAGGTTGCAGCCATAAAACCAGCGCTAAATTCAAAAGCTAGATACTAAGTGCAGTAAGCTGAATATTAAAATAAAGTTTAATTGGCAGTAAATTGATGAACTTAAAGAGTGCAGTGAAGCGTGTGCCTTGTATACACATACTAAGCAAAAAAACTTTTGGCTAAACTAATGTTCAAGGTATGATTCAGAGACACAAAAGCAAGGCAATGCCCAGGAGAGGCCAGAATTAATGACTCTGGGGTACTAAAAAACAGGTTTTATGACATTAAGTATTGTTTCTAGACTTATTTAGCACCAATAGTGTCAGTTTAGTACTGAGGAAAATAGCTTGACTGGTGAAAGAGACCTTCTATTAAAGACATTTATAAAATAAAGACATTTATTATAAATTGGTATTTTTAATGACTTCACTCTTTCTAAGATTTAAAGTAGCATCCTCAAAACAAGGTTTTGATTTCAGACCATCAGTTGTCTGAGCAGGTTAAAAAAAAGGTGTCTACTATAACCATGAAGTTTGCCAGAGAATAAAAACCTCCACTTGCTTTTAGTTTATTAAAAGACAAAGGAGATAATATTTATTGTGTATTTTCTGTCTTGTCTTTATTTCACCTCCCCTCCCCCTCATGCCTTGTTCCTGGGTACTTAAATATATCGTTTCATATACTCTTGCACAGACACCCACCTGTCAGCTCTGTCAGAGAAAGGCTACCAGAGTGAATGGCTCTTTGGTTTATTGAAAAGTTGGCCTTTCATATCTTCTTATGAGCATGTAAGTGTTGAACGAAGGTGCTAATGCCACTCACTTGCCTGATTCTTGTTGTGAATTAAGTCTTGCTTCTGGAAAGAAGTGGACATAGATGGTACTGACATGTCTTAAGCGAAGTTGCATCTTGCTCCCCCATCTTTCTTCCACAATAACACTCTATCTCAATTAGATAAACAATCAGGAATGTTTTCCTCTAATGGACCAGAGACATGCCATTTTCTCTTTAAAATGCTAAAAGACATTTGAGAGACATCTCTGTGCACAAATGTACTTAACTGGTAGTTGTAATAGAATAATTTACATGTGTTCAGAAGTAGCGATGCAAATGGGTGAGCATTCATCTTGAAGGTCATGTCAACTGATACACAAATATCTTCAATGATAACGATTTGTCTGAAAGCATTTACAATTAATTGCTTCTTCCTGAGACTTGTTGCAATTGCCTGAAAAGTTTCTAGATTAGATGTCTGTTAATTGAGCACTCAGAGGAGATTTTAATGTGGAATCAACATTACTGACATATCGGACAGTAATTTAAGCACCAGTAAACTTGGGAATAGTCAGCAATTAGTAAATATATGTCTAATTATACAGTGGTAAGAAGCAGTGTGAATGAAATTTTAAATTATTTCCTTACTATTCTTTATTTTTTAATCCTCTGTGCCTGAAACAGGAATACTCTAACTTGATTCTCCATCTCAAGTTTAGAAAAATTAGTCCTGAAGTCACTTCTAGGGCTGCCAAAAAAAGAGAAGTTAATAAAATTATCTTATTTTGATAAGTTTTAAACAAACCATTACTTTTGAAGGGGAAAGATAAAACATCTTTCTGTATAGAATTTCCAGTGTTTGGAATTTATATTCATACTGGGAAAAATTAGCACGCTTCCTAAGTATAGAGCATGTATCAGCTGTTAATATGCCCAGTCTCCTTCATGGACTGTGCTGTCCAAGTCAAGATTTCTAATAATGTACTCTTGTTAGGAGATCCCAAAACATGCTGTAGTCCAAGGAAGAATAAGTACAGAGAAAAACAGCTTAGCTGGCAAATCAGTCTCTGAAAAAATGGCACCTGAACTACAAATCCCAGAGGGAACTGTTTTAGCAATTCCATAGATAAAAATAGCCTATCAAAGCTGAATAAAAAATTTTCAAACACTATAATTTACTTTCACAGAAAAGCTGTCTCTTGTGCGAGTAAATCATCTTTTATAATAAACTCTAGATGTCATCCAGATAATGGGTTCCAGAAAAGAAGTGATTGTTCTTCAGTGCAGACACTCCCAGGTTTTATGGGGTCCTGACATTTTCAAGTAAGTTCTAACTCCAAATCTCATTATTTGCACCATATCCCCATTAAAACTTAGACAGTCATAATTTTCCTTCACATTTTAAATTTCCTTGGTCTAAACAATAATAGGTCCTCATAAACTGAGATGACAGAATCCTAAAACCATCTCTAATTAGAGTAATCTTCTCCTTCTACTAATTTAAAAGTGCAAACAGCAGTCTATCATCTTATGCAAATTGCATCATGTGTGGAAAAAACTCAGTATTAAAAGGTCCTATTATTATTATTATATTAAGGCAGTCACAAGTTAACAGCATTTTCTACCAGAAAATAGTACAAAAGTTCCAGTATAAAATTGAAAATCATATATAAACAAGTACCTAGCTTTTCATGTAATGCTGGCTTTAACAGTCACCCATCCATCTACTACGAAATGCAAAACTATTAATGAAATGAAAACTAAATTTATTAAAATATTGTTTAATTTAAGATAGCTCCACATCCAAGCTGTACAAAGGAAAAGCTCTTTTATCCCTTGCTTTGATGAATCTGGCCTCTGATCTTGTGAGCTTCTAAAGATGATCAAATTGAGCAGAGAACACCATGAATTCTAACACAGCATTGAGAGATGTCCTTAATGAACACAGTATGAGGTATTTAGACCATCTTGAGGACAACTGCTTCCATCTAGCTACTCATATCTTCAAACAGCTTTTTAGGCAAGATACACTGTGGGTCAGCTATTGAAACACTTATCTAGTAACATCCCCTTCTATGAAGCAAATTAAATTTGCATATTTTGCCATGTCAGAGAATATTTCCACCACTAGTAGGTTTGGGTTTGGTTTATTTGTTTTTAAATGATTTTATTTTACTCTTTTATTATTATTACTATTATTACTATTATTACTATTACTATCGTTATTATAGTTTTATTGAGGAGAACTGAAGGGAAAGAAAGAGGAAGCAACGATTACATGCTATGTGAAAATAATATCTATAGTACTTCTGCCCATATTTCTATTACCAGCTGTAAAATTATTAGTTTCACCCGAGCATTAATTTTTAACAGAATAAAATGGGTACCCAGTGTAATCCACACAAGCTGAGAGGCCCGAGGCAATGTGTGCGGTAGCAGGGAAGTGCTCTCACCTTGTGCAGAACTTGCACCTTGCTGCCTTTGTGAACAAGAGCTGCAGAGGCTGGAGTATGCTGAAAAAGACAACTACTGCCATTGCACTGATCAGATTTTGCTCCAGCTGCCATCAGCACTGACGATGCAGCTGAGCTGATGCAGATGTTGATGCGAGGTTTCCTTACTAAGTATTGTGCAAAAGGGCTTTGATGTTCATTTGATCCAGCAACTTCACCTATTTAATTATTTCTTTCCCGAGGCAATGCTGCTGCTGGGAAGGCAAGATGGACAGCCTCACTGAGTCATGCCAGTGCAGGCAGGCACAGGGGCAGCTGTGTTTCACTTAGAAGCTGCCAGGACTGGGAGTGTGTCTACATTTAGGCAGTTGTTCTGTCACCCAATGACCCCTCCTCACTTAAGAAGGGGAATCAGGGAAAAAGAAAAGAAACCTGCAGGCTGAATGAAGACAGATTTAATAAAATAATAACAAAGAACTACTATTAATCCAGATATTAATAGGGAATATAAAATTATACTCTGCTGACATAGTGGTTGCGAGTGAATGCGGTGCCAAACCTTTTGAGCACCACAGCTCCAGCGAGAGCGCAATGGTCACAGCAAATGGGAAGAGGAAGAGCCCTGTCCCCAGTAAACTTCCCAGTTTATAGTGAGGATGATGTTTATGGTATTGAATATTTCTCTTGGCTGGCTGGGGTCAGCTGCTCTGTGTTTAGCTTCTTGTAGCCCTAGCACCTGGCTAGCAAAAAACTGCTGAAGACCTCAATCGCTACGTACCATGGCTGGCCACAAACTTAAACAAAGTCTCTTACAAACTTTGTTCTCACAGAATTGGGTGCTGCAGTCTTCTCAAATGTAAAAACAATATTTCAGAGGTACCAGAGAATCACAAAGAATAGAGAAAAGTTCTCTATGAAATTCCCTCTGAAGTTACCTCAAGAGTTTTGTCTGTTCAGGTTTCAGCAGACTACTGCAATCAGTTGAAGATCACTATTATAATTTAGGAAGTTTTGTGCTGACATGGAGTTTCAGACATATAACTGAATTTTCTTTCTTGTGACGCTACCATGGCACGTTATGGGTAATCAATATTTGATTTAACATATTCAGAAAAACATCCTGTATACATTTTTCTTATGATGGGAGACCTTTGTTTTCATAATGCCACTTTTTTCTTTTTCTTTACCAGAAAGGAAAATATTCAGCCCTGCTTTTAATAAGCCCAGAGAGAGAGTTTTCCATTTATCCAGACCAGATCTATGTAAAACCCCCTTGCAGAGTCCATGCCAAAATGACATTGTCCTTTACCATGTGAGACCTGTTCATTAAAATATGAAAGAAGTACAACAGGTGATATATTCTCTGGAATATAATTTTCTGCTGAAGCACACACATACCTTTAGGTGGGTTGAGCTGTTATCAGTCAGTGCTACTCGAACTGTGAGGTAGCAAGATTGGAAAAGCAGCGAGTAAGGATGGTAACCCACAAGCTGCTGTTGGTAGGAGTTTGCAGATCCACGGTCATTGCATTTCCTCGACTGACAGATTCGGTTCATCCTCCGGCAAGCTGAAAACTTCAAGCATCTGCAGACTTTTCCTGTGAAGAGAAATGTAAACATACAATTACAATGTAAGCCACGTTATTTATTTAAAAGTGCTGCTAGCAATCAATAAATAATAAAATGTGGTATTGTATATACCTTCTCAAATAATTTCCTACCATAAGTGAATTCTACTGATGGCTTATGGCAGCTTGTAAGTTATGTATTGGGCACTGTACTAAAAATTAGCTTTTGCCTGCTTCTTCCTTTTTTTGGGGTGGAGAGGTCACAAAAGTTGTTTAGATTTAAGCTAGTATCATACTGGAGTTCACTCTAGGAGTACTTTTAACAGAGACTTACAGTTCTAACTAGCTATAAAGATATATTTCAGGGCAGAATATAATGCTTATTAGCAAGAACTCAAAATGCCACCATCACCTGTTGCTACTAAATTTCCTGTTAGAAGGGAGAGATCATAAAAAGCACCGTGGTGCCTTTCACTTTAGTTAGTGCATTTCAAGAGTCTAATGCTTATCTAGGCATATTCTTTTCCAAAATATTTTTTTATCTTTCAATAGATACTTAAGTAACTACAACATCAGTTATTTAAGTAAATATGCATACAACTCTATTCTCAATTTTATCATATTGTATAGCATCTGCATTGACTTCTCTAGGGTCACTTGAAGAGTTCAGTAATACTCACCGTGAGTGAAGAATGTCAGTCTTACTCAGCAGTTTATTTGGGAAGTAATTACTATGTAATGGTTACCAGTGTATGCTACTGGGAAAAACTTAAAGGGCAATCAACCTGCAGATGACTAATTACTCCTTTCAGACTTTCTTGGTTGAATACGGCAGCCACATTAGGATCAATAATTCCTGCAGTCTGAAGTATTCTTGGCATTCATGCCTCTAGGTAGATGGAAGGCGGCTGACTAATACTCACTGTGGATGGAAGGAGCAGAGGGTTTACTGCAGACACACACCAGGCAAGCATGAGAGGAAGGTGCAGCTTCTTCTCCAGGTCTCGTGTGGGCTGAGAGGTAGCTAGGAGTTAGTGGAGGAAAAGTGATGAATACTGGGAAAAAAAGAGCATGGCTGCCTTGTACTTACACAATCATATATGCTTCTGGAGTGAAAGCAATGCAGAAGTTTAGCAGGCCATTGTAAATGCTCCCTTCTTGTGCATGATAGTGGCAAATTAACTCTGAGATGGTGCTATTAGACCTTCATCTCTGCTCCTTCCTTGATTTCCTTTCCTCAGTCCTCAGGGCCTGAGTTTTTGTTATAAGCTCCTTACAACACACTCGGGCTACTTCACTCAAGCCACTGTTACGCAAAAAAAGGTGCTCCTTGAGTGAATTTTCACCCAGCAAAGGGACATCACAAAAGATCCTCTACAGTATACTTGACTTGAAGGCCTCTATCTATTAAAAAATGAATGCTATGGATGTGGTTAAAGTAGGCACCTTATTTTAAAGCCTCATAAATGATATCACAAAATATCAGCCTTCCTCAAGTATAATTTGAGGTGTTTATTATGGGCAATCCTGCAAAATGTATCTTACTAAGAGGGATTGTATGTCACCTTCAGGCTCTTCAGCCAAAGAATTAGAATTCCCCAACCAAAATCTAGATATTTAACTGCATTCTGTTTTGGCCACAGAGATTCAGGTGATTGTTACATCCTTTTAAATATGTACACAAAACATAGCTGCTAGATGCAGTTCTAAAATATTTGTAGTTGATTTTATTTCACCTTGATGTAAAGTCACCCAGTCAGTCTCCTCCTCAGTTTCCCCCCATTCCACAACAATAGTAGAAACCCACATGTAAGCACAAGACATCTTCACCAATTTTCCAGTTCACCTGTTCAAAACCAGCAAAATGTACTGTACTCAAACCATGTTAAAATGAAAGGAGGAAGAGAAGACTCAACGCCAGCGCTGGAAATGACTGTCAAGAACTATTGACAAGTTCAAATCTATGAAGAAGAGGATACACAATGAAAAGTGAACTAAATATTTGCAGACTGAATTACTGCTGGGAGTACTTAAAATTATAGAAATTTGATGCTACTTTTGTGGAGGCAGAAACATTTTGCCTTAAAAATAGTTATATTATTCTCACCTGTAAAACTCCTCCAATGTAACTCTGCTCAGGACTGTAGATGATTAAGACAACAAGCTTTGATTTCTTGCAGGAGAGAGGTGAAGATGATGAAAAAGAACTGCAGGGGGCTGGGAATAACTTTTGCTCCTGGTGATATGGAAAAATAAAAGTGTGTTTCTCCATGTCAGCTGATCTTGCAGCAATACCTTCTGCTTTATTTAGGGCTTCTGGGATGGGGTGTTTCATTGGGAGGAAGAATTAAAGCAGAGCTAACAAATACAGCCTAAAATACAGACTTACAATTAATGAATGTTAAAACACCAGCTTGGCTAGAAATCATGAATGTAGTAAAAGATGAGGAAGGAACTAATTTTTTAATTGTACTTGGAGTTACTATCGGTTTTATCTTAGTTATGAACTATGTTATCAACAGAGATTTGGCTGTCATCATCAAGAATTTAATGACCACTGTCATGAGAAGAAAAGCCAAAATAAAAATATTAGACTTTGCAGTTAGCTGGATATTTTTATACTTATGGAGATATAGTAGTCAAAAGGCTAGGGAGGGTTAGCAGGAGATTTGAGTGTATACACGGTTGCATATCCACTTGAGAGAAAATAAAGTAGGGAAAAAAATCAACGGAATAATATTTTTAAAGTGGTATCCACTGGGTTCCCAAGGAGCCCCCCTGAAAAAAAATGAGCATGTACAATATTTTTGCAAATTCATTGGAGTCCTGGGTATCAGCTCTACAATTTAGCAAACCTATAATCCAGGGGCTCTTCCCTTGTGACTTTACACAAAGAATTCAAAGCAGTCACAGAGATTGTCAAGTATTTCTAAATTTTCAATATAAGTATGTATTTTATATCTATATCTATATTTATGTATGCATAGGTAGACATACATATGCCTGTACTTGATAGGAACAGCTGAGAAAAACTTTTATATCGAGTTGATGTAATTTATAGCTATTTATACAATCTACTCTCTTAATGGGAAGATCAATAAAAATAAATAGAGGAACTAAGAAGGCGTATTTTATGATGAATAAATATACTGAACTTTCGAGCATATATACTTATGTTATGGAAATAAGTAATAATGCATCAATGCATAAGATGTTAAATTTCTGGCTTAGGCTCTTTCCTGCCCAGAACATCCTGTAGCTTTGGATACCCACAGGGGTGTATGTGAGTATGTATATATGCACATATGCTACCCATCCCTTACTGCATTATATAAATGAATTATGTGGCTTTTATGTTATGCAAGAGCTTGTTCTGCCAAGAGCTCTATAAGCATATTTTGTATGTGCAATGAATTACACAGACTATTTTGCCATTGTTGAACTGCTGATGGGGAAAAATGATAAATGTTAATGAAAAATTCAATAATAGACACAACTGAATTCAATGGGAATTCTGTCATATTTTTCATTGGGATCAAGATTTCAGCTCTACTTTTTATCATGGCAAGAGACAAGGAAAAGTAAAGATACTTCATTATTCTCTAATTCACGCAAATTCTTTTTCTTCTATACTGTGGAATGCTAATACCCAGAGTTTAAAGAAACTAATCCTTAAACTTGGAAAAATTTCTCTCCTACTGAACTTGATTGCAAAGCTCTGAGCTGAGTTGAAAAAAAACAGGAAAGTGACCCAACTGAGAAATACATTACAAGAAGGAAGGGGAGGAATTTTCTCATAAAAAGGACAGTGGCTGTGCATTAGAGTGCACATCACATTATTTCCCTTCTGTATATCTTGTATTTTAATAAGTTGATGAGAGGTTATTCCCAGAGAAACTGTAGGATGATACATTAGTTCCTGGAAGGAATATACAGAGTAGTTGTGCATCTCTTTAGTATTCTCCTTAGTAAACTGCATGCATCTAGCTCTCTCAGGTTCCCTGCATATCTTTTATCTTTTAATCCTTTCATCATTCTTGTTGCCTATCTTCAGAGCTTTCACAAGCAGTGAAAAACAGCATGCAAAATTCTGGTTTCACCAGAGATTGGAAAAGTCCTTAGTTGTCTCCCTCGCTTTATATAAAACTTCCTGGTCCACTTCAGGCCTGATCTGAAACTGTTCAAGTCATTTGGAGGAGTCCCATTTGGTACCTTGGGTTACATATCAGACTCTCTGTGAAGACATCAGAGCAGAGATACAATGGATTTCTTTTTTTTCTCTGACAGTATCTAATTGCAACTTTCTCTCCGAAAGCCACGTGCTTGACATTCCTAAAATAAACACTTCCTCATTTATTGACTTGTACTAATTCCTTAGTCTGTTACCTTTGGAGACTAATTACATTGTTCAAATTTAAAGTCTTTATCCTCACTTAGAACGAGTGTTGACATACTGGACAAAGTTCAGAAAGGAGTCATGAGCATTATCCGGGATCTGGAACACCCATTTTAGACTGAGTGATTATTTTGGTTATCACAGAGAAGTATACCAAATTAATTGCTCCTGATCTGCAGGAACCTAAATGGGGATAAAATTTTTAATAGTAGCAAAATTTAATGAATAGAACTTTAAAATCAAAAAGTTTTGGTGTTTTTACCAGAGAAGGCAAGAAACCCTTGGAAGCATTTGCATAAGAGCATGCACATTTTTTTTAAGTTATAAAAGTTTAAACCACGAAATAGCCCATAGCCTGTGCAGAGCTGTTGTCTTGTTGCAGGACTTATCTGATAAAATTCTATGACCTGTATTGCAGGAAATCCAACTAAGCTTTCTTGCCTTTTTTTTTTTTTTAAGCATGTGACACCTTTTAGTCTACTTTCACCTTTTCCTACAATTTTTGCATAAACACATCAAAATCAGTTAACATTTTATATAGGTTTCACTTTCATCAATTTCACGTTTTAATAACAGCCTGCGTATGTGAATTCTCTGTCTATTCAGGAAATCAGGTCAGGATCAGTCCCAAACGTTGGACAGAAAGTGCAACTTCTTATTTGAAACACAGAAATTTAGTCAGTTTTACGAGGTGTCAGTAACAGCCATCTGTTAGTGTTCTTCACAATGCAACTCCCCTTTTATGAAATATATTATGGGAAAACCCCTTTGTTAAATGTCCCCTTTTAACAAAATGGGTTATAAAGACCATTATTAATCATTTATTCAACTTATTCCAGATTAATATTAATTTCTTCCCAAATATTTACTTGCTCTAGCATCCTCCTCCTATGTAATACTAAATAACAATGCTGAATTGTCATGCTTCATAGGTGCATGGATCTGTTCAGCTGTGGTAGATATGTTTGCCTGCCTCATACTCACAGCTAAGGGTACATTCAATTTACAGCGCAAACTGGCAGAGTATAAACAAATTTTGCATTAACTGTTTCAGTTGTTTAAGGATACATGTAAATGATTATAAATAAAAAAAAAAAAAAAGCAAGACTATAGCTAAAACTCTTTGACCAGACCTCCTTTCTCCCATGTCTTCCATGCACAGTGTAGCTGACTTACTGTCATTGGAGATCTTAAGCTCATGGTCTCTTCAGATGAAAATCACCAGTTCAAAACAAAGAGCTGCTCCTACAGTGAAAAGAAAGCAAAGACTGAGCAAATTCTACTTGATACTCTCTTATCTCTTCACTTTTGGAAGTCGCTGTAGATCTGGACTTGGAGTCCAAGAAATGGTCAAAGGTCTTCCAAGTATTTTCTGCTTTGTGGCTGACCAATACACCCCTACGATAGAAGAAGGCTTAGAGGAGAAAGGGCAAGGGCATTGTGCCCATGAAGATCAGGGAGCTGCAAAGAAAGCTGACTTTATTTCAACACAAAGGGGAGCATAGGGTGGCCTTTGTTTTAGGTAAAGAAATACCAGCGGTTTGAACGGATCAACTGGTGGTGTAAATTATTCTGAGTTCATCAAAATAGTGTGAATGTCTCCCTGAGTTAGCCAGACCAGCATGGGGAAAGTGTATATGTGGCTCAGTCCCCCACAGAGTATAAAACTGAACAACTTAACACAAGAATTTCGAAGACAGCAGTGAGTTTGAGCTGCTTCAACCCACATCTTCCTTCTCGGTGACTGAGGACACCCAGCACGGTGACAGTGGGCATGTTATACAGACCAGTAATGGTGATCACTTTGGTAGTGTGATGGAACCTTGTATTGCAATTGTATTTTGCTAAGTGTAACTTACATGTGTTGTGATTTCAGTATGTTTTGTACTGTTCTGATACATGAAAAATCCCATGTAACATCAAACATCTTCAAATAAGTAAATTTGATACTAAACATTACACTGCATATGTGGAATACCTGGAAGAACCTTGTCAGAGAATACTGGGCTTTGACAGACTTACAGGACCTCTGTACATACATCTGTCTGTGCACATGCTTGTCTTGCAGGAGTAGCAGCAGGGTTCTTCCTAAACTTCTTGTGCAGAAAGAAATCTCTTCTCATAGTATCATAGAGTTCATCAACTGTCTGAAGAAGCAAGGAGATTACAAAAATAAAGGCAAAGGCATCATTTCTTCTACAGATTTTTGTATTGTTTTCTTTAACTGAGCACTGTCATTTTCATTAATGCTGAGCAGCGTCAGCTTCATTGTTCTTTTTATTTATTTCTCTACTCAATGGCCTTAGACTTATAATAACAGAACAGCAGTTTTGTACTAATTCAATTTTTTATTTCATGAGAGAGTACATGGATTTTCTTTTCCCATTACAAACTTAATTGAAAACCCAAAAATGTACAAATCTTCCATGAAATTATATTAGAAAAAGAATGTTTCAGGTCAATCAAACATTTTTCTTAGATAAAACTGAAACAATTTTATACTGAAACAGTTTTATACACTTCTTACTTGTATTTGAATTATTTTCATTTTCAGAAGTCATTTTAAAATGAAAAATCCCATTGATTCAAAAATGCCTAAATGGAATATTTCCATGCTGTCAAAAAGCTTAGGCAAATTTTATATTCTCCACTCTGTGTGTCAGTTAGACAGTAATGGCATTTCCCATTGAAACTTTTTTTGTAAAAGATTCTAAGTGGGTCTCTCCAAGGCAAGTCATTCAACTCCAAGTAATACATTTATGCTTTTCCTCTATAACATCACTTTTGTCCCAACAAGATATCTGATTAATACACGAGACCTCATGAAGGATTCAGAAAAAAAAAGAGGAGGGGGGATCCTACAGAACCAAAAGTATGGGAGCAAAGATGTATGTATCCACATCATTGTTGTATGATACTCTTTTGCATTATATTTACTCTTTTAAATACAAATTTTACAAATTTCAGGTAACATTTTTTGTATCACCATAGAAGAATGTTTTAGTGAGAGATTCTGTAGGGTGCTCTCAGAGCAGTGAGCTCACATTACACTTTGTAACTCCATGTGTCATCCTTATATTATCTGGCACTTTTTTTTTCCATTTTGCAGAGTAGCCGCGGGGCTACTCGCAATATAAGAATTATTCAACATGAGAAAGAAAGCAGAAAATAGGGTCCTTATGTGCAAGTTAAACTCAATTCTGGCCCATTGCTTCTAATAATTTTCTGTCTTCCTACATAATAATTTCCACTTTCATAATTTTCCTTTATATTTGAAAACTAAGAAAAAGTAGTTTTGAACATTTTTCATCCACCTTGGAGTCTTCATTTATACAGTCCCTTTGTTACTTTTCAGTGGTCTCTTTCTATTCTCTCTAGATATTTCTAGAACCCTTTTGTATTTCTTTTACTTGCCTAGGTAGCATTGTTACATTTGATTTTACTTTCTTTGCTTCCTTTATTTTATCTCTACTTTGTTTGCCAGCTAGATTCCATCTAGTCCTTTCAATCTATTCATGTGTTGGTTTTGGGGGTTTTGATGGTTTTTTGTTTGGACTTTTTTTCCCCAAGGGTGAAATGAATAATGCAAATTACTTTGCTGCTACGTAACAAAAAGAACTATGTAGCTTTAGGTCTAGTTCTTTATCGCTTAACTTGCCTCCCTGCAGTGAGTGGTGTCTTTGATTGACTTTCAGCAGTCTTTGCTTCAGCTTAACAGCTGAATTTAATTGACTGCAGTATTTTATTAAAACATATCTTGATTTCAGAGCTCAAGAAACAAAATAGAAAACTACAGTTCCTACTAATCATATCTCTGTTTTCTCAAGAAAATGGCTTATTTATTTTAGAGTAAGAAAAGAAATTGCATGTTAATGCAGACATAGATAAAAGCGATTCAAATTCTTATGTGGTCTTGAATTTCCATTTTCTTTCAAATACCATAGCTTTAGCTAAGGAAATATATATATAAAAGCAAAGACAACATTTTAAATAAGGTACAGTAAATGATAAATTGCCGTACATCCATTATACAGCACATCTGGCATGAATGGCCAGAATGAATGGCATGAATGCCAGATGCATAAGCAATACCTCTTGTAATTAAAACATCCTGCTATATTACATCACTAATATTCTACCTCACAACACTGTCTTTCAACTAAAAAAACCTCAGAGAGCTTTACAAATAGAAATATAAAGTAGAACCTGGCTTCAATATTATTGCCATTTAGAATTTAATTAACTGATGCAGTAGATGGTGAAGCATCTTACTCAAAACCAGGCATCAACCCAAATATATTTTTCTCTTATGTTGATTTTACCTCTCTCTCTTTGCCAAAACCTATGTAATTTTTAAAAATTAATTCTTGGGAACTCCCATTTGGGTCATTTAATTTACAGCGCATTCACAAACTCTTGCCTCTGTTCTTACCCCTTATATCTGGCCATGTTCCTGTCACCAACCTCTTAGCATCCTGAAAAATATTCAAATACCAGAGTCAAAACTTTCCAATACTGGTACATCATTCTGGGATTTCTCAAAGGATGTAAAATCCTGTACATAAATGTTTATATAGCAATTGAAGTACTGCCTCAGAAAACTCTAGGCATGCTACAATAAGGAAATCCCTATTAAAAAGGAAGGCAGAACTGTATCATTCCTGACTGAAGAATAAATAATAGCTCTCTAAAATTACTGGTAGGTGAACATACTGTGAATGTATTTGTGTCACTGCTTTGAAATGCAATTTGTTCAGGAATTTCTGTTTGCATGGGGTTTTGTTTGCTTGTTTTTAATGAAGCCAGCCAGTGCATGCTCTGTAAAATTTTAATTCTATTTTGAGATGATTCACAGCGAGCTTTGCGTTTCTTCACTAGACACGGGAATGTATGCAGGTTTATTCCTTTAACAGACCTCTAGTTCTGCAGCATACAACTGAGGCATATTTGTGAGCACACAGCACGTACTGACTTGAACATTAAATATCAGAATGAGATCATTTGCAAGTAATGGGGATTTCAGTTCTGAACTGTGATCACCTTCTTCGCTAAGAGAATCCTTTATAGGCTTGACTGTTTGTGTTTGGTGTCACACTCAGGAGTGAATTCAAAATACATCATCTGCCCATACAAGCTCATGCATTGCAGGAATCAATATTTGATTATTAACATAGTTGAATTTTAAATTTTTACCTTAAAAATGGCAGCATAATTGAGATGTTGTATCTGAGTAAAGTAATTGAGATGTCATATGTATACAGGTAGGGTGTCACTATAAGACAAATAAGCTAACAGGGAATGAAACAGACATCTTATAGACAGATATATCAGCCAAGTCAAAAGCTCCTCGGTTCAGTGAAAGCTCCTGGCAACACCATTTAACACAAATTTTAAAAACATTATAGAAAAATGTCTTAGTATACTTTATAGAAGCCGCTTGTTAGTGATGTATTAGACCTTATTTGATTGATTTCTGTTAAGATGAGGAGCATACTGGCTTGCAAAAGGAGAACTGGAATACATACTCAAATAATTTATACAGGCTGTTATTGAGAGCAGTTTTATTCGTTGTAGAAATAAATCTACTCCTCTGTCTGAAACTATCAATTAAAATGGTAGCCATTATTCATGAAAATAAATATATAGTGTGTTATTCATGACAGGAGAATGTATCATGTATAAGTGGTCAATAAATCTTTTTAGGGGAAAAGTTATATGGAAAACGGTGGCACTTAAGCTTTCAATTTTCATTAAAATTGTAACTGCAGCAAGCTGTTCACCAGAGGTTCAGTCTCTGCCACACAAACCCACATGAGGACTCCTTGTTGTTCAGAAGTTTGCAAAAACTACTCCTTTGTCCAGTACCTGATTCTGCCAACTTCCAAAACCCACCAGAGACCCTGAAAAGGGGCAATGCAGGGCATGCGGTCATATACTGTACAGTCATCTCCTACTCAGTTTTGAGCTTGAGTCCATAATGTGCACCAAATTTGCTGAGAGGAGCATGTAAAAATTTTGTAATAGCATGGACTCCACCAGCAAATTAGTACAGGAGAAAGTCTGTTTTACAGGTTATTTTACTACATTTTCTTATTTTCCTTATCTACTTTTCTTCTTGCTTTGTCAAAATATGTTCTTAATCTGCCAACAGTACCTAACTGTGCTCCTGTTTAAATCAATAGGCCACCTACCCTTAAGTGATCACACTCTCATTTTCAAAACACTTGATTGCAATTGCTTTGCTTTGACAAGACTTCCAAGAGAGGTTAAATTTAGTGACAGTGAGCATACTGGCGACTCAGATCCTGCTAAGCCACCATCTCAGGCACATACTGTGCTTTATATACTATATTAAATGTAATACCATGAAAAGAAATTATGCCAATAAAACTAGCCCAATGCCAAGGAGACCTGGTTATAGAAAATGTTGCAAATAGGATTAGCACAGTAATGTAGTTACATACCAATTCATCTTCTTGCTCCTCCTCCAAACACGTCCCATGGCAGATAGTTCTTTTCCTTGCCCTGAGCAGACAGGTGAAGAGAAGGGCAGGGCCAGAAGATCCTTAATTTTTACTATTTTTTCTTTTTGCAATCCACAGGTCCTAGAACCATCTTACTGACAGTGCGGAGCAATCGAGAGGCTCAAAGGCTGCATCAGGTGGTGGTCAGCTGCAGAGCTGTCTCCTTCCATCTTCACTTTGGAAGCCATGGGTGAGCTGCATCGTCTCCATTTCCTCTGCTGTTAAACACTGCAGAAAGCATTTCTCACCAGGACTTAAAAATCAGCCACATAGATGAGGACAAAGAAGGTGAGGGCAGGGAGAAGGCAAGGGGACTAACCACCTTCTAGATTTCAGACTGAAATTAAAAACCTGATTTAGTCACTGAGAGTTTTCTCAAAGTCTTCAACAGTGCTGGGCCCCAAATGTACGAGTTAATGGTTTATGGCAGAAAAGGCCATATGGCAAATCTGTTTTTGTCTGGTTAGGAAGACTTAATAATTTTTCAAGTACAGCTTAATTTTCTTCATTGTCTTCATTCCTTCTTTTTTTCAGGCTTAAATTTTCTGAGTCTTTCCTTAGATTTTAATTTTCAGAGGTTTTCTTTCAGAGTTTTTTAGTCTGTGTTTTTTTACCTGCTGCTGATACGTAGAATGGTGTCAGGTTTTACATGCTGCGCTGACCATAGAGCATCACAAAATCCTCCATTGCAGTTTACTTATCGTCAAAGCTATTGCCTTTTATTTACAACATACTCCTAGCATACTGTCATAAACTTGTTCCACACTGACCTTCTGGCTCAATGAAACCGGTTTGTTGGAAGAAATTAGACTACCAGTTATGGTAGCACAAGTTCAATCTCTGTGATATTTGTTCAGCTGCGACAGAGGCAAATAGAACTCCAAAGTGAATTTGATTTTTTCAGCCTGTGTATTGCCATCTAACTGATGGACAGCGTAGCTCTGCTCTAGAACTACTCACATGATCCATCAAGTGTTTTCAAAATACTGCAGCAGGTTACCCTTTCCTAGGAAGAAAGCAAGGCTTCAGGAAATAAGTTTCCCTGTTGGTTTGAAAAAGTTACACCATCAATGGTTCACATGTCCACACAAATATAAATGCTTATACTACATAGTCAATATCTTGCATATCCCAAAAGTTACATATCTATAAATATATGTATATATGTAAATATATGTAGTTCCATTATTTTCTCCCATTTCATAGTATCCAGAAAAGATGCAGTCTTAAGTTCATTTGAGCACTTATAGCATGATAATGATGGACCAGTTATCTTTAAAAATAAAACCAAAAACTCCTGCAATTCAAGTCACTACAAGTTGTAACATATCAATTAATGAGGGCAAAAGTTACTCCAGGTCTCTCTATTCCCTCAACAGTAGTCCTTGCAGTTTCAGGTTATGAAAGGCCCTGTTTTGAAGTACCTTTAAAATTCTTTTTAAAGTGATCTTGTTTTTTCTGGAATGTGAGTTATGTGTGTGAAAATGTGGTAAATTGGCATACGCAGCTGCCATACTGCAAAAAACCAGTATGTTGTGGGCTAAAGCCAATTTAGCACTTAAGGGGCTATTGGACTGGTCATGGTGGTCTTGATGGTGTTATGAAAGGAATGAGAAGGTTGGTACCAAAGCAAATCTTGTAAAATGAGCTTGCATGCTGTCTTCTCCCAGCTGGCTGAGGCTGAAGGACCTTGGGTAATTATTACTGGGTCGTTTGAGTTGGTTTGTTCTGGTTTAGAGTTTGTGGTTTTGGAAATAAAGCAAGCCCCAAGGAAGGGGATGGAAAGAGATGTATGGTTGAGACTTCATTTTTCCTTGTACAGCTGGTGAGCCTGTACAGTGACTCACAATTAGCAATAAGGTCCAGAGAGTCCTTTACAAATCGTGAGCTAGGTGAATCCTTTACCATGAGAAAAACTGAATGCCTTTAAAGAAAAAAGCTTTCAATGAATGCCTGCTGAAATTTAAATCTCAATTCGTTCCAGCTCTTCTTGGACCTCTTTTAGATTCTCTTTCTGTGAATATTCAAGCAAGAAATCATTGCTTGTGAAAAGCAAAATTTAACTGCACACGTTCCATATTCATATCAGATAAGGTGTATTTTTCTGTGGAATGGGAAACTAATTGAAATGGCAAGAGGGAAAAGGAGAAATATTCCAGAAAAACCTTATCAGAGCCCTGCAACAGGAGCAACTGAGCACCCACCAAAGATATATCATTCATATAAAAAGAAGAGTATGTGTAGACATCCTATGTGGCATCAAGGAAACCAAAATACATATACTTTATATATGCAAATATGTCCTATATAATATAAATATCTATATCTATACATAAATCTATATAAATGACATAGATATATATATTCTGCAGCTCTGCTTGTTATTTTAAAGGTGACCTATAAACATTTGTTTGTTTAGTTTCTGGAGGTTTTTCTCTTCAGAAAGAGGATTTTGAAATGATTGTGGATTCCCAAAAAAGTGCTGCAAATAAAAGGCAATATTAACAACCAGTTGTACACATATGTGAGCAAGACTGTCAAGGTGATTATAGAGGCCTGTAAAGGAGGAGTTTAAGATAGCTCCATATGCAATGCATATGTTAAATTAGCACCCCCAAGTGCAACTTCACAAACCAGCAAACCAAGTGGGGACTCATTTGAGTGCAGAGAATGTCAGAGGAGACACTAAAGCTCAAGCCTTGTTACTCAAAGGTAGGTAAGTCACATAACTGTTTGCTATGGAGTGATGCCTGTTTCTTGTAGACATTCATCAGACACTGGTTCTTATTCTCACAGAACTCAAGCAAATACAATTGAAAAAAAACAAAAACAAAAGGCAAAGATACCCTGAGATCCACTCCATTACAACAAAAAAAAAAAAAAAAAAAAAAAAANGGAATAAAATAATAGAGCAGCACAACTTTCTTCTATTCCTCTTCTACCTAATGTGACAGGGATTATGCAATGCAGGTGTCCTACATGCTGTGTGAATACTTACCCTCCGGACTGTGCAGTTTCTCCCTCTCTTTTCCTCCTGTCTAGTAATACAGGCATCTCTGTGGGTGTCAGCAATGATGAACTTGTAGCCAACAGTAGCACAAGGAACAGTCTCGTGCTTTCTACCATTTTGTCAGAAGATATCTCTGCTGAAGCAGCTCAGGCATAGTGCGCTGGATGGGCACTCTATTATCTTCTGATGATATATGTCTAAACCCAAGACCCCCTTATCTCATACATGCATGTGTGCACATCAAGCTTGAATGATCAGATGAGAGAGATCCGTTTCCTTCTCACTGCTTCCATACAGGAGGTGTCACATAGCTGAAAATAGTAGTAATGCTTCAACATAACGGATGACACATCAATTCTCCTGTTACTCTTCCTCAGGCTTCTTGGTACTGGGCAAAGAACAAGGATTGTGCTGGCACTGAGAACTCTTTATTAAGCAAAAAGAATTGCAGCTGGGTTCTCCATTATCATGCAGAAAGAAGCAGGAGAGGGTTTTGATTTGAGATATGCATTCTGGGGCTTGACTCTGAATTTCTGAGCGCTTTCACAGCCTGCTAATTCCAGTGGAAGTAGGCAAAGCCTCGCACTCCACAGGAAGTTGAGCCCTTATTTACGCTAATATCAGCTTTTATGTTTTAACATAACATTTATGCCTGTGCAATCACAGATGAGATTTTCAAACCTGAAATTTTTTGACTGCAGATGAATTACTGTAATTACATCTCACTAAAGCAGTGACAAAATACTTTCTTAGCTATGAAGAAAAAAAGCCATAAAGAGAAAAGGTTTTTCCATGCCTGCAAATGAATCATACTTGTGAATGCATTCCCTGGACTCGGTTGAATTCTGAAACATCATGTGTGGGCAGTATTCATGGCTAGAAAAAAGACAATAAACAGTGTAGATACCCAGTCAACCCTTCCTTTAACCAAGTAAATTGCTGGTCTGGGAACTTATTTCTCTTAATAGGGAGGACCTGATGAACACGGTCATTAAGACTCGAGAAAATGCCAGGTGTGCTGCACCTCCTTACTGTATTGGCTCTTTTATTTAAACAGTAAAACTGAAATCACTTGCAAACTTTAATAGCAGCTAAAAGAAATACCTACAGGATAGGGGTGCTAAGAAGAAAATAATTCATCCTAATTATTGGATTTTCATATGGAGAACAACAGCTATAGGTTTTGAAAGCATATTTTTTTGGGAAAAGAATTTGCTAAAGATAGAAAACATGGTGGGGCTTGTCTCCACATTCCCTTGCTGATAAATGAACACTAATGCTTAAGCCCTTCTAATGAAGATGAGTTTACCATGGAATAAAGTCGTCAATGATGAGCAGAAAATAGAGCATTTGTAAATACAATGTAACACAGAATGATAAAGCACATCCAATTTATGCAAAGATGTGCTTGTAGCAGTATGATAAATAATATCTGCATAATCAATTACTGGAAGACAGACTGAATAAATTGTTTTCTGGCAATTTATGGGAAACAAGCCTAGCACAAAAAGGACAATTTGACTTTAGTCTTTTAACAAGATTGTCTGACGAGCACTAAAACCAAACTTAATAATGATTCAAAGGGCACAATATTTATAACTGTCTATTTTCATTAGCAATAGAAAATTCGAAGTAGGACAAGAGCAAAATTCCTATTTTTTAAGTTAGAAGGCAGGATGTACAATATACGAATAGAAATTCTTCCCTATACCTGAGATTCTTTTTTTAAGAATGACTTTTTTTTTTTCATGTTTAAAAACATGTGGAGATTGAGAGGGGTGGGAGAGAAAGCTAAAGGAAAATTTATTTGAGGCTTATCAATAGCTAATAATAATGGGATACTATACGAATTTGAATTCTCTATAGTAGATATATATTTAATGGTCAGATACTACACTCACTGGTCTCAGTGGGAAAGTTTTTATTGAGCTGGGTGAACAAGCCTTTAAAGAAATTCTGGTACTACTTTAAAATTGAATTGGGAAAGTTGCAAATTATATCACCATTCATTTTCAGAGCCATTTACTTTATGATGCTAAACATCTCCATGATGCATACAGCGGTTCTAGAAAGCTTCAGTAACCTTTTAGTATACCAAGCATATTAGAGTGAGTGAAAATCCATTTAATATCCAGATATTTGCTTTGGAAGACAATGTTACTGAACAGAAACAATTCTCCAATCCACCACCCTTCCATCAATCAAAACAAAACAAATATTAAAAACACAATATTTGGGAACTAACAGTATGTCTAACATTTGCCTGTAAGAATATTTAAACATTTGTTGTAATCTGCATAAAACAATTAGATAACCAACTCACAAAACATTTAGCATTTTATGACCTCCAGTCTATGCAGGACATTAAAATCCACATAACCTCCAGATTCACTTTCCTTATAAAACATTCAATGATGTCTTTAGTACTACTTGCTCTGTTAGTAAATAAAACTCTGCTTTTATTTCAGTGTCATTCCAGCCTTATCAAAACCTCTCTCTTCATTTATCCATGGAAAAGGTACAGCCAGGTTCCAGCAGGCTAAAGTGTGTTGTTCATCCTATTTACATGACACAGTCCTAATTTCCTCAACTAAGCAGATGAAAAAAGAAAATCAATAGTCAATGGATATAATGCTGGGTGTGATGTTTGATTGTGCCTGAGAAGAGAACCTACACACATGATGCTATTCCTCTTTTGGGGACTCCATATCAAATTTTCATCTATTGCTGTACAATTTGCATGTTTCAAGGTAATCATACCTTAATTAGCCATGGTCTGATGAATGGAAACACTTGGTTGTTCAGAGGTCTAACATCTCCCCAGAGGTTTCACTTCAGCCCATCAGTCTTCAGGCACTGGTCAGGCTTCGCTGCCTAAGTGCATATGGAGTCACTTCCTGAAGCCTTTACGCCTAATTTAGGACATTAAGACTTCACTGCACAACGATTTATGTGCTGAAGTGTGGACCTTGCATAAAGACTTACGTACTAAAAACCTGAAAAGCAGTTGCTGCTCTCTCTCCCTGACCCAGGCAGAGGTTATACACAGAGATGGGGGCTGTAAAGGGCCTAAGAGCAGACTTCAAGCCGAGCAAGCCCTCAGTATTAGTCCCTAGAAAGCCTTTTAGAAAGGCTAGAAAGAGTGTGCTGAGGTGCTTGCACACACAGTATTCGTGTTGAAGAATCTACACCTCACATAAAGTGTGTGAGTGGGTCAAAACTTCCTACAGGTTGGAAATGGCCATGATGATGAGTCAAGGTGTATGCACCTTGTACTGCACACACAGCAGATCTCTGGAAGTGTAAAGGTTCACCAGTCACTGAGAAAAATGTGCGACCAAAATACGCTACCAACAAATCGTAAACATTCACATTCTGAACATAACAGGCTGAAGTATAAAATCATATGAGCTACTTTCTAAAACAAAATAGCAACGCATAGCTAATTGTTTCGCAATACTTCTTCGGTGTTTAGAATTGGACACTGTAATATTGATAGATAAAACAGTTTCAGCTTCAATGGAAGCCTTTCTGGACTCTCCGAAGGGCTTCACTACTTGTGCAGATTGATACAGCCTCAAGGCTGTAGATTCACATTGACATAGAAGAGTGTTTGGGATGCTTCATTCAGTTCAGTTCTTCATTTCATAGAATCATAGAATCATCATGGTCGGAAGAGACCTTCAAGACCATCCAGTCCAACCCTTATCTCCATCCCCACTAATCCACATCACTCAGTGCCACACCCAGACGCCTCTTGAACACCTCCAGGGACAGTGACTCCACTACCTCCCTGGGCAACCCATTCCAATACCCAATCACCCTTACAGTGAAAAAATTTTTCCTAATGTCCAATATGAATCTTCCCTGCTGCAATGTAAAGCCATTTCCTCTCATCCTTATTGCAGTTTCCTGCTGAACTATGGACAGTGCACCCCTGTTGAACAGGGAAATTTCTTACACAAAGACCCTGCCTAACATGGAAGCATGGAGCAGCCATTTCTGATGCATCCTTCTCCGAGTGTGGATGTTATAGGGGAATCTTCTCTGGGGTCAAGAATCTGTGTGTGGAAAGGGGTGAGAGGGCTGGGATAAGCAGAGGTGAGAGGGAAGTGCCATTACTTTACCAGCACTATTCAAAATTTCCCCAGATGTGAACATAGTCTGAGGCTTCAATAATTTCTGTTGCTACCCTGACTTCTGATTAGTTAGTTAGTGTTACAGAGCTTCTTTGCAAGGGGCATACACTCATGCTGTTTCCAGAGAAAAGCCTGAACTTCACTCCACCTAAATCATTCTTGTGAGTGGTTAAAAAAAAGAATCATCATAAACTGGTGGGTGGCACAGACAAGTTAGAGGACACTGTTTCCATGATGGATTTGCAAAATCCAAACAGGTTTCAGACACCTTAATGTCAGGCGTTTGGTTCATGCAAGAATTAGGATCAAAATTTCCAACTTCATTGGAGAAATGCAAAAATAAAAACTATGCAGTTTTCCAGCCCTCTGAGCCCATCCACTTCTCCCCACAACCTGAGCAAAACATTAAAAGAAATAGTCCAGTTTGAGGGCTCAACAGTCATTCACTGTCCTGGATTTTGAAAGAAAAAGGTGAGAAGTAAGTTTTCACTAGCAACCAAATACATTTACCAACATTGGTAGGTGAGATTTTTTGTCTAGGTAAGGTGTATTTTAAAAATGCTAATAACTTCAGGCTGACAGCAGGTTGCAGTAAGACTACAACACGTGAGGAATGGAAATAGTTCTGACTCTAGTACGTTCACCTGAGAAATGCCATGTGTATGCATTTTGCTAGTTCCTGTGAGCTTCCTTTTGAACAAATCAACCACACAATTACCCAGGAGGAAGAAAAGAGAGAAAAAAGGGAGGGTTAGGGGATATATTTTGTGATGTGCATAAGACAGCATTAGTGTTCTAATAAACTTTTTTAAAGCCTAACAAAGGCATATTAAACATAAGACGTGAGGAAATAAATGAAAATAAGTAGAAAAGCTAAACATTGATTCCTTTTTATGGAATTCTGGGGATGAGTATTATTTCATTATGTGTTTTGCCTCTAAAAAGATGCTTGACCCAATCATTCACAGGCCTATGCTGCTATAAAGACAGTATGAAGCTGACTACCTGTGAAAACCTATACAAAGAAATTTTAGAGGCAGCATTAAAAAAAAATAAATTAAAAAAAAAAATCACTCAATAGCATGAAGAAGCCAGAACAGCTAGAGTCCTAGCAGTAATTTGTGAAGTTACTCCCACAATATAAACTAACAGAGATCTCAGCATCCTAAAATAGAGGCAGCAAAAAGTCATACAGTTCACCACCCACCTTTCAGCTGCAACTACTGTAACTGCAATTAGCAGTGGACATATTTTAGAGTAGTTTTCTAGGTTCCCTGTCCTGTATGGAGAAGCAGCTTGGTAAGAGATGCAGAAAGACATCCCTGAATACCCTTCACCTGAGTTGTCTTGCGTGTTCCTTAACAGCAGCCAAGGATCTGGGCCATTAAGTTCAAAGGATATAACCTACTCAAACTTTGACATTCCATTTATGTTAATTTATAATTGAAATCTTATGGAACTACAAAAGCTTTACTATCTTTATTAAAACTAACTACATTTGTTACAATTTGAAACTGCAGAAAGGAGATTCTGGGTTGAATGCTTCATTAATGTAATTTTTCTTTTTTATTTCAAAAGAAAAATCTTGGGGAAATTTAGTGAAGGCAAGGTCTTTATGCCAGCTTCAAGAAAGTACCCAAATACTATGAATGGAAAATGATGACTTCAGTGAGACACTGAATGTAGTCTGAAGTAAACTTCCACACATGTTCCTTGTCAGAGACTAAACTTCAGAAAGACATCTTTCATAGTTTGAGAAACTGTTGTATAAATATTTCTCTACATACCTTGTCTTATATTCCACTGTAGCATATTCTAGCATCCTTGCTATGTTTTGTGTTGACCTGCTCGCACAAGGGATAACGATGTGATTAGCTACATTTTCATTTACTTCTCCTGTCTTAGGAGGTGATAGGTCTGATTCATTAGCACAAGGTTCTTCTCTCTGCTGCAATTTGCATATAGTTAAGAAAAAAAAAGGTTTAATGTTAATATTGCAGCTAACAAGATATGACAATTTTAAAAACAATTGTGAAAAAATAAAATATCTGCCACTTCAAAGCAGGAATGTTTTCCACAAGAGAGGAATCTATAATGTATGCAAAAAACCAAAGGGATGCTGTGGATATAGTGCCTGGAAGATTTTCAAGCATTGCTACAGACTCCAGGAACAACCAAGTGTTGTCTGACATGGGGAACAGTGTTATCAGCTATGCAGTTTTTCTCACCTCGTGGCAATTTTTCTTACTTTATAATTCTGAAAAGCAAATCAGACATATAATCTGACCATCCTGCAGGGAGCTATGGTTTTTATAAATGAAATGATACAATGGTATAACTCATACAGAAGCAATGTTTCTTTAAAAAAATTAGTAACAGTTTGAAAATAGATAGACTGAAAAGGGACAACTTGAATACAGAACTTGAGATCCTGTTTATGTGGCTAAGTCCCTGAATGGATCCCTTTATAGGACTGTGTCCTTTTTAACATGCTTATTGAGAAATAAATAAATAACTAAATAAGTATAGGCTCAGGATCAGAATGGGTGGATATACTGATTGATTTCCCACAGCTCCCACTCTGGCAGGTTTGTTTCACTCTTGTTTGGGGGCTTCTTGTTTATGTAGCATCCTTTTCCCTGTCTCCTAATAACCACAATGGGTACCATTGATATTACATCCCAGCCCCTACCTCAGCTGTCTTTAGGCTCTGAAACTTTTGATTTCTCCTAATGTCACAAGTAAAAACTGAACTTGCCCCATGAATTTCAATGGCCACTTAAAACATTTTTTTTCTTTTTTCTTTTACTGCTAGGGCTTCCAGGATTTTTACTGTTTGATGTTGAGAAGTATGGACATGTAAAGAAAAGATCAAAGTACGCTCCTGGTTAATAAAACTCAGTGAAAGTTACTGCACAAAATGCTGGTAAAATTAGACCTCATCAAAGAATCATGGCTGGCTAAGGATCAAGGGGAAACATTAAAAATCAGAGTGGAACTATTTTTTAAAAAACAGAAGAAGGAAGAAAAATTTGGTTTTAGAAAGGACAGTGGGGAAAGATGTTACACATCATTATCTAATTTATTTTCATTTTCGCACTGGTTTAAAGAGATAAAGTGCTGGAAGGCAAATTAGAAAGTCATAGCTTAATAATATTGGTAGTGGTCAATGAGCATCTCTTCTGAATGAAAAGACACAGTGTTTATATTTGATATTATAATACTTCATAGTTAGACTAGATTATAAAATATGGAAGAAGTACAGTCTTGCTTTCAAAACAATAGCAACAAGAAGTTTATTAAAGATCTTTAGGTATAACCATTTATTTTAAATGTCTTATTTAGGTTTTTATTTAGAAAAAAGGAACTACATTAAAGTAGCTAATTTTTTCCTTTGTAAGGAGTTCATTAGGCAGGTTATACATGAGAAAGCAACTCTGTGTTCCATATTACACTACCACTACTTTTAATCTCCTCTCTAGCATTGTCCATATGATCTGCTTCAAGTGGCAGGGATTTCTGTAACAAAGATAATATGGATGTGTCTAACCCTCACAGCTAAGACTGTATACCCTATATGATCAATTTGGAATCATAATAGCACAAGTTACTGTCAGTTACCTTGCTATTGCTATAAATGACCACTCTTTCCCAAGAATACTGTTTAGATTTTCTGGTCATGAGTTTCACACATCAACTACATTGTGTAAGGCATGGATCCTCTTACATGTTTAAAATACCACTTATAATTTGAATGTGTTCTTGCATCGAAAATGAATGGGTACTTGGATTATTCTTCCCATGTTTTTCTTTACTCCTCTGAACATAACTATATATATTTGTCTGTCTCTCTGCAGTAATACAGAATGCTACAAATAATTTTTGTTACCCTTTTGTATTCCATCTGGATAATCCAAATAGGACAAGGAGTTCAAGGTCAAAACACTGCTGGTTTTGTAAAAGTGTTCTATTCCACCACTGACCGACTGTGTTCTTCATGCAAACTGAAGTCTACTGGATTGGCTGCTACTGGGTGCTGAACAGGTGTTTCATTATACTTGTCCCAAAAGATTTCATTTTTTCTCAAGATAAGCAAGACACTGACAAGTGGAGTAGATTGCATCCGACAGGTGGGAACTTTGTTCAACTAATCCCAAAGGAAAAGTAGAGAGGTGTGAAATAGTGTGGTCCTCCTCCGTAATGATCACCAAGTGCTATTTTAAAGAGTCCAGTCTGGTAAGACTACAGAACTTGCACTCAAGCGTAGGATGATGACACTGAGCTTCCTCTGCAGAGTCCCAGAGCATGGATTCAGTGCTGTTAAGAGCCATGGGGTCTTCATCTCTTCTGATGAGGTCTGAGAAAGCCAGTGGCATTTACTTGCATTGAAATTTAAAGCCATGCACAGACTTAGTCTTGCCTCTCAAACTGCCTGTGCACCCCAGCTGCTGTGAGAGAGAGAAAATGTCTTGTCCAGTGAGAAGTTAATTTTTTTTGACCCTGGAAAACCCAACCATTCAGGTTAGAACAGGCTGGAAAATCAACACTTCCCTAAGAAAAAGAGAATTAGAAGAACAAAGGAGGAATAAGGTAATGCCACTAGGTGGAGAAAAAACAGGCTTCCCTTTTTTCTTCTGGGGAGCTATGGAAGGATCAGCCCATTGACTACTTGAAGACCAACCAGTTACTGCTTTGAACTGAGAGGTGGCTCTCCTCTCCCACATTAATTATTCGTCACAGGGAAGATAAAGGAAAACTCGTGGTAGCCACATAGAGATAAAAAGCTGTGGGCATTTCCTTGCAAACTCCTTGCCCACAGAATTCATATTCCTACGATCTGCTCATCCTGCATTAGTCAAATAAAAGCTGCTACTTTGCCATGTTAGAAGGGGTAAATGTTTCCCAAATTGAGACAGTTAATTCAGATGGCAGCCGCAGAGATGACTATTCTTATTCTTTCATGGCATTTTGAACATTGGTTTCAATTGCTATCACTCAGTGAAACTCAGAACGATAGGATGAGGATGACTTTGATCTTTCTTCAAACAGATTAATGCAAAGGAATCATCCTAGTTAAAAAAAAATAAAAATTCAGAAGCCCTCTTTCTGGAAGACATCACTGAGTTGAGGTCATCTTTCACTTTCGGTATCCCTGTTGTGGATTTAAAGTATTTTTAGTAAAGCTTGCAGACCTTCTTGGGATTTGGCTCCCCAGTCACAAGCTATGAAAACAAATTGCTTTCAAGCAATTGAATAACTTCCAATATCAGATTCTATGAGTAGAAGTAAACAAACAGAGCTTTGTATTCATTTGTGCCGATTCCTGGGGAAGTATCCTATTCAATGGACATTTGGCAATTTGGATTCCAGTCCCCTTTTCTTCCCTGTGTGCAGTCATAGCAAAAGCAGAACATTTTTAACCAGTTACTCACTAAGAATATTTTAGAAACTGTGTTTTTCAACCTGATACATTTTCAAGCAGTTAACTCAGATTGTATATGAAGTCCTTCCATACCTCACAAAATATTTTCTAAGGTTGAGTTTTTCCTTTCCTCCTTATCATTTAATTATTCTTCCTTTTTTTTTTTCTGTGTTCCATTTTGCTTCAGTTTTATAAAATACAGCACATTCTACATTCTTTTCCATTTCTTCCATCCCTTTCCTTCCCTTTTTCTATTATTTTACTCTTACCTTTTCCTTCACTATTTCTCTTGCTTTCATTGATACTCCACTTCTTTCACTCCACCAACCTATTGATTAACAAGTTGATGTATTGCTTTGAAAGGGTTCTCTAAAATAATTTCAGTACCACAAGAACATTCAGATGTACACAAGGCATGTTCATTTTCAATCCATTAAATTGCCATCGGAATACTGAAATTGCTGGAGTGCAGTGACAATACTCCATTTTGCTTCTTCAGAGATTGTAAGTTTGCCAAATAGGCACAAATGATGTATACCAGAGTCATACCCATCAAAATTGCAGCCTGTACTCTGCACTGCTCAAATTAGAGTCTGCTGCCAGATTGTTTGAAAGAATATACAGGAAAGTACACAGCTGTGGCAGTCTCTAACTAAATGAATAATGCAATATCAACATCTGTAGGATTTTTGAAATGCTAAACGTTCAGATACGAAGTCTCTGCTGAGGACACAGATGGTAATGATGTTGTTGTTCTTGAAGTGGTTCCCACCAGAAACGGACAGAGTTCCATAATCAGACTGGACTGTTAATGCTTGAAACAATACCTTCCTTCAGCAGCACTAGCTCTCAATGCATCGCAGAATGATAAATGCTTGCTTTGTGGGTTGCATTTAATTCCAAGCTTTGTTAAGCTAAAGAAATCCAGTAATGAATACGGACATCTTCAAGCATGAATACAGATGCCAACACCAGTTGATAGCACTCAGCAGGTGAATTTAAACTGACAATCCAAGTTAAAGTAGAATAATTACAATAAATTTTCCATTCAGTGCAAAAAGCTTAAGAAAGTCCTGTGTTTACCTCAGCAAAACACAAACAACTGAGCAGACTTTTCCTAGATGCAAAACAATGTTATTTCATGGGATTAGGTATATTTTTTTGCTTTTTAAAACATATCTGTATGCATTGCCTACTGAAAGAACATGAAGAAATAAAACTAATCTCTGAATACAAGCAAACAAATGTATCTGTTCATCATCCAGTGTTTTAGGACACTGATGAAAGAGAGCACAATGTCTTATAATTTATCCTTTGTCCATTACGTTTTTCCATCAATGAAAATTGTGTTCCAAAGGCATTGAGCAAACGCAAAAAAATTGTTTTTACCCAAATTAGGTGTTGTCCCTGGAGTCAGAATAAAGCTAGAAGAACTAACTGAAAAGTCAACGTAAAGTTAAGCAGTGCTGAGAGCCAGAGGAATTATAAGAAGCTAATAAGGAAAGCAATGGCTGTATAAAACAAGACTCTGAGAGAAGGCATGATGTCACCAATCAGCTCATCCGGACAGTTGTAGTCTGAACATTTGACCGCAGACACAACTTATCTTCTTAGCTGGGATAGGCTCTCCAGACAGATCGAGGATTATTTCCTTTGTGCACTGACACAGCTGAGACAAGTATATTGGAAATTTTAACAACTGTACCCAAACTGAAGAATATTTGAAAAGCTTAAAAGATAGGGGAACAGGTCAAGACGCTAAACCAGAAATTCCAGGAAGCCTGTCCAGGCAAAGAAGGAAAAGATGCATCATTTTCAACAAAGTTCTTGATTAACCCTGTACATAACTTTATAAATTTCAATAACCCCCTCCTGTTTAATTTTTAGGAAAAGACCATAACTCCAGCCAAAAGAAACCTGATATAAACAGCAGTTACCTTTCCTATTTAAATGCAGGAAGCACGGTTGTCAGAGGCAAACTACTCACCTCTGCAAGGCTTGGAGTTCATAACCAGTAGGCTCTTTAAGCAACCAGCATTATTTCTCTGGGAAGGGGTGAAACACGCTTATCCTCGCGAATGCTCTGCAGCAAAATAGGAAAGGGACAAGGTCCTGCATTACACACATTGCTGTCTGCAGGAGCTGCTTAGCACCTCTGTTGGTTTCGTGCTTTTATCATGGCCAAACTACTTGCCTTGTCCTCAATGTCCTGTAAAGACAGGGAGCCATGTGCTTCTGCTGCTTGCTGATGGAGATGTCAGGAAAAGTGAATTCCTATTTTCCTTTTGGGTTCTTCTCTGAATTTGGCTCCTTCAGGTGTTTGAGCTGCTGTCCGGCAGAAGGCTGCCTTGGCTCTGGGACTGGGTATGCCAGCTAAGCAAAGCCTGCAGACAAATGTGTCTTCATCCCTTCAGCAGAGAAAGAATTTTCCTATTCCTAAAGTCACATTTTGTAAAAGAATAATAGCTATTAGAAACATTTGGCAGGGGGAGCAGGGGGAAGACTGAAAGAAAGGTAGATAAGAGCAGCATAAGCACTTCCTAAAGTCAAGAAATCCTACAGTGCCCCACAGTGCAAGACCCTGGAGGACCATCAAATGGTCAATAGTTCAGTAGTTTAATCACCTTGTAATACCCCAAGGGGTGCAAAACTGTGCACCAAATCCTCAGCTATAGTTTTAAGAGTGAGAAAGTTGCTATGAAACAGAGCCTCTCAGGTCATACCATTCTTTTCCAGAAAAATAAAAACAAGGGTACTGTTCCTCCCATAGGAGAAAGAGAAACATTCACAGCCAAAGAATAGGGGCAGACTGTGAACTCTGAGGTCATGGAAGCTGTTACAGCCAAGATTAAAACTCAGTAAGAGTTCTCCTTAAGTGCAGAGGCAAAACTCAGGATCTCTGTGCTGTAAACTGAAGAAGAACTTCTACTAGAGCAACAGATAGGGATAAAAAGTCCAGATAGGGAAACACACATACCAAACATGCATGTGGTGCTGGCCAAAAGTAATTTAAAAAAAAAAAAAAGAAAGAAAATTTACAAACTTTGGGGGAAAAAAAAGGCAGCTTTAGGATTCATATGTTTCTACAAAGAAAGAAAAAACAAAAAAAAATAATGAATGTACAACTTGATGCTGAGAACATTAGCATTTTGCACATGCTGGAGTCTGAGCTTCAAACCAAGCCACAGAGGGCCTTGGTGACTTGCCCAAGGTCAAAATATAAAACCCGTGTACTGCTCTTTGATTGTGATCTGCTTTCTAATGTAGAGAAAGCTCACATGCTGCGGGACCTGAAACACTTTTCAGGCATACAAGAGCTCCATCTAACTAATTTACTATTCATATATACTTTAAAGAATCTGATCCCAGTAGATGTTTGTTCACATCACAAAGCTACCACATATTTTGAAATAATCTGTTAGAGTTGGAAGACTCTGTAGAGGAAAGGCCCAAAAACCCAGAACTGAAACAGAAGATGTATTACAAAGGAGGATCAAAGGATGTGCTGACAGATGCACTGAGAAGGTGAGACGATGTTTCTGTGCTCTGTGAGTAGCTTGAATCAAGGCTATCTTGTGTTAATATACATACATAAAGCATTTATCAAAAACTTAATAACGGCGCTAATATGGTAATACAGCTTCTACTCTCTTATGAAATTTTACAATTGGTAAGACTTCTATTTTATTGTTCCCCTTAGGAATCTTCTTCATTTTCACTACATCTCCTTCCATTGCTCAGTTTCTTAAAGCAAAAACTCCTGATGTCTGCTCAGACACATTATCCTGACAGCTATACTATCTGCTACGGTACACTCAGGCCAGTAAGGGCCTCATTTTTTTGGTAACCTGAGCTTCCTGCAAAAATCCGAGTGAAATCTAGAAAAGCGCTAAGATACTCTTATTTTTAGCCGCATAATTAACTCTAGTTAAACAGTCACTGGAAAAAAGATTCAAAATTACACATACTGTGAAATACCTTGCTGATGGTGAAGAGCCTCACTGCTGAACAATTTTCTCTCTGTAGTATGTGTCCTGGAACATGCATATGGTTCATACATGTTTTCTCTTTCCTAAGAACATGGAACATAAAGACTGTTGTCTTTCTGATTTGGCTGTCAGTGGAGCAGACTCTGCTTTCTGCTGCACGTTTGCTACCCAAGTAAATGAAATAATACTCTACAAAAGACAATACAAGCATTTTTCCATGACGCCTTAATGCTAAACAGTCTCATAACTGTGATGTTCTGACCGTTGTGGAATGTCTTTACCTATACATAGACCTACCTAGATATCTAAGTATATTTTTATTTCCATAAGCAAAGCACATCTATAACTGAGGAAGCTGATCTATAACATTCACTAATATTACAGATTACCAATGTACAGCCAAAGAACAAACAATCTGCTTGGAAATATTATGATTTGTATATCTAAGATCTTACGAGTGCTTAAGTATGTTGAAGAACCTCATAAAGAGAATAAAATGTTTTATGAAACCTTAAATTATGTAAAATACTGAGTTGTATTATATGAGGCATTTTAAATAAGGGCAGAATAAAGGCTAAATACTTCTGAACTGTCTCAGAAAAATTAATCCTTCTTAATTCATGCATCATTACTAGACTGATATTAAAATGCCTCTTTCCTTTAGGCTGATGAGGTTATAATTATTCACTTGTTTTAATTCATATCTTATGTACTGTATGTATTTTTATGCAGCACCAATTGTGGTGGCATCCAACAATTAAAAACAAGCATAAATTAATCTTTCATTTACAGGCAACCATCTTCAATTAATGAACTAAAGGACCTTCCATGATTTTTAATTAAAGTTCTGAATAAGCCAATACATCTCATATAAATCTTATGAAATCTGAACTTTTCAAGAGGACCTTTTTAGCAACACCTTGGAGGCTATTTTATCCTTATTGCAAAAATAAGAGCCTATGCTTTTAGCCTCTCTGACTACTACTGGGTGCCTTAGGACTAGGTAATATCCTCCCAGCACCACTTGAGAAGCAGTTAGTGTATTGATTCTAGCCTCAGAAAAGTTATGTCCAATTTTTTAGCACTGACTCCCTGAATGACCCTGGGAAAGAAAACTGGTGTTCTGTACACAATTTCTTTGTCTCACAGAGGTGCTGCGGTGCTAAGTCAGGGAGTCAAAGATAACAATATGTAGAAACTGTGAACTCTTTCTATAAGTCATATTACATTCACTAGACAGCACTTTCCTTGACATGGTCAAACACAGGCCCTGAACTTGGCCTCAAAGGTGTTATTTTGGGTATAGATCTACAGAACAAAAGGGAATTTGGGGCTGAACCCCCAGTTTTCTTTCTGGGATGGGTTGACTGTAACAGCACCCTTCATATTTATTAGGCTTTTGCTATGCCTGAATAAGAAACAGCATGCAGTGACTATTGTCAGAGAACTAATAGTGTCAATACACCCAGCAGTCCAGCAGGCTTTCTCTTGTAGCCCTGTATGGCAACGCAATGGTGGCTGAATAGAGAATCTAGGATATAAAAATCTCCCAAGTAGTCGTGCTCCAAGATGTAGCACAGGAGGCAAAGTTACCACCTGTAACTGGAACAAGAACAGACAGTGAATAAGTTTAAGTGTAAAACACAGAATGCAGAGCTCATGGCAAACATGCCCTCAAGAAGAGATGAAAATTGAGAAATACAGATACGTTCCTAACAGATGCAATTTACACTAAAATCTTTTTTTTTTAGGCCTAATTTTGGATCATATTGGCCCCAAGTCATCCTTCTGATGAGACCATAAGAGACTGTGCAAAGACCCAGTTCCCAAGTAGATGGGCCATAAACTGACAGAGATTGAAAAATAAAAATTGACATTACCTTTAACTTAGCGCTGACCACTACTTTTCATGTCATAAGCAATAGAGACATCATTCTATTAATATTTGATTGGTGAATATTAGATTATTAGTATTTAATGTGAATACTTTTCTCAAGTATGTTGCACTGCATAACCTGTATTACAGACTGAAATCCTGGAATGTATCCATAACTTAGTTCCAGTGGGAGTCTGTGACCATGATGAAATAGTATCTAATACCGTGTGGATATTAAGATTCAAATATACATAGAAAAGTAGAAGTATATAGTACTGATATTTTGAAAAAATAGCTGTAAAACATGATATTGTTTTTAAAGGCCCTCATGGACTTTTCTTTGGCAAAGCTGCAATCTGCCTTTAGATGTAGAATATTTCTACCATTACCTTTTGTAGGTTAGGAATTTTCATGTTGAAAAGAATGAGAATGCTACTCATCCATATTTAGATTTGAAAGACATGCAAGGAGGGTATCTATATTAAACACCCTCTCAAAGGATATAGGAATACTTTTAAAATTTTAGAAAGAGCTACTATTTGCAAACCTAAATACAGATTTACCCTGCATGAAACATGAAGTCCATTTTCTAAATTATTAGTAGAAATTTTAGTCAATGATTTGCCACCTTTCTTGGGATAGTCAATTAGAATATTTTTGGTAATTAATTTGTACAATAATTTTTGGTTACTTCCTACAGAAAAGCATATCTATGTATATTTCTATAAAGATGATAGTTTTCATACATAAAGGACAAGTGTATTCTTTTAATCAGAATTCTCCTATAACTTGAGGGCAAAAATCAATGCTCAATAGGGAGCCACGTACGTCTCACTCCAGTGAAATTCTGTATCTCTCTGCCTCATCAAACAGCAACCACCATGCGTAGGCAGAAGACTCCTGGAAATTAAATAAATTGCGGCATGCAGAGGAAATAAAACCAAGCAATTCCATAGCATGACACAGAGAAATGATGATAAAGTCAGGTTTTACAGTGCTTCCATCTGTCACATTCTTGTCATATGTCCATTGTCACATACTCACCATTCTGAATTATATGATACTCTATAAATCCAATTTTCACTTTAAAAGTTACAGAAAGTTACAGAGCCTACTGCAGATTTGAATTTGAAGAGGACGTATGCACATGCATTCATACATCCAGTGTTAAAAGAAAATTATTATATTGCAAACTTAAACACTGAGACATTGATAAATGCCAGAAATATCTCCATTAAAAATTCCTATTTAAGAGTGTTTAATTCTATTTTCACTACTTTATTTTCTAGAAACTCTTAAAACCTGACTCCTGTTATCTTAGCTCGTTGTCCTGATAAACTAAGTTCCCTAGGTCCCAGACCTGATTTATCTAATCTAAGATACACTGCCCAATTAATTCTCATTTATTTTGCAGCAGGATTTATTAGCTGAAGCATAATGACACACTGAATGCAACACCTGACCAACTTCAAAATCAGGCACAAAAACTCATGTCTCGCTCCAAAAAGGATCAGGCCAAGTGCAAGGTCCTGCACCTGGGTCCAGGCAATCCCATGTACAAATACAGGCTGGATGGAGAATGGATTGAGAACAGCCCCAAGGAAGACTTGCGGGTGTTGGTTGGTGGGAAGCTCAACATGAGCCAGCAGTGTGTGCTTGCAGCACAGAAAGCCAACAGTATCCTGGGCTGTATCAAAAGAAGTGTGACCAGCAGGTCAAGGGAGGTGATTCTCCCCATCTACTCTGCTCTTGTGAGACCCCACCTGGAGTCCTGTGTCCAGTTCTGGAGTGCCCAACATAAGAAGGACATGGAACTATTGAAGTGAGTCCAGACGAGGCTGCAAAGATGATCAGGGGACTGGTGCACCTCTGCTATGGAGACAGGCCGAGAGAGTTGGGGTTGTTCACCCTGCAGAAGAGAAGGCTCCAGGGAGACCTTAGAGCACCTTCCAGTGCCTGAAGGGGCTACAGGAAAGCTGGAGAGGGACTTCTTATGAGGGCATGTAGCAATAGAATAATTATGAATGGGTTCAAACTAAAGGAAGGTAGATTTAGACTGGACATTGGGAAGAAGTTCTTTACTGTGAGGGTTCCTCTACCTTTGGTTCCCACTCCCCAGCTCTCCCACACTCCTCTCTTCTAAGCAGACCTACTCCTTTTCCCCTTTCCATCTATGTCAGGCAGCTTTTCTCTCCTTTCCACTTTCAGCCAGGAACAGCCAGCATCTTCACTGCAAAGCATGAAGCATGTGAAGGCCAGAAAAATTCTTCAGGGAACAGCAATGCTAAAAAATAAAGTCTATATTTAGCTGTGTGAACCTGGGCAAACCAGGGCAAGTTTTCAATAGACAGCAAATGGCACAGCCCTGATATAGCAGCCCCTCTCTGCCAGACTTGGACCACTTATTTAACAGTCATCATTCATAATTATTTTAAATTCATACTAACAAATATTTTTCTAAACTAATGAGTGAATACTTTTAGAATTTTCCAAAATCATTCAGCTCAAGTAGTTACACCTAAACAAAATCTGAAACAACTGAAAATAAGGTTCTGAATGTTGCATATCAAGGAACACAAATAGGTACTTCTCCTTAACCCATCTACAGAAGTGTTGCCCTTGAAAACCTTCTCACACAGACAAGACTAAATCAAACTTGTTCTTCTTACGTTCTACAGCTTTTAATTTTTATATGAAACACAATTGTTATGGAATACTAAGGGCAGATGTGCTGGGGATGGGCACGCTTTGTAGATTTCTATACAGTGCTATTTCATGAAGACATCAAACACTTGCCCCAAGGAGGAATAAAAAAAAAAAGCATCAAACAGTTGTCACAACTCTCTCAATGGAAGAATAGCAACATTACTGAAAATTCTAGTGATCTATAGTTTATCTTTATTTTATCGTCCTGTACTCAGGCAGGTGGACTTTATAAAAGAGGTCTCAAAGCTAAGGTCACACAGGGACCAATAAAGCAAGTGTTCAAATACTGCTCTGTGCCTGTATTTCAGGCATTATCTATTATTTTACAGGGACAAAAAGAGGACACTGGTCCCTTGTCTGCTCCTTCATGTCAGTGATAACACTTCAAGAAACACTGTCAGTGCCAGCTGTGATGATAGATTTTGTAATATGGAAGTTGTTACAGTAGGAGATAGATGTAGGTCATCAACCTGTGACTCACACGAACATACTCGGAGATGTTAATGCAGGGAGCAAAACCAAACAACTTTCTGAAGGTTTCTGTCATTTTTACAGATATTAAGGAACCTTTCTACAAAAGGGAAATGCCATCTTGAAAGCTGTCAAATTTTAAAGTTGTGATACACCTAAAACCTCCCAATTACACCCACACCCGCCCACCCACGCCACCAAAAAAACCAAACATAGAAACTAAAACCACTTTCTATGCTGTTAAGAAATTGAATCAAAAGTTACCAAAGATACATCCTCATTTGAAGGCAGTAAAGTTTCATCCTGGGAACAAAACTTCTTTTGGTGTTTGGGTTTTTTTTAGGTGTAAAGAGCCTAAGAGCAAGACTGGGAATAGTTTTGTCTGTGTGTCCTAAAACTTTTCCTAGCTTTTATCTTCATTATACCTGTAAAAGAATGAAAAATTGAATTATCAAATGTTTTTCATGAAATGATAATGTAAGCAGAAATCAGAGTGACTCCAAGTGCTTCAATTCAAATTCTCAGCTATTATCTTCATAGTACCCAAAGGGCCTGAAAATGTTATAAAATAAAATGCACCAAAGTTCAGAGGTAAATGTAATCAAGAGTTTTTGCACTTCTGGCACAATGGATTTATAGTAAAGTTCACTTTTACAGAAAAAAAATGTACTTAGACTTGGTATAAGATTGTGGAATTAACACTACAGACACTAGCAACCATCTACTTCCCATCCCACCTACTACATATATTTTGGTTTTGCTCTCTCTCTCTCTCTCTCTCTCATAAAAAAACCCCAAGAATTTCTATTCACAATGGTGACAAGAAGAGCTTGAATAGAGCACATAGAACAAATGTTTGTGATAGTGTAGAACAAAATACATTAAAAGCAAATAATATTTATCAGTAGAAAATAATCACTGAAGACTGATGGCTGCATTTGAGAAATGCAAGTAAATAAAGATTTGCTCTGAAAATGTTAGTATGATTTTCTTCATCATCCATCCCTATAACACAAAATGTAGCTTCTGTTGGCTCTCACTGAAAATTTGGATATTGGCAGATGTTACATGCTATCATTTTAAGTACAAAGGAGTTGTGGGGGACAAGCACTTTTTCAGTACAAGACTACATTTGAAACTCTGATATCTCTCCTAGATTCTATCTCAATTTCATGCATAATGAGATGAATAGAAGGCTATCATTTCATTTCAATGGACAAGCAATCAGACCCTAGATATCGTTGCTGTACTGAACTTCATATTGAATTTCAATAGGGGAAACTTTCACAGGCCACTGTTAGATATTGTTCTGGAAATAGGTTGGGGAGAAGTTACTCACACAGCAACATGGTAACATTTTCCCCATGGAAGGAAAAAAACATTATCATTTAAATTATGAACTTGATATCTCCAGCAGCATAAGGCACAAGGTTACAAGAGGTAACTCTTCCATCTTGGTCTCCTCTGCGGTAATGTTATCAGGATTTCTAGATGGTTCTGTTTTCTTTATCTTTAAATGCAGTAGGTACAAGATACATTGTTAAGTCTTACACCTGGGACTTGATCTTGTAAAAAGCTAAAAGTCCTGAATCAAAGCAGAGCCAGAGTTCAGAATGCATTCTTGAAAACTTCTACACAGCAGACTTTTAATGTCCAATAATTGGTTTTCTTGTCATTGTTCTGCAGGAATCACTGTTTTAAAATCAGGAAGGACGTTAGATAGAATTATGCTTTTGTTTTCATTTCTTTTGATAAGGTTCTTAACTCTTCACAGGAGTTATTGGCTATAATTTGGCTGAGTATGTTAGATTTATGAGACACATTACCAACTCCAGCGAGGAGGGTCAAACAGGGAACCCTTATGAACAAGCCCTGTAGATACAGAGGCAAGTTTCTAACCTCTGTAATGTTGCATATCCCATGTTCATTAAGTCTTATGTATTTTTTCTTTCTTTCTTGAAAACTCAATAATCAACATCTAAATAAATAAAGCTACATAGAATAAAGTTTCTCGTTTTTGACAGCTAATTGCTCTTATGCTAGAGTTGGTAAACACTATCTAGAGGCCCCTGAGATGGATGTATCTTTGAGTCCTAAATTAGCCGTGGGTGTTTTTGGAGGTATGTTCTGTGTGTTGATCAGGCAGTATTGATACTTTCAAACACTGTTAAGCTTTCTACTGGGAAAGGAAAACTTAAGACTACGGTTTGGACTCCACAGTATACCCAGGATTTTATCATGAAAAACAGCAGCTGTTTTTTCCTATTATGACTTCCCAGTTGGCAGATTTTCTGCTCAGAGGGCCTACCACCTGGGCTTTTGCCAACAGAAGTAGGAACAGTTGGATTTAGTCTGTGATTAACAGAACAAATTCCCCTTCCTATGGATAAAAAGACTATATTTTATCAGAAGGGATGTCAAAGAAAACTGATGACAAAGCCAGGTTCTCACACTCAGTTGTACCTTTGAAGGTGTCCACCCTGACGACTGCAGATGATGTGCAGAGCCCCCAGCACCAGCATCCCACTGAAGCTGTGCTCAGCCACATGAGCAGTGCCTCTCCTCAGCTCTGGGCTCCTGCCCCAATTCCTGCTGCTCTGGGCTCTCATCCCTGGAAGTCTAGTCCCTAAAAACATAACAGACCTAGACGCTGCCTTGACTCTTGTTGAGGCACATCTGCCATACGTTCCTCAGAAAACCTTCAGATGTACATACTGTATGACTGTGGGATTGCATTGTCTGTAAAAAACCCACATCTTTTCCTAGAGTAAACCACAATTAGCTTACTTCTTGCTGTCACAAACTGCTATTCTGGTGATCACTGCTCACACGCAGCAACTGTTTCTATCCTGCACAAAGTAAAACCATAGTCACAAAAATCTGAAAACATGACTGGTTCATGATGAGGATTGCCTGGCTGCTTCCACTTCATCTGAAGGATAGGAACAACTGTCCATTCCAGTTCTTGAGCAGAGTTCATTCTCTGCAGGCAACAACTCATTTTCCTGTGAAAGGAGGGAAGGAAATGGTCGCATGCTATTACCAGCTAGCTATTCCAAATGTTCAGTGTGCATATCCAATTGGGATCTGTGTCATCTGTAGGTTTTTTCTTGTTTCCCTTGGTTAACGTAATCACAAATTGCCCTGTTCCAGGGAGATAAGATACAGTCAGAGGAGAGGAATCTACTTCTCCAGAAAATGATCTAGATCAGGAACCAGGTACAAGCTGTTAGACAGCCTGGAAAACAATGATTTCTATCCCTTAAGTACGTGGGAAGCTTGGAAAGATGCACTGCCTCACACAGATTAGGTACCTACATGCAAGCAATAAGATGACTGCTGCCTTCTTCCCTCTTCTGTGTGCCTTACTACGTAGGTCATAGACTTTGAAATGCAGGGAGAGTTGATTCATACACTTCAGCTGTAGGGCCTACTTCCATTTTTTACAGAAGATTAAGGGAAAACCTCTATCATAAATTCCTGTTTTCTTGCCTGCCTCAACTTAGCTGTAGCTATTCATAAATATACACTTACTAATAGTGGTACAGTACTGTCTCTGTCATGCCCATGACAAAGTGGATCTGGGCTGTAAATCAACAGTGCTGTGAGATATGAGTGTCAAACTCTTGGAGAAATCTCATCCATGTTATGTTCTACATTACATCCATGCATGCAGCTGCTATGATTGTCATCTGAAACTTTTCCCAAGGTTGCCATTAAAAAAAAAACAAACAAAAACCAAACCCAAAACCAAAAACAAACACAAAAGCCCTTGAAACTCAAAACACAAATTCAGGGCTTCCCTTTGTTACAGATTCTGGGGTTTAGCTGATTATCAATCACAAGAAAACATTTCTCTAGCTACTAAAAGCACTAATGCTCATTAGAGACCTGAGCCAACTCCCATGGAAGCCATTTGGATTCTTTCAAATTTTCTTCCTTGTGGTTCACACCAGGCCCTGAAACACCTATATTACTAAAAACCACTGTTGTTTCCAGTGAGGACCTTCTGTTGTTTATATACAAAGTATTTATAAGAAAATATTGAACTGTATTTCACAGTGACTCAGTAAATAACTCATGTCATGCTCAGTGCTTTTGGGTGGTAATTAAAGATTTAAGGTGTTCAACAAAAATGTCATTGCTTAATTAAAACCAATAAAAAAATCTTTCCACATTAAAGTATTTGCATGTTGCCACTCAGACTAGGTGTACTATAGGATTTTTCCAGCTAATCTTACTTAAAGCAAGCAGTAAGCTATTTTTCCCTGGATGAAAGCTTTAAAAAATCATATTGCCTTAATCTTCACACTGTTAAGAATTTTAATGTGTATTTATTCTTCAAATGCGTGGTCCCATATGCATTATTTAATTTCATTAGAGATAATGGGCAAATTGATACTCACTATACTTTCATACTGCTTGTGTTTCTTTGTTGGAATTGTGGAGCTATAATCTGGTTATTATCAGACAGAGCATTACAGACTGCACCGGCCTCTACGACTGGCTCTCAGGTCCCTCTCCAGCAGTTCCTTGGTTTATAAAACACAGGCATACTCTTAGTACCTCTGAAACAGCAAAAATTAAACTCCCTCCTCCTGGCCTTCCCCAGTGCCACTGGTTTGATGAATAACACTGACTGTTTAGCTATCCTTGCAGAAGGCTCGGTTTCATCACATGATGAGCAATCACATACCCAGTGAAACAAAAAGAGATGGAATGTTATGAAGGAAAAAAAGCCCCGGAATCCACTTGATTGTCCTGATGAGAAACATTAAGTAGGATACTGTCATGACCCAAGTTCAAAGGAATGAACTGGTATCTTCAGGACCCTCAAATGATGTATTCTGGGGGCTTAGAAAAGAGAAAGATTTGGAAGCCTAGTTTAGATAACCTAATGGAAAAAAAAGTCACATTTATAATCTTGAAAGTCTGTCCCTTTGCTTTCTCATTCCCGGTTTTGGAGCTGTGGACACAAAATTGGAAAGACAAGTTATGTTTAAAAACACCTTCTCAGGTAAGTATTTGTATCTTTCATTTTTTCCTGGATGAACAGTACTTCTGGCTATTCTGAGGTAAGAAGCATGAAGGGAAAATGACAATTTTACAAAAGAAAACTTTCCAAAATCACCTCGGTGAACCAATATATTTTCACAGAACAGATCGTTCATAATGTAGTTTTTTCACCAATATGATTACAGCACAAAGTATTCCCCTAGCATAGATATTTGAACTAGTTCTGTTTGGGCTAGCTCCAGCACTGGCATTATTATAACTATTCCAGTAAAACACTGCATTGAACTTTGCTGAATCCAAGTCAGAGTCCTTCTTGATGTTTAAACACCCTGTCATTGATTTTTTTTTCCCATTACTTTTATTTCCACGTTCAAAGAAGTTTAAGTAATTAGTAGGTTAGGCTTTTTCTTTTGTATAACTGTGATGGGAAATTCAATCATATTATGAATTTTCAGGTATTCTGTATTCTCTATATTAATTTCAGCTAATAAAGGATGAAAGAATTATTAGTACCAAATATTTTGGCTGACCCTAGAATACAACATTTCATTTTCCACTTTAAATGGTGGTATGTACATTTTCATTAATTTCTGTCTTTGCTTCTTAGCATCCTACTTTCCTCATAGGCTTCGCATGTTTGATATCTTTAAGAAGCCTTTGATCTGTCTTGCACCTTAAAATACTTAATCTTTTTTGATTTGATGTAATCATAGTTGGTGGGTTTTTTTGATGTCTCCATTGTAGTTACTGCTTTGCCATATCTCTTTATTTTTACTTTCAAAGAGCCCTCTTTGTTCAGAGACAGACATTACCTTCCCAGTGTTATTTTCCTGGCATGTTCATCTATAGGAAACTTGCATCCTTTATTTTTAATTTGAGGGGCTTTTAGACTGTGCTAGTTCTTAATACTTACCTTCGTTCTATGTCATCCTTGACTGCTAAACACAATGAAAATGTGTCCTCTTGTGCTTGGTGGCTGTACTACTGCTGCTTCTCCAGATCACTCCCACATTACTACAAGTTAAATAAAGAATAGCCTCTTAGAATAGTAGAACAAGAACTTCTTGAAATGTTAATAAAATGTGTCTCTGCTTTTTTTGCACTGTGCAATTGACTGGTTTATATATAGCTAGTTGAAGTCTTATGCTTTGCCAATTTTTTCTGCCTCTTAAAAACTAAGTTGGAACTATGCAGTGTACTTCAGTTTTACGAATCTGAGCGAAAACACAGTGCAGAGTAGTGATGGCAGCAAGTTGGCCATCCAACTTGTCTGCATACTGCAAACTTCATACTCAGGCCAAAAATTCAGTGGCATGGTACTTTTCTATCAGAATTTTAATTACAGATGGTAGTACATAACCTTTCAGGAGGACTATGATTCCCAGATTCACTTGGTTTTCTGTAGCTTATAACATTTCTGATAGTTACCAGAGATTGTCTCTAGGAACTGAAGTAAAAGGTGGGGTTTTGATTTGTTTTTGTTTAGTTGGTTGGTATGGTTTGTTGTGGTTTGTTTGAGTTTTTTTGCCATTTTCATATTACATCAAAAGTGTCAGCCACTCTAAAACCAGATAGCACAGATAATCCAAACAGAGAGCCCAGAAGTTGTCTGTGCCTTAAAGTTCATTGCAGAGCAGACTGTGGTCATTTAAATGCAGGCCTTGTTCTAATCTAGTGGTATATCAGCCTGGTCTAGTGAGAGGTGTCCCTGCTCATGGCAGGGGATTTGGAACTAGATGACCTTTAAGGTCCCTTCCAACCCAAAATTCTATGAGTCTATGATTCTGTAACATAGACAGCATCATTACTTTATTTTATTAGACACATAGATTATATTATTCTATGATACTAGGATTTATCTAGAGGAAACGAAAACCCAGCTGATTTATTCAGATAACATTAAGCAGCTCAAAAAGGATTTAGGACAATACAGGGTCTATAATCATTCACAATTCATAATACACTGGAACTATTTTCATTCTTACTGAAAGTCCTGTAATAGAGGCAACTACATCAATTCTTGGGACTTGATTATTAAGTATGTCCCTATAGTTGGCCTGAGCTCCTGGAATCAAGTGACTGGATGAAAATTCCAGCTTTCATGCTAAGGAAATTGTAGGGTTTTATACCCCATGATTGCCAACAACAGCTAGAAAATAAAACACCCTAACCACATAAATGGAAATTAAAACAAGGCCTATCATGAATTAATAACTTTAAATGTGTACATTTTCAAGCCAATTGTACTCTTAGGAGACACTGAAGAAATTATTTACTGCAATAAAATCAGCCAAGACACAAAAAAATTGCACTTTCACCTTACCGTTTGAAGCAGTGCCGCAAGTCAAGGTCGATGCATGCTCCCCGTGTGATTTACACTGTAGAAGTTCACCTTCTAGCACCTGTCATCCATGATTCCCCAGTGGCCCACAGAACAACACAGACACTTTTCTTTCCCCAGGAAAAGCCAAAATTTGCAGATAGGTGTTCACAGTCAGTTTTTATCCTCAAGAAAGAGAAAAGACATTCTTTTTGTGGCATTTTTTGGTAAGAATAAATACAATTCTAAATAAAGAAGGAAAAATTGAGTGCTACTTTGAGTAAAGTATTTGTGCACCTTTCAAGATAGCAGGTTCACATAACCCCTTTCCCATACCTTGTTCAATATTAGTTTTATCAGAAAAGAAATAATAAAAATTACATTAGAACATTGCTAAAAGTATGTGAAGTTAGTGTATGTGTCTCCTTTCCATATAAAAAGAACCTTCATATTGTATATGTCAGCCAGACAACCCTCATTTAGAATTTCAAGGTCTTTATTGCCATTTTGAAATTAAGATTGTGAAGTAAAGAATGTGGTTGAAGTTGTGCTGAACTTTCGCAACAGTGGGTAAAACAGAGGGTTTCAAGGTTTAATTCTTTGTATGACTGTGTCTCAGCATTATCTTCTTAAGTAATATTGAGAAAGGTTAACTACCATATTAGTGCTGATTTTTAGAAAAATGTCGTTTTGGTGAAGTTGAATAGAAGGGAGTAACATCAAGATGAAATTATCAACAAAGAAATTGTTCTTTCACTGAAGTAAGCCCCACAGACATTATAATGTAATTTCTTGTTAATGAATGCATTAATAGAGCTTTGCCACAGAAGACTCCTCTGAATTTTAAACTACCATAGATCTTTGTTCAAACTGTGTATGACAAAAACATTTTATATCAATTATATATTTCATTTGCACAGTTGGATGAAATAATGATAGATTCTGAGTTTATTTCCCAGTAACTCAAAAATAGTGATTAAAATAATTAAAATTCTTACCACAGTGTAAAAATTTGACAATGCAATGTCATTTGCAGATCCATTTGCAGGACTTCACTGATGTGGTGGGGATTTTACTCGTACGTGGATGTTAAGATCCAAGATTTGAGGGAGCTAGAATTTATACAGTGAGCGTCTAAACCACAGAATATTCTTTCACTCCCTTCTTGCCCACGTGCCCAAGAGTTTAGCATGGAAGCTGAACTAAAGGGGTTTCTATTGGTTCTCCTTCATTAGTCTTAAGCAAAGAGCAACCCAGGCTCGCACTGCAAGGCAGCCCCGAGCTCCATGTACCAATTTCAGCACGAACAAGAGGTTTAACTTCTACAGACCCGAAGGTTATACAGGTTACTTACCAAGAGCCCAAGGGCCACATCCAATTTGCATATAAAATACAGACATTTATTATAAGTGCATATAACCATATTTGGTATGCAGATGGCAAATAATTTATAGTTGTTCAAGTTCATTAGCAACACCAGCCAACAGCTCTGCTGTTTTGTCCCCATCCTTCAGTGAGAGGAAGAGGGCTGCGGGAGCCCACATTATATGACTCAGCAGGTCTCATCTGGCCCTTGGGCTGCACATTACATGCCCCTGCTCCACCATTTGATGTGCTGAACAATCTCCGATTTCCAACTGGGGATGTAAACTGATAATGAGATTGCTTTAATGCTCTATATCTCAGTGGCATTATCACAAAGGCCATTTTCTAGCTTTTGCTGTTGCCTGAAAGGGAAAGGGAAATAAACAGTAGAGGTGAAAGCAGAATTGTTAAAGTTACAAGACAAACACGAGCTGCTGATTCAGGAGAAACTGTAAACTGGTTGTAGTCAAGTAGCAATTTTGTCATCTTCTGATACATGTCATAGTATTTACTTAAAATGCTGTTCAGGTGGGCAGGCTCAAAGAAAGTTGCATCATATTTCTACCAGAGTCTTAGGAACAGGAGATAAATGCTGCAAATGCCTTACAAACATTAAAATAGCACAGCAGGCCACGCAATCATTTTGTGTACAATCACAGTATGCCACAAGATCTGCTTTAAATCAGCGTCAAAACCAATGATCTGTTAAATACAACATTAAACAACCTACTAGCACTTCTGTTTCCAGGTGTTATGACAGTCCATAATTACTTCTCTAATTCTCATTTAACATTTGGGCTATAGCATAGCTTCTAGTTGTCAGGCATCATGTAATTGTATTTTAAAATTTGCCAAAGAAGTATAGTCTTGAGAAACCACAAACAGCAGGGGCCAAATTTTAATAAGTATCTCTGTTAATGTCACTTCAGCAACATGATTCCCACTATTTTAATCACAGGGGGTCTTTAACATGCCTTCAGGGACACACAGTTAAAGCCAAGAAAAATGTCACAATTATTAACTGACTACAAAGAAAGAAAAGTAAGGAAGTTGTTTAAGCATTGCTAGAAAATTACTCTCTTAATTAGAGCATTAGAAGGGTATTATACTTCCCTCTTCAGTAGCAAGTGGCAATGACATGCATATTTATACCAGGGTAAACATACAAGACATTGACCTTTACTAAAATTGAGGAATGATTCTCTTGCAACATCCCTGAACTCCTGAGGCTTGTCTGTGCTATCCCGAGAGGCTGTCCCCACTGCGTGCCCCCTCTGTCCACTTCCCCCTGCCATGTTTCACATGACACTTGTGACATGTGGACGACATGCCACAGACCCCTTCCTTCAGCTATGGGCACCCCTATCCGGTGACATCCAGCAAAGCACTAGAAGAGGACTGAGCTTCTCTGCACACAAAGGTGTGTTGGGTGCTGTCAGGCAGCACGATACACAGCTATACTAAATGAACATGCTGAGAGTGGCTTCAATGGGAGAGTTAAAACATAGATGCCACAAAACCCAAAGTCTGTGCATTTTCAGCTCGGCCAGGGCCTTATGCAATGACTGAGAAAAAAGTTAGGAAAAGGAAACTCAGGTCTTAAATTTCTCCTGTCCCAGCAGCCAGAACATCCAGTGTGCAGCCCTCAACTTCTCCTACTGCAAGAATGGTTCTTTGGCCTTTCAGCTGCTGGGACAGTGCACAGCTGCTGTAGGATAGCACAAGTTGCAGAGAACTACACATTCCTAGACACTACCATTAGATCCTTATTTCTACATTTATTTCAAGAGTCCTTGAATGATACTGTGAGGAGGGAGGTAAAAAAAACAACTGAGAAAATGCCTCTCCAACGCTTCCAAAACACACCAAGTGTCAGACCACCAGCATGGTGAAGGTGTATGGTATTACACTAACTAGTGCACACTCCAAGTGGAGTCTGCTATGCCAAGCATCAGAGAACAAAAATGTGTACACAGCTGAAAGAAAATACAGATTGGTCAGCAATAGCTACTTACTTCCATGCTTCATCCTTATGTAGTCCTTGTGCTGGACTTTAACTGCCATTAACTTCAAGATGTCCTTCTGGCCTCTGATGAAGCCTCTGTCTTCTCTTTTGTTTTGACACCTGTATGATTTCTACAGGGACTTCAATGTCCTTGTCCTTGTCACATATTCTGTCCTGAGCTGGTCACCATCTTTGGCTTTATTAGTGCCAGATATATCCAGCTGAGCTTGATCACTTAATTGCAGACATGTATAACTCTTTTCTCAGGCTTTGACTGGCAGTAGCAAGAGTAATCTTCAGTTGCCAGAAGCCACTAATAAACATTGTAATGAGCCACCAAGCAAAAATCCAAGAAAATGAGCTTGTGAGCTCAGTGGGGACAGCTACATCACCAATTTAGTTTGATGAAAGGCTTCTTTCCAGAGAGAGGTTGTCTTGTGTTCATACTTGGTGTCCTGTGATACTCTCAACTGCTGAGAGATACAACTCCCAACAACACTGCTTACTCCAAACCCTTTGCTTCCTGGTGGAAACAGAAACGTGGAGCAGCCAGGTCTCTAAGCATGCCCAGGGTATCTCAGAAAGGAAACTAATGTGAAGTTTATGCTGATAAAACATGATGTGGACACAGGTTTCAGGACATGAGAGATGAAATTATATCTAACACCACACCAGTTAGTAAGGCAGATGCCCTGAGTGAACTCCACTTCTTCCTACTCCTCAAAGAATGAATTAAATGACTCTGCAAAACTGTACTGAAGGGGGAAACCAAAGTAGAAATAGTAAGATAAATAGAGTAATATATTTGCACTCATTTCTGTTAACAGTTCTACAAAGAACAAAAGAGTCACGTCACAAAATGGGGAACAGCAAGCAGCTCAGTGAGAAGAAATCGAGTCATCTGAGCAAGCCTCCGATTGAGCGGCTACCCTAATCCAATGGAAAAGCCTGCAGCCCTTTGGTGATGAAATACTGAAAAATGGAGCTGTCTGAGCACCCATGCAATTTAATTTTCACTGATTTCTGAATGATGTTTAAACCTAATATTTATTACTTTACTTTCAGAATTGAATTTACTCTCTGTTACTAGCAATCAAATCAATCTGTTGTTCTCTACATAAAGTATAATAATATTTTTAAGTCTTTCTGCTGTTTTCTTGGTGAAGGAACTGTTAAGAGCACTTGCTGCCTTTCAACGTCCTCTTGTAATATCAACCTGAAAATTGTGGTTATCAAATCACAGGGATCTATTGCCTATTCAACTAGACAGGAAGGCTATCCAGTATTATGCCCATCCTCTGCCGCAGTGAGCCATCTCTTGCTTCACTAGCTACTCCATTAGCCATTCCAGTCTTTCCCATCTGTAGCAGGGCTAAAGACAGAGTCCATATTGCCTCAGGAAATTTCTTAAACAAATTTTCCTGTACTTTTAAAATCTAGGATTTTAACACCCAAAGGCTGCAAAATCTTGCACTGGAGGAGAGGGACATAATTGATTAAGCCCCAGGCACACTTATTTTGCCTAAGCTTCAAACCTTATTAATAATATGACATCCTCTGTTTTATAATACCATTGTTGTTTTGCTTCCTATTGCACCTAGGAGTGCCACCATATGCAGAATGGCATTTGCAAGGTAGGGAATGCAAGGTTCAGAAAGCTAAAGAGACCTCAGGGGGGAACTCACTGTGCAAACCTGCAGTTAGGAAAATTTCCTGGGAGGCACGATCTGTGGATTAGAGCCTTCAAACATAAACCTGTGGATTCCCAAGAGTGTCTGCTAATCTCTGGGCACAGTATCAAAACTAATCCTTCTTTTGGTCTCTGCTGAGATGAAAGGTGAATGTATGTTAAATTCTTTCAAAATACGGTTGAGGGATTCTGGCTCAATGAAATTTTGGCTTTGGATCCCAGCTGGATGGAATCACCTTCCAGCAGTCCAAAGGCTTGACTAAAGAAGGGTGTGTTTTGAGCTATATCAGAGGGGTTACTGCTGCTCTTGGCTGGCTGTAGATGTGTCTCTGCTCAGCTTGTTCTGAAATGATATCCTGAGCTCACTCTCTCTCGTGTGTCTTGATACCACATTAAAGGCACTGGATTCCAGAGCAGTATCTACAAGATATTGCAGTGCTTATCTGTGAGTAACCTAGACCCTTCCTCAGCCTGGGTCTTTGCTTATTACAAGCAGGTGCTGGCCATTTTCAGACTTGTTTGTTGCTTGTCTTTGGACAAAATTCTTCCAAACCTCAGACTCAGTAATTTGGATTTTATTTTCAATGTGCAAATAAAAACTTCTATGAAACTTCATGTGATTATACCAATTGTGATTTCCAAAGCCTCTCATGAATTAAAATGATCAAGAAAATTAGAGGAAAATTAAATTCACAACTGCTGTCTTTATGTAAATACATAAGGGATGTTATAGCAACACAACCAGTTTTCATATCTCAGGCTCCTTTTTTGGTGTCAGAAAGTGGAAAAATTTTAATTATCTAGGATGTCTCTTTGAGCAACAAAAGCAATGTGTTAAATTTTCTAAATTTTATAAATATGAAAACAGTTGTGACTACCTTTAAATTTCAGTAAAAGTATAGGCAAGTTTTGGCTTAATATTATAAAGAAAATATCACCATAATGATAAAATATAATAAACAATTTTTTATGTCTACATCAGTACAGAAATTTCTTACCTACAGAAATTTAGAAAAACATATCCAGTGGGAGTAATCTCTTAAATCATTACTTAGTTATCTGTCACTACTTTTGGTCAGCTATGCTTTGAAACTTTCAGACAACACAGTTTCTCCTTTGAAAGACTGTCCTAGACTAAATAGCTCTTGCAAAGCAAGGATTCAGGAGAAAGGTATAGATCTGAACACACTAATCAGTGAAATTAAATAAAGTAACAAGGAGTATTACCTTAGGAGCATGTAGAGAGGAAAAGGAGTCCATGTGAATTTCCCTGCAAGGAAGGGCTCAGATAATTACACTGATTTAAAAGTTACAGTAATGTACTGTAAAATCATACAAGAGAATGAACTTTATGCAGCTCCTGAAGGAGAGTTACTATTGTTCAATAAAGTACAAGGGAAGAGGAATTTCTGAACAATCTATTTCCTTTTGTGAAAGGACAAGTTTTGCTCCTGGCCTCTGTGGGCACTAGTTACCTGAACGATGTGGATCCATGTTTCTTCACTGTGGGCCAGGTCATTTGGGAGAGTGGGACCACCTTTCATCCATTTTGCACTGAGTGAGAAAGAGAAGGACAATGACCAGACATTTGAATTCCTTACCTCACAGATCATATACACAAATATAATTCATAAATGTCATTCTACCAAAGGCAAGACATCTTAGCAGAAAATACTGCGTTATCTGATTACAGTACTACTTGTTTAATTAATGTAACGGGTAGACAGGATGGTATCAGGCTAAGTAAACAAGCTGTTAATTTTAATGGGGCTATGTTTTGAAAGTGAAATGTACTTCTGATCTACTGATGACTTCTGTTGTTCTAAGAATAATGATGGCATATTCAAACATATTTTTCCGCATGCAATTTTGCTTTGCTTTCTTACTATAATTTTCCCTACAAGTTTATCTAAATTATTATTTAAGCATTTTTATGGTGCTCACCTTTGTGGAAGAGAGTAACTTACTATCTAAGGCTGCATACTATCAAATTAGATCTCTACTGCATACATCATCCAGGAAATTTCAGCATCTCCTTCAGCTTTGTGCAACACATACTTACTCAGGTGGAATGTAATTAAACTGAACAAATTAAAGCTGACTACTGACTCATTTCAAAGCATTGGAGCAGAGAAGTAGACAGTGACACTGGAACAATTTGCAACCATCTAGGACATTGTCATCTCTCAGTAGCCCTCAATTAGCCATTAATAATTCTGTGAATTTAAAATTTGATTTGCACTACGTAACAACTAATTTAGGACGAAGATAGACCTGTTCAGCCATGCATTTCAACAAGTCTCTGAATATGTGAAAACACCAAACTACACACTTTTTGACCACTACAAGCAACTGTCATATTGGCTAATATGTATGTACGTATGTATATACACACACCTACCTCCTCATCATCTCTGCTTTATTAGCTTTTCCTTCACCTACTCAGATCATGACTGAACATAAGCTGTGTTGACCTGCTGTCTATATCCAGACTATACAAACTGAGGCTACAGCTAAATGAGCACTTTGCACACACATTTATCAAATTATCAACTACAGGAATTGCAGAAATGACTATTCAAAAAATCTTTTGCCTCTCTCAGCTTTGTACTTACGTATTTGTCTGACTGACATCTAGTCAGATGTAACTCAAATTGGAATCTGCAGAAGCAGTTGTAAAAGGCCAATATAAAAGCCGTACCCTCACTCACCCCATGTGCTCAGACTGGCATATGTGCTGCCAGCTTCAGGATCTGAGCAGTACTTGACCCTGACTAACTGATCTGCTTCAGCCTCTTCCTTGTATAGGACCACCTCACAACCCTGTGGCATTAACAACTACATGAAAACCATGTGTGACAATGTTTAACATAATCTGTGCTAAGAAGCCCTCAGTGAGGAAAGTCTCGCAACCTCCATGAGTAACCCATTCCAGTGCTTAATTCTCCTTGAACTAGAAAGGCTTTCTGATTATCTAAACTGATCTCCCCTGGTGCAATTTCAGGCTATTATTTCTTTGTATGCCAGTGGACATGAAAAATAACTCACTCTTTAGATATTGAAACAATCTTCTATATTTGAAAACTGTTACTGTGTCTCTCTTTTATTCTCCTTTAAAAAAAAAATGATCCTAGTTCTGGAAGTCTTTTCTCCTAGGTGGTGCTCTCAAGCCCTCTGAGGATTCCTCAGATGCTCTCTTACAGAGTAACCCCTCCTTATGTTCATTCTGGAGCTGCTTGGCTCTGCACTGCCCCTCATTTTAGAAGCTATGCAATTTCTAAGGTAGCCCAAAAAAGGAAAAGAATCTATTTACAAACCTTGCTTCATAAAAATCAGTCAAAACAGCTTGAGCTCTGACCTATGGTAGGACCTCTAGACACCACCAAAATGCAGGATCTGCATTAACTCTGTAGTAACTAAAGAGTAGTGATAGGTTAAATATTCTGCATTTCCACAGAAAAATGAAGTGCACAAAATAGCCCTGATATGGTATGTTCCCATAAGTTTAAACATTTAACTATATTCAAAATAAAATCTGTCTTCTAAAATAAGCATTTGGGAAACAGAAGGAAAACATAAATCACTGTGATTGTTAAAACAAGTGAAAAATAATGTATGAAACTAAAAATGAGCATCAAGTAGCACAGAAAATATCAAGAGAGTAAAATGGTGCTCAGTAAATGCTTACAACATCTGAATAGCTGAGGATGATTTTCCCTTTACTCAGAAAGACCCTGTATGGAAACAAATGCTGGATGTAAAACTGCTAAGCGAATTTACAATCAAAATCACAGTGGAAGGAAAGAATCAGAGTTGGCAGTATCAAAAATATAGGAAAAAGGAAATGTTCTGATCTGCTTCTAAAGATCAGGAGCACTAAACTGCCAAGGCAAGTAATATACAAATTATTCCCAATATGAAATTTTTCTGATATACTAACAGAGCCATCTTCAGTGTGGTTTTATAATCTCACGTTCAAAACCACAAAAGCTGTCCATACAAATACATGAGAGAAGCACAGACCTCCTGTGTTTTACACGGTGGAGGTCTATGGAACTGCTCTACGTGTAGTCCTATACTTCATGAAGCCAAGAAATACTCATTACATGAAGAAAAGCCTAGGGCTACCCAGAAAAACTGTAAACCAGGCTATTTAATTTCAGTTGCAATTTAACTATGCAGAAAAAGCCAAATGAGGACAGAGCTGAAGAGCAGGGCTGTATCCAGAACTTTCCATGTACTTAGATGACTGCAAGTTAATAGAGCTATCTTTCGCATGAATAATATTTGTTACCAATTTAGTTCTACCAGATTTTTTAATTCTTCATGAGCAAAGTCTCATCATCTTTAATGCATTTGTAAGCTCTCCTGGAGCAGTTTGGACAACTAATTTTCAGGCCATTTTTGGTGAAATATTTAGTTTATGTGTTTATAGATTTGGATGATGGGTGGTTGCTAATTCAAGCTGCACTGTCTCAATTTTCATATTGGCTGACAACCTTCCTGCAAGTAATAACAAATTCCCCCGCCCCACAAGTCCATGAAGAATTCTTAAATGCATAATTGATCCATCTCAAATAATTGAAACATCTGAGACTCGTGGACATTTGTAGAATTAACCAGAAGATGCTAGAAGGCTCACAACTGATGATCAGTAGCCCACTATGGAGCATAACTATTCAAAATTTGACACCTGTCCTCAGAAACATACTTGTATTTATGAATCTGATTTAAAACCCTTGTTTATTTTTGAACCAGCTGTGGACACTGGCTTGGAAACTATTTTTACTGCTACATCGAAGAACAAAAAATAGACAGTGCAGATGCTATGGGCATGATGTTTGGCTAGAATAAATCAACAGATTTTATACAAAGCTGTACTCCCTTTGACAACTGCAGAGATTTGGCCAAAGATATTAAACAGACAGTTAATAGATCTTTTTGAAGCTATTAAGAAGTTAATTAGGCAGGGTGTCCACCTCTTTACTTTTGATAATAATGACATAAAGGCATATAAAAGTGACGTTCTAGCTTTTTCAAATTATCGCTAACTGAAAAGGGCAGAATGACACCTATGAATAGTCATAGAAGGAGTTTGTGCACTAAATCACTTGATTTGATGACTGGGTTGGAGTTCAGTGCACGTATATACTTTGAAATGAAGCATGCAAATGGAATTATTCACTAATAGAAGAGTGCATTAATGCAATCAATAAGCATAGAAGAGATTTAAGAGTTAAAACTTTGGCAGATGCTCATCTCTAAAGACTGCAGGGATTATGAAAACACAAGCTGTACAAAAACTATGAAGCTAAATGATTGAGCATCTTCCTAGATTCTAGAAATGTCACTTTTCAACTGTGTATTCTCTCTCAGAAATCTGTGATGTATTACACAGTGGAAAGTGTACTTATCCAATGTTCAATTATGTGCAAATGGTAGAAATCCACATTTATATGGCACTATGAAACTTTTTTGGTCCGAGATGCTTAAAATTTCAAGTCCTAGTCTGTCAAACATTTCACAAAATTTGTTACCAGGTATCTTCCCAGCACAGTTAATTGGGCTACACAGAATAAATGATGCCTGGCTGTAAGTATTTGGAGGATCATCCTTAAAAAAGACAATATGACAGGTTTGGAATTCAATGTTAAATGTTACCTAATGAAACACTGAAAAAGTATTGTAATAAATCATTCAGAGTAAAGGAGGACTAGATGGTACTATTCAAGATAAGTTATGTTCCACATATAAAAAGAAAATATTAGCTTGAGCCTTTCAGCATGGTGCAAGGGACTGAGTATAGAAGTAACAACCAACATTCAGGATTCAAAACCAAAATAATTTAAATTAAAGACAATGGACATTATTCTGATAAAGGCTGTATTATTTGGTCTGTATGAGGCACCTAGCATTTTCCCCACTAAATTCCTGTGTCTACCATTCAGCATCCAGAAAGATATTATTGAGGTTTATTTCCTTCCCAATAACGTCTCCAGTTGTAATTTTTAAGTAAAGAGTGAAGAGATGTGTGTGCCTACCTGCACTTTGCACAGTCTGAATTAGGAGTTCTTGCCTTGCATTATACAAGTTAATGCCCTTGGAAGATAAACAGATTTGTTAAATTGTCCTTACAAGGGGATACAGTTTAGTATTTAATCAGTTAATCCTCAAAGTTTAAACATTAGAAAAGACATGAGAAAAGCAGTGACTGGTAATACTTTCACATCTATGGCCATTGACAAATTCATATTTACCTACATATTTTCAAAATCTACTATCATCTACACAGGTTTTTTGACAGAAATACTTCTTTTCAGTAGATTATCCTAGAACAATTTAAAGACATACAGCCAAACTATTATTTTCCCCATACTATTAGATGACACGTTTAACAGTGTTACAGCCTTTGGAGATTATCAAAGAAATAATTTTTCTTTTTTTTGTTAAAAAGGTTATTTTTTTTCCTGTTTACAGACTATGTGTGGTTGTTTTCCTTGCTCTAGCCTAGCAGGTTAGTTCTGCACTTTGTGTGTTCTTCCCTATAACATTAGAAATAAAAAAACAGGAAAGTGTAACTAATTCCACAAAAATTGGCTGACAAGACCCTCTAGTAGGTAAAACACCTTTAAGGTTTCTGAGAATGACTATTCCAAGCTCATGGTGTTCTCTTAATGCTCGTATGCTTATATCTTAATGCTATAACTCTGACAGCCTGCAAAATTGAAATTTTTTCATTACTTTCTCTGTAGAACGTGTGGCTGTAGTACAACATTTCCCATTCAAACACCTTCCCCTTTTTCAAAGGATCACTCATATAGGACTGAAACAGTGGTAAATTATCATGGCATAGTTACCTAGGATGCCACTGCCAGCTGCAGTGCTAAGTGGCATACTCTTGGCTAGCTGGAGAGTCATCACCTCAGTCTTGAGAGATAGAGTGTATTTCTCAAGATCTTCAGGAGCTGGAAAAATGGTTGAAGACATTGTAGAGATTATTTCAGCTTGAAATACACCTACTTTAGAGCTTATTCTCCAACACTTTTGCAGGTTCTATAGAAAAAAACAAACACCTGCTGAAGAGGAAAAGAGATTATTTTGAGTTTTCCACACTGAGCAGGTATTCCCAGATGCTCAGCACTCCACAAGTTGATGAAGTTCACATGCAAAAGGGAGGAATACATTGGCAGCTTCTCACCACTTGGCAGCAAAAGTTTCACCCTTCCACATCTATATCTTGGAGGTGAAAGGGTGACTGATACAGTCCCCTGAAAGATATCAGCTTATAAATGATCAATAAAAGTCTCTGCTTTGGCAATGCTTTCTTGCTGCTGCTGTCAACAGCTATGAGGACTGCAAGCTTCTCTTGTCTATATATTTTATTGATGGATAAGATAACCACAAACATATACACTTTCATTGTTCAATAGGATCAATACCACTTTAATGTTGCTTTAGCAGTGATTTAGAGTTTTATTTTTAGAGTTTCTAGTGAGGAGAAAAACCTCTAACTATCTATAGATTCTGAGTCCTTAAAATAACATGGCTACCATTTTTCTAACAGCAAATCTACAGCAGAAAGTTTGGCTGAATTTTTTCTTGACCAAATATTGCGTGATCTCGGGATAGTATCAGGTTAAGCCTATAAAAGACAGAACAGCATTTATACCAAAAACAAGCTGCTACACATTGATTTCATTACCATCTTTGTTTTGTTACTGATGCTTTTGGTGACCTCGGACAATTAATTTATTCTTTGTTTTACTTTGTTTCTCTATTGTGAAATTAGTTCTTAATAACATTCAGTTATTGGTTATTGTAGGACTTTGTGAAAAGGGGGCTGGAAACTGGTTTGTGTTCATCAAGTAAACTAGATAGGCTTGCATTTTTACACATTTAAATGCCTAACAATTCCTTGTGCTCTTTACAAAGAAACAAGGGGAAAAAAGGTCTTCTGATGGTTCATTCCTTTCAAGAGTATGTTCAGTGTTCAACATGTATTTAATTGAACAAACCACTAATCAGGAATATTTATAAGAAGCACATTATTCCAACAGAAACCTTTCAATGGGTGTTTTGTCATTTTTCAGGTAAATCTGAATTTATTCACTCTCCATAATTAAAGCTCCTCTGTTTATCTGGTCCTTTATGTCTTCAGCCTCAATAACTTTTCAGCTGTGGTGAGGTACCAGGTTTGTTTGTTTTAATTTTATGGTTTACAAAGCAAAATTTCACAGCCCCTGCTAACTAACATTTGGAGAAAAAAGGAAGGGAGGGAAATGAAAGAGTGTTTATTTTCAGAAAACTTGTAATTTGTTATCTTCAATTATACTGACCTGAGCCTGTGTCTAGAGTGTAAGACAGACTTGTGGTCCTGCTCCATGATCATTCCAAACACAGTACCACTCATTTCCACATTTGTACTCCTGGTTTTCTTCTAAAGGAATGTATGGTATAAACCAGCAAAAATAGTTTAGAACTTGTCTAGACATGGATATATACTGGGCTTACATTTATTGCTTGGAGTTAGGTAGTCACAGGCAGGTATGTGTAGTGGTAAATAGAACTATTTAGTTTCACATTTTATCATCTTCCTGCTCTCTGATCCAATAGCATTTGAAAACTTACTAATACAATAAATGTGATTTAATTAAAAGTTCAGAAGATCTGTGTCCCATTGTCGTGTGTCCCCCCCCAGAGGGTTACTAGAAGTGTGAGTTAGATCCTTGGAAATCATGACCAACTGTTCCTTTTCAGATGGTAGCTAACCTAGGTGATACCACTGACGCAAAGTACTCAAACAAGGGAAAACTGCACAATCTAAAGAGGATTAGAGTTAAAGTTGGTTTATGCTTCCTCTGTCCACTGTACCTACAAAACTAAGCACTATAAAGTGCAGGAGGAGAGTCGTGACAAAACCAAGTTCTTTCTCCCATACTCATGTGTTTCAGACATGCCAGTGCCAACACTTCAAGGGATACAACTAAGTGAGGTCAAGCCACAGCGAAGACACATGCCAGGTCCTAACCTGTGATTACAAACACAGTTTTACAAGCAGTCAGAAATATTATCAAGTTCTTTTCTGCAGCTGACAGCATCTGTGTCCCTATAGATATGACTGAACTAGGACTGTACAATTCCCTAAGAATGTATCTCATAGACTGCAAACAGACTGACATTGATGCTGTCATACACTGCACTGTCCAGAAAGTAGATTATAAAGCACAAGTTTCAGAAAGTGCATCTGCAGTGAGTTCAGTGTGGTGTAAAAGCTGATAGTGACCCAGCTACAGGTAAGCAACATCAAAATCAACAGGAGTTTCAACACCATTTGGGATCACAGCCTTAAGTCAAACAGCTGAGGTTCCTCCTACTGTCACAAACCCACGGCTAAATTATACTACCAATTTATCTACAATAATTTGTGTTCATTATACCATAGTATCTTTTGCTTTCTCCTAATGACAATATTCATGCTGTTATTCAGTACCTTATATAAAATCTGAACAGTGACTATACTTTCTTTTTATGCAAGACATACCCTTGAGAGCTCATTTGTCAAAGAGATAGAGTAACAGTAGATATCTGCAACAAATGATAAATTTACCTTGCATTCACTATATCTCCACTTCCAGATTCACTGTCTTTTCTATACTTCCAGGTTCCTTACAGTAAATGAATCAAGTATCAAGAACAGTGTGGCCAGCAGGACTAGGGAAGTGATTATCCTCTGCATTGGTGAGGCCACACTTCAAGTGCTGTGCTCAGTTCTGAGCCCCTCACTTCAAATGATGAGGCACTGAGTGATATGGTTTAGTGTTTTGGGGGTTATTATGGTGCTGCTGGGTAGACAGTTGCACTGAATGACCTTGAAGATCTCATCCAGCCATAACGATTCTGTGATTCTGTGAAATACATAGTATGCTTAATCTTGCAATTTCTCAATAATTTACTCATTTTGATCTCTTACTTCTCTGGCATTCTGTCAACAAGACATGGCAACATAAGGGAAAAATGTAATATAATTAATAGAGAACTTTTTGATGACTATGACCTCAAAATTTTAAAAAGCAGTGGCTTGATCAACAAGTAATATGAGTTGAGATTTTCACAAGGAAAAAGTTCCGGCGCATTGACAAGTCATATAAAGAAGCAACCAGCATCTTTTACTGAATGGAAAACAGCAAGTTTCAAATATCTGCTATTTATGCATTTATGTGGATTTTCACATTATCAAATATAATGCAAACTTTATAACATAACAACCTAGAACCCAAGTATTTCAGCACTACACAGGCAGAAGGTGGAGAACAGAGGAAAGACAAATTAACCTTTCCTTTTCCTTGCTCCTCTTACCAGTCTGAAGCCACATGCTGGGTCTAATGCCCACTGCCTCCCAGGCTGCTGCTCAAGCCCAGAATGTGGAATGATGGATTCAAATTTTCCTTTCAGCATGAGCCCACATTCCCTGTATATTGCTGGCCTGCTGTCAAAATTACCTTTCCTAGTGGTCTGTGGAGGTCTGGAAATTATTGTCATGGCTCTCGGCAATTGTGCAGACAATCCTTTACTTCGCATCCTGCAGCTCTGAGAGGAGCTCAGCTTTGCCTGTGTTTGTATTTTTGAATGAAATTTCCTAAATGCCAGAAATACAAATACACAGCACAGCAAGGTTTGCATTCACACTGGTTCTAGCATCTCTACACAGCAGTATGTTCAAACAGTAAAGCAAGATGTTTCTTTGAGCAAATTCAATCTTTGCTGAATTCTCCTTTCTCTTCCTTCCAGAAGCTCATTAAAAAAAAAATAAAAAAATAATGTCTGGAGAGGATGAAACCAAAGAAAAATCTTATTTCAGAATTATTAGAGGACAGGAAAGAGTGCATGTTGCTTTTTGGAATAAAGTAGACATTCAAAGCTCCTTGTGCTGCGAAGCAAAATCAGGTAAACGCTTGCTTCACAAATACATCTGGTTATGGGGACAGATGTACTCACCATAGACATGGAGCTTTTGGAGCTGCTTCCTGCATCTCCTGTCTCTTCAGTCTCTCCAATACAGGTCATGCAGAGAAACAAGTGGATCTCTAGGAGGAATTTCATCTACATCTGCTCTTGCCCAGCATAGAGTCCAACATAGACAATATGTCACCGGTTTAGGTTTGAGGAGCTCTTTGGCTGTTCCATTCTGCCTATGAGTGATTTGGACTCACAGGGCTCAGAACCTGTATCTCACTTTCCTCCAACCATGGGATGAAATGTTACTTTGGAATGGAGATTTACATTGAGATTAATCACAATCATGGCCATGGCAAACTGTTACTCTGTTTTGTTCTAGTGAATTCATTGTACTGCACATATTAAGTTGAAGACAACAGAGTTTGTATTCTTGGTATTGCTTTAAAATAACCATGCTGTTGCAATTACACATTGGCTACCTGAGTTAACTGATTATATGGTCATTTAACGTAGCTAGGTGGCAAGCCTTATGTCATTATCATGATTCGGTTGTTACAATCCTAAATAAAAGTGGACAATTTGGATCAGGAGCCTGAACATCTGACAGGCTGTGTGGAATCTAGATCCAAGGTTGTGGTTTAGCACGCTATACATATGTGGGCAGCTGCACCATTTAGATGTGCATCCAGGCTTGGGCTGGAACACCCCAGCCTGGTTTGAACACTTCCTTTCAAAGTCTGGCGGGTTTCAGCGTGATGGTGTTCAGTTAGGCCCATTTTTAACAAAAGCAAATGCAAATGAGAAGCTACCCAGAAATAGCACTGCATATCAATTTTCTACATCAATTTATAATGCAATGGAAACAGATGGCACATTCAGGCACTGTCAGAGAAAACCATTTGGGTTCTGGTGACTATTCCTTTTTTATTTTTCATGTTATTTTACTCTATTTCCATTGCTAAGTTGTTTCAACACCTGTATAAAATAGGACCCCACTGTGAGAGCTATGTAAACTAATCCTAGTAACACATGCAACTTTCTCAGTCCTGAAATGATTTTGCTGACCAGTGGTGTAAGTTGTAAAGAATAACACTTCTTGATGGCAATCAACACCATTCATTTGGTTTCTGCTTGTGGAAAGAGGGAATAATTTACCAGGGATCCTGAGAAGCCACTTCCAAAACCACAAAAGGTTCTTTCTACTTTTATGAAACATGTTTGGTGCTAAACATGACTCAACAGACCATTTATTTCAATACTGTACTCCACACAGCATTTGTATTCTACATTTTCAACAGTATTTACGAAAAAGGCCAGTATAGTGATCTAAACTCAGGACACATATCTCAGAGAAAAAAATAATTCCAATAAGGCTTAGAGCAACAAACAGTTTATGCAATTTACTGCCACCATTTCCATTGAATCCTGACTGATTAAATCAGCTACAGCAAAAAAGTGACCATTTTTTTTTTGAGGGAGGAGCATGGTCAAGGTTACCGGATTGTATATTAATGTTATATAGTTGAAGTAACCCCCTCTTGTGTCTAGCCAGTTAGAAATTCTCCAGTAAAATGTTTTAATCAGAAATTGTTCATTCATGAAGAGAATCAATTACTAAAATCCACCAAATATCTCATGCCCAGAATAAAATGTATGGTCATGATGAACAAAGGCAATGCAGAAGGCCCAGCTGTCTATTGTTAGTGCACAAAGAAGCTGATTTAATTTTGAGGACTGAACCTCGTTTTTTTCATTTTTCCAGTGTCCCCCACTCACTGTTCTCTCTCACACACTCTTCAAGTCTTATTCTACCTTGCATTTAGTAATTACTTCCTGAAGCAAATACTTGAATCTCAGTAAAATAATAAAATTGCCAACTTAGAAAGTATTTCATCTGAGTGGTCTCTTTTGTCTACTCCCAAGCTCACAGTATTGGATCTTTAAGTTCAGAAAATTCTCTCAGAAGAATAAAACCATTTTCCTTCAAGCAAACTTTCTCTTTGGGCAATACAGGCAAATAAATATGCATCTTTCTGAACTGTTGAGTGTGCACCTAACAACAATACCTTACACAACGGTGTAAGATTCTGAGTATCCTCTCTGCTGTATGGCAAACATCTACCCTGGATAAACAGATACAAGCCATTTATCATAAAACAGTTTCCCTGTATCCATCAAAGGTAAATTAAGACTAATGTGATGTATTGCAACAATTCTCACACCAGCTCATACATATAATAGCTTTAGAAACTCAAATAAAGGGTCACTGGGTTGTGAATGACATCCTGAAAGGTAAATCCTGACAACTGGGGGGCGGGGGGGAAGAGAAAATAATGGAAGAGCTCATGTTTTGTGCTCCATAAAGAAAGGAAGGATGGTTCAATATAGTGCATGAAAGGAGGAAAAGATCTGAATTAACTGAAACAATGTAGTCAAGAAAAGGATCAAGAAATGTTCTTCTGTGGGATGTAAAACAAATTATTTAAATTTTATATGACTTGGTTTTCTCATTTTGTAAAATGGGGAGTATATGTTCTTGGGGGTTTTTTTGGTCTATTTATAATGTGAAGTCTCCATAGAAGGTTCTATAGAACCCGGCACAGTTGGACCAGATCCCAGCTGCAGTCTTTAAATTCTACAGTATTAATCAATGAACCTTATTTGTTATGTATTTATGATGGCATGATCTTCCGGATTAGTGCTGTTGGTAATAGCATTGAATTTACTAGCAATACATTTCAATCAGGCTGCTGCTGAGAGTCACTATAGACAGCTCCTTAGCAGCAGTGTGAAGATGTGAAATCTCTTTGGCTGTGCTGGCCACAGAGCCAGTGTGTGACCTTTCACTGCACAACCACTGCTTGAGACAAAAAGAGAAAACTCCATAATATTTACTTCCCAGTGAAGAACATGACTAAAATTAGGTTTACATTGAGAAATGAATTAGCACATGATGTTATTTCCATATATCAAAAGATGTATGACTGTAAAAAAAAATAAATATTTGTTTATGCACTGTAATCTATTTACCTGATATTTACAGATAAATAAAATAGACACAGATCAGGCATAAATCAATGCAAATCATATGTTTATGTTCATCAATTGAACCTTATTTTTTGTGAATTTGTTGATAACCTATTATTTCAATAACGAAAAACAAGTAAAAGCTTCCCCCAAAAGAGCAAATTCTTTTCCTATTTGCTATGCAAATAGAAGCAAAATGCATTTTCCACTTCTAATTAAATCTCTACCTGTTCCTCAATCAGGTAAATTGCTATTAGCTTCTTGCTAAGTTATTTTTGGGACTACTTTGAACAGAACTATTCTGGCTGCTATAAGTAAGACTTCTAAATTAATATTTAAATTTTATAATTGCTGGACTATGGCATCCTGAGAAATAATAATTACCTGTGTGATTGCAGAGTTGAAGTGAGCTGTTATGTGCATTTGACTCTTTAATCTTGCAGCCTGTACCCCTGTTCACTTGAACAATGTTATTAAGTTCTGAAGCTGATTACATGGGTTGGTTTGTGAGTCAGACAATCATCCCTTCAGGCACCTAAAAATAATGTTCTGTTTCTTTTGTTAAGTGGGCGGGGGGGAATGCATGTATCACTTTCAGCAACCTAAGCTAGACCTTAGAGTAAAAGTCGAGCCTGGTCCAACCAATTCGAAAACCTTACATCAAACCTAAAGTTCTTTTTTGGTGCTACAGGCAGGGAACAGAAAATTGTTGATCTCACCAGCGGAACGTCGAGCTGAGATGGATGTCAGTATCTCATCAAGTCTGTCTGCCTTTCCTGGCTTGACGTCTGAGAATCTCTGGTCTTTGATAACAGCACAGACTCTGAAGCAGGGGACACAAGCTTGAAAACAGCAAATAACTCCATCACAGGTTATTCTCTTCAGTGAGGTTATGTTCGTGAATAGGAGGGAGAATTCAGTGTGCATGTATAACTCAGAATGACAACTTCCCTAGAAAACAAGGAGAACTACAAATTACTTTAAGGATGAAATACCCTGAGAGAGCTCAGTTCAAGACAGAGAGTAGGTGTCCATTACCTTTCATGCTTCTGTTTAAAGATTTTCAAGAAAAGACCAGACTTCTTCGGATGCATCAAGGGACTGATGCTGCAATGTTGCTTCTTGATTCTTCGCCTTGGAAAGCATGTTCTGTGTCAATTGTATTGATTTCTGTATATTCACCCAAATATGAAGAGCAACTCGATTTAAAGAATAGTAGAAAAGGCAGATGGATGAAAGGGTAAATTCTGGTATGGTATGAAAAGAAAAAATGAATTATTTCAAGAATTTGTTTTTCAAAACTAAAGGTCTACCTTCACCCTCCCTAACGTGAAGCAACCTAGCTAACATTTGTTAATAAAAAGCTGATTAAGACTCAATGGAGAAAGAGTTCTTCTCCTGCAGCGACTGAGTTAATGCAAGACTTGAATTGCCCTCTAGAAGCTTCTCTCTATTGATTGTACAAGAACCTAGGACAACTACATTCTTAATTAGGATCCTCAATTAAGTACTTAAAATTTGGTGGGAACAATGCCAACCAAAGCAATTACCCTCACTTTTTTGTACAAGTAGAGTGCTACATCACATCTTTTATTTCCTGGGAGACTCATCACTGAAGGTACAGTTCTTGAACTGAAAACAAATGTTTTTTTACCACTTTCGGTGTTGTCCTGATTCAGGGACCTTTTGAGAATCAAAAATGGTCTCTGCAGTATTATTCTGTCCACGGCCATGGCAGGGGGGTTGGAACTAGGTGATCTTTAAGGTCCGTTCCAACCCAAATCATTCTATGATTCTATGATTTTACGGTTCTTTTTTCCCTTCTCTTCCCCTGAAGGATTTACCCCATTCAGTGTTTTCCACTGCTCCTGTATAAAACCACAGTGATATAGAATGCAAAGAGACAGACTCACCCTTCAACACCGAAATTCATACCAGGCAAGCACAGCTGCAAATAGTCCTCAATGTACCTGCTCATGTCCTCCCCTCACTTTCAGTAAAAGAACCATAGTCACCTCCGACACTAAAGTCTTTCTGCTGCTCTATAATTTCATTTGCTCATTAATAATTTTACCATAGCTTTCCCAGTAGATAGGGTTAGGAACTGAACAGTCATTAGGTTCCCTACCATATTAGTTTCCTTTTGCTGCTGATTGCCCTTTTTATTCCTTGTGCTCACACTATAAGCTTAAGAATATATCATGTACTAGCTATCAGTTTACATGTTGCTACAATCATTGCATAGTAATTCCACACATGACTAATTAAGCATCAAGCATCAATTTGAACTATAGCTTATCAATTCTTTAGAGAACATTTAAAAAGAAAACAGAGGCTTCAGCCAACTGTTCCTTTACGTGATTTAACTTGTCAATAATATATTTTTATGTTAATTATCATAATTTGAAAATTCCTTTTTCAAATCAGAATAGTATTGCAGAATGGATTTCATGGTTATAATTATTCCAAAATCATGCACTACTTACAATAATTAACAACTGTCTGTAATTATGGGTGCATAGGGCTTTCTCTGCTTAATGCAAAGTGCCCTGTTGAAAGTCAAGGTATTTCAGTGAGGGAAGGACATAAAATGTCACAGGATATGCTGAACAGAAGGCTTTGCTCTTCTGATAGAAAGCAATATAATTTTCAAATTGAAGTTTAATTTCTTTTACTGTCTTTAAAAACTGCTGATCTATTTTAGGAACCATAAAGAAACACACTTAGATATACATGTATAGCTGCATTTATTTGAAGTGCAATAATTATATTCAGTAGAATGGATGTGTCAGAATTATCTTACTGACATATGTTATGTAGTCTAGTTATTACTGAGAAAATAACACTCTGGTCTGTATGTGTGGTGGGGTGGTTTGGTGATCATTCTGTTATTTTCTGAGTCAGAAACTATAAACATCCATAATATTTGCATAAGATAAGACAAAGTATCTAGTAAACGAATGACTTTTACAATCTGAGAAAAAGGAGATTATTCCAAAAGTGATCACAAAATTGCCTTTGTTTTTATTCCCAAATAGGATATCTCTCTTGCTCTACATATAGCAGAACTGGTGATCAGAATGGTCAATGAGTTTAAAGTATTTTCTTCAAATAAAATTTGAAAATCAGTCATTTAATTTGCAATTTTCTCTAAATTGGGAAATAATTGTTGTGATATTATTCATAAATTGAGTTACCTCTGATCTTGAAATGTTTATATTTCTAGTGTTCATCTTCATCTAATGTCAAGAATTCAGACCTATATAGTTAATCTTTCCTAGCATAAGAACTTGCATTCATATTCAGATTTGTTCATCTCTCTTTCCAGAATAAGAGCTATGCAACAACAGTATACTTAAAAACACTTTTTCCTGTAGAAAATGATTTTTTTTCCCAATCAACAGCTTGAAGACCACACACTTGTATGTGTGCAGATGCATGTGTGTTCACATGCATGTACATTGTTTGCATACATATTTTTAACTCTAATAATAGAGTTGAGTTCTCCCCTTTCTAGGCTTTTGTTCAATAAACAGAAACAAAGCCTTTTATAGTCAAGAATCAATGATCATTTGGAACCATTCAAGCTGTACTTTTTAATCCTGATTAGTGAGAATAGCAACACTCCTAATGAACAAAATCATATTAAGTAGAACTGACAAAAGTCCCATTAGAAAATGATTCACTCTGGTATGTTTTCCTATAGTGCCACTTTTTAAAACAAAAAGTCACATATTTCTTTTGTCAATTGCCAGCCAGAAGCTGAAATTCATCCCAAGTGTCTCTGTAGTGGCTAAAAAAGTGTTTTATTATAAAGATGATGCTGCCATCTATTGGGTGACGTTACTGTACAAAGGAATTATGTCATTTCTCTCTGGATTCAGCAAGGGCAAATAAACTGTGTGATTCACCTGATTTCCTGTGGAGTTTTATTAGCAACTAGATAACAACCTTTATTTAGTGTATAACGTATGTTTTATATAAAGAGCTTGGTCCCCTCTTTGCTACCATTACCAAATTACATTGAGTGAAACATTTTAAAATAGTGATAAATTTAATGATGTGTCACTGGAACAGCAGCAACAATTTTTAAAAGTAGCAAAAAAATCACCAAAACCACACCCTAATACTGCCTCACATCTCAGAAAGCTCTTATAAAGATGTTTTCATGCACAGTGTCATTGAGTGGAACTGCATGACTTGCTGTGTTAGAATAAAAGATCTCATTTCCATGTAAGTGGCAATCTTTTGCAATACAGAGAGATTCCTGTGATATACAGAGACTTCACAGATACTTTTTTAAGTAACCTAGTGAAGCTTCAAAGACATATTTTGCCCATCTAAGCTTGATTTTATTTTCTTATTAAATTTCAATTGAAGTTCTGATTTCTTTTGTGACATCCCTGCAGCTATCTATACCTTAGGCACATGAAATGTTCTTTTTTATGAAGAATACAGATGTCAAACACATAGCACTGAAAACTTACACATGAGCTTTGATAGGTGCATTTCAGTCCTTTGCTTAGTGGGACCTCCTGGAAGTAGCTGCATACTGTAAAATAAATGAATTAAGTTGGAGAAGTGTCCCCCTGTGCCCTGTCAGTTCTGGCAGTGCATAGGCTCTGCTACAGCAAACAGACAAACAAATTATAACGGCAACAGAAAATGATGGCAAAAGGATGACAAATCTCTTTCTTTGGCTTCATCTATTACCCTATCTTTATGACCCTATGAGTAATCCGAGTTTTCTTGTTTCTTTTCTTTCTTAGCTTTCAGAAGAGCAAGAAGTTGTTTTACCTTTCCTGGCCCAGGAGAAGATTAGCTGACTACAGTATATATCACGAACATAACCCCTGTTATTGCTGATGCATAGACCACTGGTAACCAGCTTGACTTTTTATTTCTAAAATGGACTTGGGAGGCCAGGAGTTGAGACCAGTAGGAAGAAAATTCCTCTGTACTTTTAAACAAAACATATGTGACTCAGAATACTAAAGCAACAGCGAGCTGGAACCTCACAATGCTAATCACACCAGCACTGTGGAGAGCAGAATTTCACTCTGCAACCTCTTTGATTTTTTTATTACTGAGGTTAAACCCAGACAAGTTTAGCTAACTGTGTGCTAAAGCAAAGAGGAGCCATCACAGAAAGTGCAAGATTCTATTCTGCCATGCTTGGAAAAAACCCATTTCTTCAGGCTAGTGTTCTCCTAGGTAAGTATAAATGCCTCCCATTACCATTAATGGCAGAGAAAGGATAGCTAATAAGTATTAGACTAGAACTCAGAAGATCTTGAGCCTAATTATACTTCTGCTACAGCATTTCTACATGACCTTGGGCCAGACACACACACAAAAAAATCTATCTATGCTTCAGGCTACCACTGGTAAATTGAGATAATGATACATTTGCCCCTTACAGCAGTGTTGTGAGGTTAAACTCAGGTTACTCTAACATTAACATTTGTTTTCCAGTATTGAAATGATAAAAGCCATTAAAAGTCTATTGCAGCAAGACTAGAGAGGAGTTTGACTTATTTTTTTTGTATGCTTATCTTTTCCCTAACACATCATTCAATAGAAAAACGGGATTCTTTTGAAAACAGTCTCTGCTAAACAGCAGCAGGAAGATTTGTGTGTGGCAAAGCACCTATAGAAAAAGAATGTCCAGTAAAATGGGAAGAAAGCTACAGTCCTGTTCTGTGGAAGATTGCAGAACCTACCTACAGAAGGGCTGATAATGTGAACTCTGGGTATTGTAACAACCAGAATTTCGCCATTATTAAAGGGGAAATGTCTGTTGGTGGCAGTAGTGTGAAATTACAAACTCTGTCAGCTCCAGTGGCAAAGGGGATATGGAAAAGTGGCACCAGTGCAATACCAAAGCTGGTTTTGGACACACAGCAGGTGAATTTACAGAAAATGCAATTTAGATTTGCTTTAATACTATTTTAAAGCCACAATACAATTTGAGCTATACTGTACCATGCTTCCAATATTTCTACTGTCCCAACCAACTGTCCTTTTTATTCAAGTAGGCAGATGTTTTCCATAAGGATTCTTGTCCCTTTGTGCACTATCTATGGATTAGTAATGCTGTGCAGTTCCCTCGATGGATACTGAGCAAGTTCTTGCTTTAATAAACTCTTGGTTTTTTGGAGTCACAGAATCTTCTTTTCTCCATCCTAATCCTAACTTGACCAAGTATCTACTGGTTATACAGCAAATATGCCAGCAGGGTATGTTAAAAAGGAAGGAATAACCATCATTTTACTTTCTCCAGTCTGGTTTTCTATCTAAACCAATGCCAACTGTCTAACAGAAATGGTGTGTCCCTCTAGAAGCAATAAAAATCACAAAGGAGAGGTCTAAATTTTCTTGTCTTTAAACCTAAAGGCTGCAAATGCAAGGACCACTGCATGTTGAGGTTACCATTTAGCTGCTCCAGAACATGCTACTTGCAACCTAATGTTGTCTAACTAAGCAGATTATAGCTTTAAAACTACTATTTTGGATTCTTCGTTTAGTTTGAATTCTTGGCTGTACAGGCTACATAGACACAAGGTTGAAGATAAGTTTGAAGATACCTGTTCAATCTCATTTCTGGAGCAATTCAATCTGGGGATGAGTATCAAGTAATTTTGAAACAAATTGTATTCTAAGTCTCCTGGACTGGAATCCTGTTTTCATTTGTACTGGAATGTGTCCATTAATATAACACATTCAATTAGCAATACTAGCAATGTAAAAATCCCTTACCCATTCAACTGGCAGCACGCTTCCATTCTCCCTGGGAAGTGAATGACAACTTGTCAATGTAATGAAAAACAGTTCTTTTTATTCCATATCTGACCTAAGTGGAAAAAACAGCACATGTGAGTGAGGAATTAAGTATTGGAATAGTACATTGGGCATAACTATGAAGAAATTAAAGGATTAACTTCAGCTAAATAGCAACTAAGCAGAATTCTGAAAAATTTTAGTGTATGTGTGTGTGTGTCTATAAAATGCCCTCTTTGTGTCATATAGTTGTTCTGCGGTCCAGGGAATTAATTTAAATCACCCTTTTCCTCTAGTGGCTACTTCATATTCCTCCTTTTATGGTACTCCAGAGGTTTGAGGTCTGGTTTTCTAAAGGTCTGAAGACCAATAGCTAGAACTGTCAAAAACAGTTGTATCCTGAATACATGAAAGACAACTTAAAATACTGACTTTGCTAAAACAGCATGAGTCAAGCTCAGTAGCCAGTTATTTTAGTCTGAGGACCTAACATCAGTCTCATAGAGAAGCAGGGAACTTCTCAGTAAAAGAGAGTCAGAAGAAAGAAGACTCCCACACAGCAAAAGCCTTATTTACAGTAACTTGTTATCTGACTGCTTGGACAAGTGACAAAATCAGTCACTGAGGCAATGTGGAGCCAAGTCCATCCTTTTGCATGTATCACAGAGTGAAGTGGAGGGCAGAATTTATAATTGGGAGAGGATGATGAAAAGCAGCCATCCTGCGATCTTTATCCCATTGAATGTGTTAGTAATAATGAGCAAAAGTTATCAAAATTTACCAAAAATTGACAATACAGTGTCATTAAGGAACACACCATACAGCTTAGACACCACGATGGTGCAGCTGGAGAACAACCTGAACTCTTCATTATGATAATTCCTAAAATTCAGTGGTTGAATGTATTCATTTAACATAAAGTTTGGGGATATTTTTGGAGAAGAGAGAGAAGGGAAGTGTTTTAGTAATTCACACCCATATAGTTACATTTATAACACTTTTGTTTACCTCAGCTTCTTAGTGTATATTCCTCTGCATCTCCCTCATTTCTTCTATTGCTTTCTTGCCTGTATTTTTCCAAGCTGCTCCTTTTCTTTCCAGGCTTCCTTACTTTTCAGTCTCAGTAATCTGTATTGAACACAGGTAAAATAAAAATTGAGTAACTTTTAAAATAAACAACAATGACCTTCCCCCCCTCACCCTTCCCCAGGAAAACACAAGTGAAACAGAGATTGAGAGTTCATCTGACGGTATCAGCTCTTTTATCTACTTTCTATTTCAGTCTGTAAAATAGTACTATGGATGGAAGGAGGCAACTTAAATGAGAGACACTTCCTGGTTTTTCTTCCTTTTGTTGCAACCCCTTAGAGAAACAGTGAGTGAAGCAAAAAGATCGAGATGCTGTTCTATAAAATCTCTAAAGTTCAAGTTACAAAACATACTTGTTCAGTTGTGTAGTACAGCTTCCTCCAGAGAAAGCAGAAACAAGAAAAGAGACATCCTAGTTTACAATATCACTGAAAATAGAAATTATTTTGTAACTATTATGTTCCCTGAGCCTAATCCAAATGTCTCTGTCTCCCATTTTCATTTTAAATGTGCACTGGATTAGTCCCCTTTCTCCTTTTCCCTCCCTTGACAAGCATTAATTATTTGTATGCCACACATTCCTGCAAGGACAAACATACTTTTAACAGAGGAAGGGAGACAAACATTTCAAGCTGGGGTGAAAAGAGGAAAGCATTTGTTATTAGCCCCAAAAGTCAACACTTCGCAGGCCAGAGTCAGTAAAGCAATCATGCTGATAATAAGCAGAGATCATGGCAAAAGGGAGCAGAGGACAGCAATCTTCCAACATCCCCTACGCCACTCACCTAGTAGCTGTTCTAGAAATCCATTATAACAATTTTATAGCCCTGCTACCTGATAAACATGAATAAGTTTATTAAAGGAGAAGCTTATCTGTACCTTTGGAAGATTTTCAGTTATATTTGCTGTCAGGTCAGTTTGCTGTCACTTCAGAAAATTCACTAATTCCAGTGCATACTGTAGACATCTCCATACCTTAAGCTATATTTATTCTTTACAGAGCCAGCTTGAGACAGTAGAATGACCTAATATAAGGCAAGAATGAAACCATGAGAAAGAAATAATAGCATTAGAATAATGATAATAATAAGGAAATATAGATAACATAAGTTGAAATTATTAATTTCATTTCAGATTAAAATGAAATAGGAATTTTCCTGTGTGGTTATGGTGTTGGTACCAAGGACATTGGTTTTAACAAGAAACCCAGAACTTGTTTTGTATTGGAGTTATTGTTGATTAGTGAATTCAAGCAAACGACTAATCCTTCACATTAAACAGGCCAAATCCTGGTAGTGTTGAGGACCCATAACTTTTGGGAACTGCAGATTCTCAAATGACTCCTGATTTGACTTGCTCTCATCCTTTGAGTCCTATACAGTTTAGTGCTTGGTGACCCCAGTTCCAGGTGAGGCAATCAGCTGGTAACACTAAGGACCAGTACTGAGGTTCCCAATAACTGATCTTATAGTCAAGGCAGCATTTACACAGAGCACGTGCATGGCTACACAGCATTTTAAAAAAATCCATGTAGTTTTATATTCAGTGCTTTAGGTGTTATTGCAAAAGCCACGTTCACTGAATAAGCAGAACCTGCACTGTAGTAATAACAAAATATTTGCTATTTAGCTTATGTCTGGGTTCAATCAATTTTTCAGCATCAGCTTTGTAGAATAATACTGCATGGCCTACAACAAATAAAGCAATTATAAGAATCTATAGATATGTATGTTGTTTGAACCACAGCAACAAATCTTCATGTTCACTCCAATAACATTCAATTAGCTCTAATGAGTGTAAGTCTTAATGCTTAAACCAGTGTCTCTCTAAGGATATGCTTGAAAGGAGGTGTAGCTACTAGCTGGTGAAATATAACACCATCTGATTAGAACAAATTATTTTCAAAACATAACTGCCATGAAAACTAAAATGAAAGGTAAAGTGACAGAACAACTGCTGCTAAATTCTATTTTCAGCATTGTAATTGGGATAATATACCATAATTTATTTTAATGAGTAACAATTAAGAAACCGTTTCTAGAGTTGCATGTAATTTCATTCAATTATTAGTTATTAGTTGTTCATGCATAAATGTGTTTTAATATTGACTTATGTGAGCTCTAGTAGGTGATTAAAGCCATTCAGTATATGAATTATTCGTTCATGGAGTTGTACATTGCAGGGGCAATTCTAGCACAAGGCATTTATAAGAAAGAGATCAGTGACACTTGAAAGAAATTTTCCTTAAGTATTATGAAAAAATATGTAAAGCAATATGGGAAAGGTGTCAGAGAAAATCCTGATATGGTTAACACTGAATTTTGTTTTATCTAACTTCAGCTACCGTTTAATGGCCTCTGTCTTAATAAAATATTTAAGTTAACCTGGTTGCAGAGTGACTACATATTCTTTCACTTTATTAGGATAAAGAAATATTATCATGGGAGACTATGCTAACAAGCCTAGACACTGCCTGCATTGTTAAAGAATAGGTTCACATCTCAGAGGAGCATAAAGACCTGGAGAAACTGGCACCTCTTTAACTGAAAAGGCATTCTACTTATCTTATAGAAAGCAGTCTATTTTGTGCTAAGAAGAATGGCTTATAACAACAAACAGCCTCTTTGCTATCAGTCATTCTCATATAGCACAATATTTATTGTGCTTGCTCTTATCCAAGCCAGACGAGGGGAAAAAAAGAGAAACAAATGCTGAACACTTCTCTTCAGAAGCCAAACATTAACCCGACCTGAGCATGGTGCATCTTAACCTCATCAGTATGAATCTCTTGGGAATCAATGCCTAGTCTTACAAATTCATCCATGGAAATGTTCATAACCAGGATATAATAAGAGAACTTAGTGTAGAGAAATTTTGTAGTGTAGAGTATTCTGTCAGGATATATTTATGTACTCTAGGTCTCCATGCATCCAGAAACTTAAGAACAATGAATAAACCTCTGCAGAATTTTTTGTAGTTCCCCTGTAGGTCATTAAAATTAGGTTAAACTGCTTCAAGAAATGTGGATATTTCTAACCACTATGCATATGTTGCTTTAAAACATATTTCTTATTGCAGTTACATTCAGCCATCAAAACAATAACATCTCACTATAATTAATAATTATCTACTGCAACCATCTTTCAGGACATTAAATAATACATCAAGATTTACAAACCCCTCTTACTTACAAAGAGGCAGTTGGATAATAAATAAATGTCAAATAGTCTTAAATTTCAATGTCCCCTGAATTTCAGTAGAAACTGACAGCTTTGCTCCTTTAAGCTCCACAGAAAGGCTTGGGAATAATTTTTAACTATCAGATGAACTGAACAAAAACCACAATGCTATTTCATTTTACTGTTTCTAAACAAACTAAGTTTTGTCTGGAAAAAACTGCTGTGATCAGTATGAAGGTTTCATGCATGCTATTTCTCAGGATGTCAAGGATGCATTTCTGTGAGGGTTCGTTACTTGTTTTTCCCTTGCAAGGATGCAAAGCCTATTTTGTACAGACACAAGGTTGACTAAATCCTTCTTAGGCAGCAGCACAGAGTACATAAGCAACGCAGCACAAGGAGTATTACAGTCTGCATAACAATTTTATTGAAGCCTTTATTTTCCTGTACATTTAAAATCTTTTCTTTTCCTGCTGAAGATTATATTCATCCTGAAACATTACCCTTCAAGTGTTAAAATGACAAGTGCTGATGAAGGTAAAGCTGATCAGCTGCAAGACTCCCACTGCTGAACATTATAAAGTTTCTGTTGTTCAAACAGCTCAGTTAATTATCCAAATGTGAAGGATATCAGGAGGGGACCTGCTGAGCATTACAGCTGACTTCCAGGGAATTATCCATAATAGAGCTGTTATAAGAAAATTATGACAGACCCAATGTACAGGGACCTCTGCTTACCTCTCCTGAGGATTTGTGCAGGACCTTATAATCAAACAGAGTTAGGACTTTCCTCAGAATCAAAGGGAAGCTACATTTTGCAGGGGAAAAGCAGTCCAATCAACCTTATGTTTTTTTATCACATAAACCCAGAGAGGATTCCAGAGTCACACATGTTAATTGCCTGCTGTAAAGATGACTGGCATTCCTCTGGTGCCAGGGACTACTTTCTCAAATTTAGGTTCTTAAAAAGACTATCATGTCTTGTCCACAGTTAAAACAATCATAGTCCTTGCTGCCTCTATGCAGGTTTTTCAAGAAATCATATGATCCCTTTACAATAAGCCCTCATGATGGGTGTTTATGTGACTCTAATTTTGTTGGGGTTTTTTTAAGGTGTTACAGTCAACATCTTGTGAACCTGGGACATACAATTCCACAGCCAAAAAAAGTCATGGTGAGGAAGCCTCAGTGACTACTAAAGAGTGTGAAAGAATGAGTAGTATTGAGGTGAATTGGGTAAAACAGGGAATCTGCTAGAATCAGATTCTAGAAAACTCAGACCTTTGCTAAACCTGCACAGCACTGGCTGACTCTGGAGGAGCTAAAGCTCTATGACTCTTTTATTTCATGATCACAGTGACTTGATCTAAACTACAAGATATTAACTCCCTCTCTTTCTTAACCTCCCAGAAACCATAATTTGTGTACACAGCTTAATGCTATACTAGCCCAATGCCAGCTAGAGCAAGGGACTGGAATGACAATAGTTATCTCATCTCACTTAGCATGGCTAATATGCCTTGGTATTTTTCACTGTTTCAAATAATCACTCTCCAGTACAGCTGCATAGTATTGCATTCATCTGTGTGGGCATGCCCTGGCTTAAGAAAATGCCATATACTTGGGATCAAGCTATGAAAGAGAAAACTGAAGGCATTGAGGAAGGTCCTACAGAGGAGTTAATAATTGAAAATGAATGGAGTCAGTTTATCCAAAGTAAATAGTTAATTTTCCATGACATAAAGTGGGAAATAATAGTACTCTCACACCAAAGTTCACAACTATAATCATATAAGCCTTTTTGAGAGGTTTATCACCATAGCATCTAGATGCCACCAATTAATAATTTCTAGACATTCATAATTTTTCCAGACATTAAGTATCTTTCTCTTCGAAATACTATTTAACTTTGCAGTATAGTTCTAATCAGGGGGCCTAACAGCTTGTATAAAACAATGTGCAGCAGAATGAGCAATTTTGGGTGTGATAATATCAATGGAAGTTATGGCCTGCATTTATTACCATAAAGTTGTAAGTGGGATGGTATAATAATGGAATAGTAATGGAAACCACATTTCCATAATTGAGATAATCCATATTCTGTAGTACCATGGGTTAAGTTGCAAAATTAATTTGATGTGATAAAGTTGTCATGTGACTAACCAAAGCCAAAATCTCTGAGAAGTTTCTCTGATATAGCCATTCTATTACTTTTATTCCTTCTTTCTGTCCATCCTTTTTTGCAGGCTTGAGACTGAAAACCATATACATTTTTCTACCAATTTCTTCAGCAGTAAGATTGGAAAAAAGACATCATTACCCTGGCTACAAAGCTAATGTGGTTATACTACTTCCAGCACAGCCATTTCTATTTTGTTGGGCACACCATCTTTCACGAGAACCTTGGCTCATGAACCCTGACTCCAGAATCAGTTCAAGGTTCAACAGTCTGAGCACTGACTAATCTAAGAGTTTTACCTTAGTTAGTTTTTCCCTCTTGCAGTCATATTTCCATGTACTTCTGCTTGTCCTGGAAAAAAATTCCATCCTGGAAATGACCATATTCCCCACCCAGAGAGTTACCTCTGGATCACCTCTAGAAAAAGAGAGTTTCAGAATTAAGCCAAAACCAAACAGCAGCAGTGAAATGCACCAGGAACTTGCAGTATTCAGCAAAACCTGCAAACCTTAGTAGAAACAGTAGCACAGTTCCCTAACAGTGTTATGTAAACATATGCTCACATCTATTTTTTAATTTAATTTACTAAAATAGTAAACCATGAATATGATAGTGACACATCAAAGCACATACACAGGAGTTTTACTCAACTTTTTCTGTTTCTGAGACAGTTTTATCTGACTCAAAACTATGCCTCTAACTCTGAGCATTAGATTCACTAACCTAATGCCATGGCTGCTTCTCCCAGACCCATGGTCTCACCACAGATCAATGAAGAGAAAGGCTGGAGCTGTATGTCTCTAGCCAAGACACCGCTAACTGAGTATACCTCCAGCTATTGCCGTGCCTCTAGTCCCCACAAATGACAGGCCCAATGTATTTATCTTATTTTCATAAATTGATTTGTAGAGAGCACTTCTAGCTCCTTCAACCCAGAGGAACTATGTCAGCTTGACTGACTGAAAATTCTTTATTATGGAAAGTCCCTCAAGTGTAATTGCAACATCAGGGCAAATGGTTTTAAAGCAGTGACTCTTCTAGGAATAACTCCCCTCATGCTTGTGTTTATATTCTTACAGGAATCCTTTCTTACTTTGAACTGAAACATCTCATTTTCAAGCATCAGTGTAAGTAAACAGGGTCTTCTGAAGCAATAGACAAGATTTCATGAGAAAGAATTGTATAGTTGGTATATTTCCCAAGAGACCACACAAATTATTTCTAAAATACACCCAGTGTCTACCATTGAGAAGAATAAAAATCCAGCAGTTTTTCATGAAACAAGGTCTCTTGAGGGCTAGCTCTCAGGGCTGCTTCTGTGCTATCTAGTTTGTTTTTCATACTAAATTCTTGAAACTGGAATTGATTTTAATCAACTTTACTTTCAACTTATTCCACATTCACTCACTCTCTATTTTTATTTATTTATATTTTAAAGTCCAGTGATTTTGAGATATTGCCTTTCACATTTATAACCTCAAGGGTATTTGAAGTTCTGATGACATTGTGATCACCAGACTTTAGACGACTCTGAACTTTTATCTTATTTATCATACTTGTCTTGTTTCCCAGCAATATCAGGAGAAAGTACAAAATAGCCTGTACTTTTACTGGATAGTCCACAAAAAGTATCAGAAAAGAGTCCTGTATTACCTCCAGGAAGAGGTACCTTTTCTTATCAATTCCATAATTGCCAGCCCAGTCAATATTAACTAATTGAATTTCCAATGATTAATGATCTATCCTTTTTATAGGCTTTCCTTATCTTCCTTTTCTCTTCCTCTTGCTTTCTACATCCTGCCTAGGAGGTCTATACCAATTTTCAGTGATTTTTAGGTTTTAATTTGCCTGTCTTTCATCTTCATCTAGACTGTCCCTACTCAGGTGTCTAAACTACATATGCCATTTATTTCTTTTGTCAAGTAAGGGTCTTCATACACATTGCCATATGTCTTTCTGTCCTGCTGTGTCTATGCCTTTTACTATATATATTTATCAAGGTGCTTCAACCTTTATTCTGTTTCTTGGGACATATTTACAAATGGATATTAAGAACAAGACATGTTTCTGTACCTAATTAACATCCTATAGAGATTTCCCTTGTAAGAAAGCTGGCATCTCTGCTTATATGTCATAAAATGGACTGTGAAAATGTATGTATTCCTGAAGAAATGTGGTATTTCAATAAGTGTGGTTTCACTGGATAGTGTCAGTCAAGTGGAGGCATTTTGTTACTCAGTGAAAGCTGTACATGCTCACCTCATCTGAAAAATCTGACCCTAAATTGCTTAATATTAGGCAGTTGTATCCGAAAATAGTAGTTTCAACAAGTCTGTGTTACAGTTTTTCTTTGTGCACGATGGGATTAAGAATGCTTTTCTACATCACCTGTAAAGTCAAGTTTATAATTGTCATAGAATGTTGAAGATTTTGTTTACATGATAACTGTACTACTCTGTAATTGAGAACGATTACACTATAATCAGACATAGACTAAGCTGGAAAGATCTGACTGGGCTGTGTATTTATACTATTTTTACTAATTGGTGCTAATTTTACTCTAATGGCATTAAGCAAGCTTAAGTCATAGATAAAGATTTTCACTATAAAAATTTCATTTAGTTCAGAAGGTCAAAAGATAATGGAAAACAGAAATCCAGTCGGTGCTGCCACACATGCAGCAAGCAGCCAGGGCAGTCAGCATTGTTAAGTGTTGTAACTTTTGCTTCCCTGCAGCATCTAGGCTACTTTCAGCAAGGCATTGAAACATTTTAACTTGTAAAGCTCAAGCAAAGCACAAACTTGAAACTCGACACTACAGGCTTGTGTCTGATAGAAATCATTTAAATGCCATTAAAAGATTTAATGTTACTTACCTGAGCCACATACATAGCATTGCATGAGGATATCTTGATTTGTTTAGTTGAAAGCTTTGATATTTTTTATATTTATCACATTGGAAACAAAATGTGAATAGATAGTTGTTCCCTTTTAAACATGGTAAGTGCTGGATGTACAGCCTTGATGGCTGACGTGCTGTTCACAGTCACTGACATGTAGAGTTCAGCAGTAAAATGTTAGACCTTTTTTTTGACTGTCTTTCCAAGATGCTTTGGTCCTGATCTGGAAAGAAATTGCAGATGAGGGCACACACTTTTCCTCCCCTCCCTCGTCCCCCCACCCCACAATTTCTTCCTGAGTAGTACTATCTGTGATCTTATAGTTTTTGTGACATAGGGGTAAGACTCCTAGTTCATGCTTATTAAAGTAACCAGTCAAAATGCAAGTTTAAGAGTCCCAGTACAAAGACTGTCTTTTTTATTTGCTATATATTAAATGAGCCAAAGTAAATCTCCTAATGCTAGCATATTATAATGTCATATATGGCTCTGCTTTCACCATCAAATATGATGCTAATTGAAAAAAACACCTGGCAACTTTGCATATCATCAAATTATAGTACATTCAAACTGACTACGATAACTTAAGAAGGACTTAGCCTATGCTCAGGCCACCAAATAGAAACTTACTTTGTTTCAGAATCACTTTATTCACAAATAATATTCAAGAGGGAGATGTCTGCAAGGTTTACTACTTTATATCCTGTACAATAAACAGCTGGAAAGATAAATACATGCATGGAGAAAGGGAAGGAGTCATCCCACATGATTATTTTGTGCTGTGTGATCTGGACAGTCTGGACCAAAGGCCTGCTAAATTGCCTGGGAGGCCTCACCTTAGAGCTTTTACTGGAGATTTTTCACTTCTTCCTTCTGTTGATGTAGCAAGGAAAACAAGGCACCGCCAGATTCCTCCGTTGCCAGCCATGGGTTACGTTTTCAGTCACAGCAAACAGTGAAACTTAAAACAGCCTTAAGGTCTGGAATGGAGTGCTAGGTCAGCCTTCATAGAAATAGCAAGAGAATAAAAGAAGCACAAAGATGCATCTTATGCATATAGATCACTGAGTTGTCCTTTAAGTAACGGATCATGTCACAGTATATTCCCAGCAGAAGAAAACACAAAGTCTTCAGTGTTTAAATAGTGCCATCAGTAGCATTTCTAGTTGTAAAAAAATCCCAGGAACATATATTAAACATCCTGGGAACTGCTAGTACCGTTTGCATACAGACCTATCTCTTCTTTACTTGAAATTAGTATGTAACAATAAGCAAACTGCTTTTTGGCTGGAGCTTTTTGATTGCTATATAAAAACTTAACTCTCAGTTCACTTTCAGGAGCAATTGCAAAAGAGTGTAGAATAGAAATGAGGATCCCCTTGAGCATAAACAGATGCTTACTTGGGCACATGGTGCACTCAGGAACAAGGTGTACTCCACTGCAGAGCACTTGTTGCCAGGTTGGATCATTTTTACTGACAGATATGTGAGGTACTCTTTAGTAACAGAGGAGGTGATTAGTGCTGTAATAATCCAGCTGCCCTAAAGTAAAACAACAAAACAATGGAGTAGATTAGGTGCAGGCCAAAATTTTGGAAGTGACTTGAAAATGTTCCTTTAGTGGAACAAAAATCTGTGTTACCTGTGAAAAATCACTCACAAATATTATATATATTAAGTATGCACTGTAGCACCCAGTCTAAGAACCCCTTTTTCTCACATCCAGATAATTTTTTTCTCCATAAAACTCATCAGAACAATAAAATTAATGCAGAACTACTTGATACTAATTGCTTATATTTGCAGACAGCAATCTATGCAGTTCTGGAGGCCTGGCAGCAAGTTAATGAGGTTTGAGCATTCAATAACTAAGATAAAACTGACCCAGAGAAACAACAGAACTGTCAGGCTGTTATTTCTAACAGGCAGCATAATGAAACCTATAAGAGAGGGCAGTTAAGAATAAATGCACAATAATAATGTGGTTGGAAATACCAATCTAACAATAATTTTCCTTATTTAAGGATAGCCCTTCTTAACTCAGTGAATTGTTTGTGTATGTATTTATTTGACAGATATGCAGCAAAGGCAGTGACCACATGGAATAAATATGTACACATTTAGCATTTTTTTTTGCAGGTCATGCTAGTATTTAATTTTAAAGACAAATTCTCCAGGAGAATAATTACATCCATGCAACATTACAGCAACATTAGTCCTCACAGAGTTGAACAGTATTTTAATATATACTATTTGAATTCTGACCTTAGTGCTCCAAATAGGAAGATGACAAAAGATAAAAGTACATAATTGGGGAATATTTAATCTATTGTTTGGATATACTCTGGACACACACACAAAAAGATGTTCATTATAGAGAGGATTTGTAAGTTGTTCTCCATTAGAAATTAATTTCTCTTCCAAAATCTGAGTGAATGGGGAAGGAATTAAACTAAATTCCTCCTCTCCCAAAAAGGAAAATTTGCATATATTTCCTCAGGTGAGCTTAACATTCAGCAAACTTTCCCGTGTGTCCCAAGGCATCAGCTCCACTGGTATGTCTCTGCATGCTCTATGGTTTCTAATGCACCCAGCATTCAGTCTGCAGCAGACAGTGTGCAAACCTGGACGTGGGTTTCAGAGGATCCACGGGCTCTGGAGAGAAGGCAGTGGGGTGGCCCCTGCACAAAGGGAATTACAGAGTAGTAGCAGTAGATCTAAATTGATTTTTTCAGTGTAGCAGCAGTTGTTTAAAATATCCATTATTTAACATTCAAGGGGCTTTTATCCTTTCCTATTCAGCATACATTTGAAACAAAGGAAAACAAATAGAAGCTGTTACAGCATTAATCTAATTGTTTCTTGCTGTAAACAGATATTACTGATTCTGTTTTTTCACCACAGACCATGAGTAACTCCCATCACTGACAATGGATAATAATGCCTTTCGTCTCTGCTACAAACTGAGAAACCATCTTTGTACAGTCTAATTCCTACAACACAATTAAACCACGGGAACACAATACTTAATGTAGCAGAGCTATGTATTTAGTTGAAAACAAATTCTGCTCGTGCTTAACACGGGAAGTGTACGCAGACGTTCTCAAAGCAAGATGCTGTCTTCTAGTCCTACAGCTTTTACTGGAGTGAGTGAAAGACACACAGATTATCACCAAGCACCAGAACTCTGAGGCTGTATCACCACTCACAGGGCCCAGCATCCTTCCAGTGCTGTCAGCAGAAAGACCTTGCTGATTATCCTGCTACTCTAGCCTCCTATTAAGTACAGCGATACTGAAAATAAAGGATGAAAACCATTATCCCTTACTAGTATTAAAACTAGGTATTCATGCAGACTCTGCTTTTAAGAAACAAATACAGTAAAAAACTGGTTTAATTTAAATAAACTCTCTGAAAGTTAACAGAGAGTATAATAAGCCTGATCAAAATTTGTCGGGGTTTTTTTATTTTTTGTATATATTATGGCACTTTCTTCCTGGATACTGTAAGAATTGTCAGTTTCTTGTAAGCAGTTCCTTATGCCTGCAAATATCAGGGCTTAGAAAACAGATGTGTGCTATATTTTTAAATCTAAGAAGGATGTTCTTGCAGTTCGTACTTGGCTTAACGTCAAACACCATAAGCCAGTATGATCTTTACTTGTGCACAAACGTACTCTAGAAAGCTGTGGTCTGTTTGGTTTCCATTATTGTTATGAAAAACATCTGTTATGCATAATACTATGTTAAGTAGAAAAACAAAGTACAAGATACTTTCAAAGTTGTGGTTTCTGTTGGATTTAGGCTTGGGGTTTTTTTTTAATTATTGGTTCAGACACTACATAGAATAAAATTTAGACCCTAACCAGTGTCAGAAAACTGTTCCCACGTCCCTGGAGTTGGGTAAGTCACAAAACAGTGTTTGCCATCGTTGCCAACACTAGTAATTTGTTTTAGGTTAGCTGAATTTATTTTCCCCTTCAACAAAGTAACAGCTGTGACTGCATGGAGGTTTCTTTTTGCTTCCAGAACTTAAGCAAGCTGAATTTTGAACTGCAATATGCACTGAATAAAGGACAGTAACATCTTCCTTAGCCACCACTGACTGGGATCTATACCTGCCTTCACCAATTAAAGGAAGATCTTAGATTTTATTTCCTTCTACATGATATGGGAACATTTTCAGGGTTCCTTTGCTCATCACATGTTTACATGTGGCGACACCTTTATATGATTTAAAAAACAGTAAATTTGGGTTTCAGATCATTGGGAAATGCCAAAATAGCTACTGAGAACACTGGAAGTCCTTCCCTTTACCAGTAGCTTATACAATTTGTTAATTAAGGTTACCATGAATATTTGCAGGTCTAATTTCACTTATTTAATCTTTGAGCATGTTCAAAATGAAGCAGCAAAGAAAAATAAGGAAAAAATACATCTCAAAAATTAAGCTTCTAGAAGGAAGAGAAATAAGGACTTACCCCCCTCCCCCCTTCCTTTTTAATGCAAGCTTTAAAAACTCAAAACTCTTGGATTCATATGCTTCCCATGGGTCAGATGATCCACCATAGTGAAAAAGGATGTGCTTTTTAACTACGCCTTACACTAGACCAAATCATTCACAAATGCACTGATAGATGAACCTTTGCATGAACTACTTAAACCATAATTGTATCAGATATTGAAAATAAAAACAACCACAACCTGGAGCCTAGGACATTTGCCTGGTAGGTGGAATATGATGGGTAAAAGCTGCTGAAAAGAGTTTTGAAACACAGTCTCCTCTTTCATAGAATATCCTAACCTATGAGATACTGAGGGAAATCAGGATAAATTACCATTTTCTTTCTATGGTAGTTTTGTGAATGTAGTCCTTCATTTCCTTGGCTTTTATTGCAACTGTTAAGAAATTTCTCAGTATTTCAAAATACTGTTTCAGCATTGCATTCTCATTTCAGCTGCTCTGAAAGTGCACTTTTGAGGAACAAATAATGTAAAAGAAAAATACTCAGCTCAACTTCTGAGTGAGCTGATTTCCTTGTATCATCCCATTGTCTAGTCAGCATCAAAAATAAGTTTCCAAAGTTACAGCATATTCAGTTTGGGGTGCATAGCAAAAGTGTACTCCTTACAGTTAACTTTAGAGCTGATGATAGAGTTTTTAATATTTTTGGAAGAAAATGTAACATAATTTCAATGAAAAATTACAAATTGTCATGTAGATCAAAGCACTCCATTTTCAAAATAATTGCAAAATGAACAATGTGGAGACCTGCTAAATTATTTTAGTATTTAAAACAAGACTGAAACTGAAAAAACATTCTGAAAGGTTGTGAAAATGGACTCCTGCTCCTAAGATTAATAAAACCAAACAAACAAACAACTCCCCCCACTCTTTTCAACTTGAAAAGTGTTTACATAATAAGGCTGCATAAATAGAACATATGTTCACTTTTCTGTCACACTTATAAGCCAGTTGTTTATCATGGGAAATTTATTTTAATTTTAACACAGCTGAAGCTAAATCTACACTATCAATATTAAGATAGGGAAGTCCTTAATTCTAGGACTGACCATATAGATGATGTTCTTGCATAAACTTTAGGAACATCAGAATTTTTGTTACCTTTTCCTTGTTATTTCCACTCCTTTCTCATTTTCCATCTCTCTGATCGCTTTCCTCTGTCCTTTTTATTAACTTAATATTTTCAGGTTTTCTTCCATCTTGCCTCTTCTATATTTTGTGTTAAATTCTCCCTTAAACAAAAGAGGAATTGAGTCTTAGCTTCAGCTCAGGGAATCTCAAATTCTTATGTCTAGAGGTAGGCAATACAAATCTGTGAATCTCTCTCATAAATACAGCATGTCTAAGAGAACAGAAAATGTTTATTGATTTTTTTCTTTCTGTTGAACAATATTCATAATCCAACATGAAAAATCATGCCATTTAAGATTTTTACAGCAACAGATGACACAATTTCAGGGAAGAATCTAGATACTTTTATGGTCTGTAGCTATTTCCTCCTTACTTACTGACATAACTATGCTAAGTTCCACTTACCACTCTGAGTCTGGGATCTTGAGGCGGCATCATGGAAGGAGTTAAAAAAATGTTGAGACCTTTTCTTCTGCTATAATCTTAATACAAAAAAGAGCACTAATATTCCTTTAAAGGCCTTTTACCCTGTTTTGACAAAATCATTCTTGGAGCACTATTGTTAGTTCTATTTAAAAATACTTTATTGCTGGAAATGTAAAGAAAAAAAGTAATTTCATTGATCTTGGTGCTGGAAATATGAGTGAGTTATGAATGACAGCCTGAGAGATCCTAATCAATATTAAAAAAAAGAGCTTTAAAGATCATTTAATTGAAGTCGAGTAAGTAGAATCTTACATGGTTTAAATAATGTCAACAGAAAAGTTACTGTTTTCGGCTCAGTACACACGATAAGACTTTGAGAGTCATAAGCACCTAATACCATCTCAGGAATTTAGTAGTGGGTGAAGATTAAAGCTTACTGTCTCCACAGGGTGCTGAGCTCTTGATTCATGTTTTTTATAACATCAAGTCTGGATTATTGTAATACCCTGTTTGTAGGCCTCTTTGATACAGTGGTTTTCCCTTCACAAGCTTCAACATGCACAGATTAGAAAAACTCAGATTCTCAGTGGAATTGAACTGTATCAACATCCGACCAGTCTTGATTGCCTTTTTGTCAGATTTAAAATGATTTTTTAAAACGTGCATGTTACCTAATTTTTTTTTGAGCATTCAGTGACATTTTTTCAATTTTTTTTTAGACTAACTTAATGATTTCTCATTTTCTCTGCTTGCTGCATATTATGGCACTACTGGCTATAGACTCTGAAAGCAGATGAGCCCTCAACATAACATGGTGAGAGAAATCACTCAGACTGGGATAAACATTATGAACTCTACAAGCAGATCTCTTAATGCATGTTTTGCTTTTTCTCTTGTTCCATGTTTCAGAATGCATGTGGCTGTCATGAAGTAACACTGAAAACTTGAGAGGTATAAGATAATTAAGTCTTTTTTAATATACTTTTAACATTTAAAAAATATCATTGGAGAAAATAAGATAATACTTTGTGAATCTACACAAATTAGCTATCCCAGCTATGTATTCTAATGCACGAAGGCAATACATTAATGAGCTCACTGTACTACTCACAATTTCTAAAAAGTCATTTAAATGGGAAGAGGTAGTAAGTGATTGGAGAAAAATAATACCAGTTGGTAATAGTGATACCTTAAAGAAAAAGAAGAGAGTAATCTTTTCAATTGTCATCCACTATATCTATTCCCATCAGGAAAGAATATTTAAACGAGAAAAAAGGGAATCAAATATTAGGCTTAATTTCAAGAGAATTCAGCACTCCAAAGATGACTAAATTTCATTACAAATTCTTCCAGTTCAATAAATAAAAGTTACTTGAATATGCAGTCAATACCAAATCAACATGTACTGTAACTCCAGATCCGAAAAGAAATGTACATAACAGGAATGTGAAGAAGAACAGAGTGAAATTTAATATGATAAATTTGGTATATTAAACAATTAATTACAGTATCTCTGTGGGCTGAAAGGTTTTGGAAAAAAACCTAGGAAACTACTGTGTAAGTGATTCTGTTTCTCTTCCAGATGAGTAAAATACATAAGTAGGTAAGTAAGAAAAACTAGTGTCACAGAATGTAATGTCAATTATCTATAAGCATCTGAAGGTATAAAAAATTGTGCAGATAAATTATTCAGTTTGATCTATGGGAATGTAATTACATTTTTGCTGAAAATGGAGGGAAAGGAGTTATTGTAAGCATTGAAAATGTCTCACAAAATGACAGCAGCTGTGCCTGACATAATGGGCAAAACACAAGAAGATACTATGTCTTGAACAATCTTGTATTATCATAAGAATTGATTGGAAATTAATATATAATCCAATCTCTAGCATCCAAGGATCTGTTACAGCTCTGAATTTTCCCATTCTTGAAAAAAGACTCCTCTCTCAAAAGCCAGCTGAAAGAATACTCATTCTAGTCATATGCAGTATTGCAGATAATATACATTATAAACTTCTTGATCAGAGATTTTCCATATATATATATATACAAAAATTGGACAATCATATGCAAATCCTTCAGAAATATAAACCTTAGAATATTTAAATACCTACAGCAAACCAACAAAATTTGTGAAGGCCTTTTCCTTGCACAGAACTTTTTTTAACTACGATACCAAAAATTGCCTTGAGGTAAAGACATCTTAGACAAAGTTCAGTGACCTTATGAAATTTAATCTGTTTCCAGAAAATTGTAGCAAATGTTAGAAAATAACTTCCAGAATCTAGCCATGATATATCTATATATAAACTGATAATATATCCTTACCTATAAATCTCAAGTCTTTCACATAGCAAGAGATGAATTATAGATAAATCTATCTAAAACAGAGATGATTTTGCTGTCCTATATATGTATCTGCAAACCAGTGATAGCCCAGTGACAACACCATTGGGCGAGGAGGAAATCTACTCTACCTATGGCTGACATCCAAGGAAATGACCCTAAATCATCTGGGCATATATTGGCTAATGTGCAGACATGTTAAGAACTTTCAATTTTCTCTAACTTTACCCAGCCAAGAATCTGTTTATCCACAGTTAGAAAACTAAAGAGAAAAAGGAACAGGGAAAGAAATAAAAAAATAGCAAAAAAAAAGAAAAAGAATAATAGAATAGGGATTTTAAAAGATTAAGAAATTCTTGTTTCTTATTGAACAATCCCACATTTTTACTCAGTTAGAGTAATATTTATCATTGTAAATAATCACTGGAATTCAGCATTCTATTGTTTATAACTGAATGCTGACTCACTAGACCCACAGAAATTGGTGGAGTCTTCAAGCATAGCGCAGCGAGCCGCTGAAGCCAATGACAATGGTGTCTTTGGTTTTAGCTGTAAGAATTTTACCCAATATATCAAGGATCTAAAAATTTGCTGCAGCCCTAATGCCACTAGAACAGAAAGGTCTGTAAATGGGTAGGTAATAGTAAACACAAGCATTATATTGAAATGTGATTATTTTGCTGTTACCTCTCCCTTGTTGTCTGCTCATCTCCGCTTGCTCTGTACCTCCCACCTACTCATGGTGCTATCATAAAATTAGACTGAGTTCTCTGGGACAGCCTCTGCTTTTTCATTATTTATTTATACAAGGCTTGATAGTCTCTTTGTTTTGATATGGGCTCATGGGAAAAATACAAATAAGACAACAATAAGTATCAAGTTATCATTAGCTTTACTACTTCTCAAGCTCTAATCAATGTTCTCTTTTATAGTGTGCTGTTACAAAAGCAAACCTGTTAAAGCTCTCACAAAAATATAAACATAGTATTTTAATTAGGTACAGATTGTCAAGTACAGTCTTAAAACCTAATTTTCTGCTGACCAATTACATATCATCAACAATTTAGGTTCAATTCCTTTTATTTTCTTCTCTTACTCTGTTTGTATCAGACTGAGAGGCCATTCTATCTCCTTTAGGATCAGACATTTAGTGAGTACATTTTGTGGCTATCTCCTGACTATAGACAAGCAGCTGTTTTCCTTTGCTATAGCAATGGATATATTTCAAAACAGGTTTCATTGATATGTCTGCTGGATCTGCTGCTTACACAAACTCAGGTCATTTGTTACCTTCCTGCATTGAACTGGACAAACCCCTGAGTTACAATGTGCTATTAAAAACGATGCATATGAAATTCAACCACAGTTTTCAAAGATCTGTCTGAATGTCCATGAACTGATACAATAATTGACTTAAACAAACACCTCTCCCTTCAGAGTGATGAGACTCTAATGTAAGTCATTTATAAGTGAGGTGTTTCACAGGATCATTCAGGATTTTTTTGTTTCTCATGACATGATACCAAAACTTTTTAAAGGGAAAAAGAAAAGAGAGATGGAAGAGAGAACCCCACCTGCCTGTCTTCTCTTCTTGACATACTTCAAAAGGTACATGCTCACTTTTAAAAGAAAATAGTAGGTTCAGTACTGAAAATCCCAATTAAAGGAAGGAATCTCCAGGGAGCACTGTATAAAATGCCTAAATCCCAGAGAGAGGCAGACACATCCCTGTCCTCACCATTTCCTACTGGCTGGTTACACTGCTTTTCAGCTGATTTTGTGGCTTGCATGGGTGTATTAGACACTGGTTTTTCCTGCACTTCACGAAGAGTCGGCATGAGAGAGTCTGTTACAGAGCAAATGCCTAAACAAGGGACATGATGACATTGCATACTCTTGCACTAAAGACCCTTTGGGGTTCTAGGTAGTGAGTATTCATTCAGTATTATTCTACGCAATTGAGTTCTGGATTTATTTTTGACAGCTAGTTAATTTACTATGTCTCTCTGGCTTTGAAGTCAGTGCTCTGCTTTTGTATTATTTCAGCTGCCAGCACTATAAGCGATGTAAATATTAACATGAACTGCTACAGTAAAGGAAAGCCAGAAAGAGCAGATTTTTCAAGCTTCTGGTATTTTTTTGCACTTACAAGGGAGACTGAAATGTAAAGTCCTAGACAGGAGCTAAATCTGTCACTCACAATCCATTGCTTACTCAGCCAGCAAATCCAGACGGATGAATAACTAAGTTGTTGGGAAGAAGTAATGCTATCTAGCTCTTTATAGAAGATACTCAAGCATATTTTTTTTACAGTATGTATTTTTTCTTTGTGGAAATAGTCATTCCTTTACATTGAGCCCGAAAGCCTGGACATACATAGACACTTTCTCAAAAACAAAACCCCCTTGACAACTAACACCACAACACCTCTCCTAGAATCTCTGTGTTCACAGAACCGAACTTCTTAATTATGCCCTTTTAAATTTCACCTGATGATTTCTCTTTGCAAGTAAAAGGTAGAAATTTGCTCCCAAGTGTTTTCATTTTTTGCAGAACTCATTCATTTTTTCTTCTTAGTTCAAAAAGAACAGAAGCAGATGGAGTCCAAGTTCATTTTCCTTTGAGTCTAGAATGCCAGAACTGTACAATTGGACCAACAATATTTTTTGTACTATTATTTCATATTTTACAGTGAAAGGAGTTATATCCTGGATATATAGATGATTAATAGCAATAAAGCAATGAAAAGTCCAGACAGCACATAGAATAAAGAAAAAACAGAAAATTAAGGTGCTGTGAACAGTTACACGGTGTTGTATATGAGCACATGATATGTAAAGTATTCACTGATGTTTAGTCCTGTAATCAAACATACTGTTGTATGATAAGGTAGTAAAACATTTCAGTGTTATAGAATAAATTAAAAAACTATTCTAAAGAGAATTCTTATATAGACTTTTGATTTAGTTTAGTATTTGCTCTATAAGAGACCCAAATGCTTTTGCTCTAGCACACAATCACTATTTACAGAGAAGAACCCCAAACTACATTAACAACATTTTTTCTCTTGCATTTTGTTTCCAGAAATCACACCTGAAGCACACCATCAAAATTATGTGATATTGATGCTACTCAAGGAATAGAAAACGAAACACCTTAATGTCAAAAGTCATTCCATTTTTCTATCAAGAGGAATGAGGCTATCTCTAAACATATTAAAATATTATTCACTTTGACAATAAAACTAGTTCCAAGACATGAACTATTGCTATATCAGAGAAGGGAAGCAATCAGTATTTTTCATCTTCTAAGAATCTCTATAATACAAAAAATCCATCATGTCTAATGGAATCGGTAAGTACCTGGAAGGCAAATGTCTTTTCTTATTTCCAGTGTGAAATCTGGTTTGAAACAAGCACTTACAGTTAACTCACTCTAATATCCAGAGAAGTTTGACCAATAATGAATGAATACTATCCATATCTTTTTTTTAACTGACATAAATTTTTCATTCCTATTCCATTGTACATTGTTGTACTATTAAAGAGTCCTAAAGGCATGTACATGTGGCTGCACTTAATATTCAACAGTACTGCAAATGGTAATATTTCCAAAGATTTTAACCTAAAGCAGTTAGTTGTTCAAAGTTGTTAACTTTTATTACCCACTTGCTGTTATATTTTTTCTGCTAATCTATTAGACTTTCTAGAGTCTCTTACGCTAATGGCAACCTTTGTGCTATATATACTAGCTGCATTCTATGTAAGTGTTTTTAAATGTGCTTCATGTCAGACATCAAATCAAGCAATATGGATGTTAAGAATACAATTTTATGCATTTCATTATGAAAAGCTTCATTTTGACTGAGCGATAATCATCCCTCGTGGATTTAAGGAGACATACACTAAAAAAAGAAATGCACAGGAACGTTGAGTAAACTTTTAAAAATACTTTCATATGTACAAATCAAGAACTTCAGTACTTTAGCTGTGAGAGACTGCCCCTTTCTTTGTCAATATTTAAGTTGTTGCTGCCCTATATCAGCTCTAGTAGTTCAGTGATCGTCACAGAGACCATCCCAGTTTTGTGGTTGGTATAGTGCATCTAATCCCTCCAACTTTATGCATCAAGAAACTGGATTATCGTGATGGAATTTCTCTTTGCTTGGGAAAGACAGAATTCTCTCTGAAGTAGAGACTATTGTTCACTTTTTACTTACTTAAGACTCAGTCAGAACAGCCACGCCATATTGGTTACTTTCTTCTCCACTGGGGAGCAACCTATGGATCCACCGAGTTCACCCTTCCTTTGCTCCTAAAACACCACTGCTGCATCACATCTAGTGGAGTCAAGTTCCATACCTAAGGCGCAAGCAAGCCTGCATGAGCTTTTTTGTATTATATTGGTTTCACAAGGAGTGAAATGTGACTAAAGGCCTTAGTTCTCTCCCAGTGTAGTTCTCTGGACCTGCATAGGATGGGGAAAAACATTATCCCAGTTTAATTTACAGGAATTGTTAGTGTTTAAGTTTACTATCAGTTTTACTACCAATATTAATTACTTAAGCCAGTGTAACTGTGAATAACAATTGTAATCAGGTTGGGTTTTACATGTTTACTAGCATTTAGAATGTGAAACATACTAAGATTAGTTAACAGGAGGCTTTTTTTGTGGTGCTGGAGAAATAACATAGAAGCCACAGCACACATGCATCTTCAGATTAGTCCATCAAAGAGAGACTTGTTCAAGGTCTCTTAGTTGCAGTTTTTATTATCTTCATGGCAACTCCCCATCACCATTAATAAAGCAGCCAATTCATTGCCATAAGAAATAAATTTCATAATACCTAAACATCTACAGCTTCCCGAAGATCAAAGGGCATTTTACCAGTGCAACCAAACCACAGCCTTGAAACAGATTCCTTTTACCACCAACCTGAGCTATATTTGAAAGGACATAAATGGACTTGTGCTTCAACATCTTAGCCAAAGCCTCTGAGCAATCTAGCCACTTTTTTTCAGTTAGGCTTTTAAAGACTGTGCATTATTATTATTTTTGAAAACATGGATCTAAGTAAACCATTTTTATGGCGTGGTAAATCATGATTTTCTTTAATTTAAAATTGCTACTTTCTTCTTTTGATGCATATAATTTTGAAAATATGTTCTAGTTAATGGGACTTTACAAAGCACAAAATTAATGATCAGTTGTCTTATTTAAAGACCAGTAGCTAATATCTCTTTTCTGTATGAAAATATAAGCACAAAAGCACAGCATTCAGACTGAACTCCTAGTTACTATGGTGATATCATGAAGCATGGTAGAAAATGTTACATTAAAGCATTCTTCCATTTTCTATTCAAATGGTTAGTACAAAGTATTCCATAGTATATTTAGTTAATAGCAGATCAATGTCTTTGTTCCTCTCCTGTCAGCCAAACTATAGACAAAGAGGAGTCATACTGCTTAACAACATTGCTATGGGAGACTGGATTAAAATAATCAATATGGCTTTTAACACATGCTTTTCATTTTAAACAAAACTCTAAAATTCCAATTCCTGGATTGTCCCCTGCCAGCACGTGTCTTGGATTACATTATAGCTATTATTTCCCACAGCAACTAACAGTAGGAACATAGGAATTACTACACTAAATCAGATGTGGGGTCCAGCTTGTCTGATACCCTGTTTTTTAGACTGCCTGATCATACATGCCCTACCAAAATGCACAAGAAAACTCACATGAGGAGAAAGTGGTTGGTGAGATAGACTCTGTGGGGCTGGAGAAAAGCCTAAGTGTGCTTCCAGTACCAGAACTATGTTGGGTAAACCAGCGTGGGGCTGTCAGATTAGCTATAACTCGGAGTTATATTGACTTCAGATATTTCAAAACTCAGGTGGTATCTAGCATTTAAATCACATAAATTATGCTGGAATTGTAACTTAACCAGTAAACATTACAAAGAAGGTATTCCTTTTAAAATCCATTTAATTTCCATGAAACAACACACCTCATATCTCAGGATAGGATCAGATAGTCCTTGTCCTTTCAGATTGATCAAGTAAAGCAAAATGGCTGTATTTGTTTGTCATGACAAACAGGGCACTGCAGCTTTACACTAGTTCTCATTAATTGAATATATTGGCCACAGTCCTAAGTATGGTAAATGAGCATAGTTTCATTTGTGAACAAAACCTAGTGTATGTTTCCTAAGGATCTATTCCTTTTAAATCTACTGCTGTCTACAAAGCTGGTATTTCATAGCTGCATGGTAACAGTACTGTCTAATCTTGCATTACCAGACTTCAGTGCCAGCACTACTAAACAGTTCAGTGTCTAAGTAGCCATTTGCTGCTAACCCTTTCAAAGAAAAGGGCACTCATTTATGAGGGCAAACTAGACACCTAAGCTCAACAGGTACCAATTCTCACTTTGCTAAAAACTATGAGTTGTATATTCACACACACTTCACCTACACACACACACAGATGGAACTAAGAACATGAAGTCAATTTTATTTAAATATTTGGTGAATACTATACCAGGAGACATTATGAGAGAGAAACACGTAAGGCTAAGATAAAACTGAGTGGGTTGAAGTGTCACAAATGTCAAAAATATAAGAAGATTCTTTTACTAGATATCATGAGCACCTTACTGAAAAGAAATTGAATTTGTGTTCTAAGCCCTACCTGATCTATATTTACCTCCTGTGGTTCTCCCATAAATACGTAGCCATAAAATTTGAATAAAGGAGGTTGATTTGCCTTTTTCTAGAAAGCACCACCAAAAAAAGAGTTATATTTTGTTTGGGTAGATTCATCCTGTATTATATTGAGCAGGATGCCATTTATTACTGTTAAGTAATGAACAGAACTTCAGAAATTAGTTGGCACGGGGTGTGATGGTTTAAATAAAAAAAATAATTAGCCCTTCTGCTAGGATGTGACCATATATTACTTTTAATGGGCCTCACAAACACAGAAAATCAGCCCTCACGAGGAAGAGTTGAAACATTCCACCAGCTGAGCAATTTAAATTCTAAACATTTACCAGAAGACATAAAGGTCAGATATGTACCAGTATCTCTAGACACATAGATATGTTATCTCCTTCTCTGAAGGAAAAGAATTATTAGAGAGAGATGGTAGATGAGAATCAGAAATTAGATGCAGGCGCTTCTGCTAGAAACAGCATCAGGTGAAATCTCACCCACGGGATGATATATCCTCCAAACTCAAGTTCTAGCAGATCTGCTGATCAAAGAAGGATACTCAAAATAAGCCCCAAAGCATAACTATTCTTACTGAGCATCCTTTTATTCTTACAATACCAATTATGTGAACTGTTAGGCTCACATTAATATTTTGGAATAACATAAATAATGGAAGTATGAGTAATAGCAAGTCAGTAGTGAGGGAGTAAATATACTGAAAGTTCATAAGAAAGAGTGACTCTGTGGATGCTTGGATAATTTGGACTCCACTGTCTTTTCCTTTTCAAAAATATCCGGAATGCTATCTTATTTTAGAATAATGAAAAACAAATGAAAGCTACACAGTTAATTTGATTTATTCAAAGCTTTGTTTCTCCAATCTGTTCAGTTCCTGCTATTGGTTAGAGTTGATCTCCCTCTTAAATTAACCTCTTTGGAGGGATAAATCTAGTTATAAGTAGAAAACAAATAAGCAGGCAAGCAGAGCAGTGTCTCTGTGATTGCTGAGCTGTGACAAAGTTTTTTATCTAGGAAAGAGAATAGAACTCTGATAAACTCTTTTTAAAAATGTCTGGAGTTCTTAATGCAATTGCTAAATTAGGAGGTGTGTGACCACTAACCCTGGCACAGATGCAGCTTGGCAATGACTGGCAAATCCACAGGGACAGAGCACTAACTGGGGAGAAAGATGGAGCACATACTAAGCTATGTTTAATAGCAAAATCATTTGCATTAAGAAAAAATAAATCAGGATTCTGGTTCTCATTCACATCCTGTAGATTCAACCATGTAGTTGGAAGACAATAACTTTAAATGTTGTTAGCAAGCCTGGAAACAGAAATGGTGCTAGGGAAGAAGGACTGGTGATAGATAGAAAAGAAGAGAATTTAAATAGGAGATGAAACTATAGCTTATATGGCTTAGATGGCTCTAGAGCTTCAGGTCTTAAAATCATAGCGTGGTCAAGCTGAAAGACATGATAAATGTTAGACCCTTTATGTTTTAGCAATTAGCACAAACAGAAGAAATGAAATTGACTCCTCTTCTTTCCCAGCCACTTCATCAGAATTTCTCAAGACATCTTGTTTAATGTAATCTGAGCTGAATTTCAGGATGATTTCCTGTATGCGCATCAAGACACAACTGGACTTCTCCTAAATTGCACTATTTTAAATTAGGTGGACAGTATCAGGACATTCCAAACAGAATGAATGCTGTCTGTTTCTCCTGCTGGTGAGTTGGTAGTACCAAAGTACTAAGCTGCTCAATTCCCTTCCTCACACTGTACAACTCAGGGATGAGCATTTACATATTTCATAAGGCATATAAAAAAGTTAGGGTTGAACAGGCTACAATAATTTTGGTTTTGCTTAATTTTAGAATACTTAAGGGTGTAATTACTAAGAACAGTATGTATGCCATATCCAAGTCAATATTGTGATTTTTTAAACTGCTTAAGACCTTTTAGTATTAGAGAAGCAATGCTAATTTTCAGAGAGCCAGACTTCTCAGTGTTCGATCATACTTTCAACAGAAAATATTTTGTACTTTTAAATGCTCACTTTTCATTTCTCTTCTATAAAAAAATAGTTCAAAGGTAATATTTCAGCTGTTCCTTCATAATCTCTATCAGTACATAAGTTCCTTGAACCGGAGCTATCATTACTGGCTCTTACCCAGTGGAGCTTATAACTTGTTTGATCTGGAGCTATTTGGTTTTGTGCCTCTTGGACCAAGTCCCTCTGGACCCAGTTAACCTTAAAAGAATTGCTGTTGACTCAGACATCCTTAATTCAGCTGTCAACTTTAGCAGTAGTTTGACTGAAGTTCAAGTTAAATCATCCTCTACCTAAGCTAGTTTGCTAGGATCCATGCAGCCTAATTGAGGCATCCTTTTAATAAGAGACCTTTTGCTAAGCTATTCTTAATAAATACAAGAAGAATACATCAAACACATTAAAATCCTTGTGTTGTAAGACAAATTTATACATGCATGTTTAAAAACAATGAGGCATTTTTTTTTCATACTTGGGTTCATTGTTAAGGCTCAATGCAACTCAGATTTGACATTTCTGAGTAGTTATTTCTGAGTTAATTCATAGTGAAACTCTGACCATAATGTATATGAGAAGATGTACTCATCGTATTCATAGAACTCGGGAACATCTGCTTCAGGTTCCATGCAAATAGAGATTGGGAATTATTTGCTAGGGGATCAAGGATATTTGCTTCCCCATCTGTATTAGAACTAGCTAGCACGAAGTAAACCACCAAGTCACGTGGCACTGCAGCAGTTTATATGGGTTGAAACTTGCAACTCTTCCAAATGAGCTTGAAAATGCAAAATTTTATTCCCAAAAGAAAACTGTGCTGAAAGGCTCATTTACAAATCCTGTAAAGGATATAGAAATGAATGGGATGTTCATTCTACCCATAAGATATCCTGATGATGCTTTGAACAGGCTGTGAGGATTTATACAGCAGACAATAACCAGGTACTACGTAATAGTCCTACCCAAACAACAGCTTGAGCAACAACCTTTCTTCTGCCAGGCATATCCAGTATCTGTGCCTCCATTTTTGCAAAGTGTGAACTATTGCTAAGGTTTTTCAATTAAAGGCACTATGTTAAAATTCTTAGTTCTTGTGCAACCTTCTTAAAGGTTTTGATTGTTTAGTTTAATACAGAAATATCTTCCCTTTTTTTTCTTTTTTTTTTNATACCATCCAAGCAAGCAACCACATAATCTTCCATCTAATCTCCTGTAATAGCTACTTTTGGTTCATAGAGTAAAAGGCATAAACCCTTTATCCACAAAGTTGCTCACTTCTCAATGTTACAGCTTTTGGTGAAATTTATAGTTGATCCCAATTAGTACTCAGGGTGTCCTGAACCCCAAGGATTCATTAGCTTCGTAATTTTCATCACAGTTTGTATAACTGTAAATGCTATTATTCATATAGAAAAAACAGCCTTTAAAGGGTCACAGTTGTATTATTACTTTTTGCAGCTTAATAAGCACTTCACAGCAAAGCTGGTATTACTGCTCTGAATGGTAGGCAGCTTCCTATCTGTATGTGCAATCTCAATGGAAGGTAGCTGCATGGGACTGCTACCAAAAGCAAATGTTAATTTACATTTATGCCCAAATACCAATTACTTCAAACATTTCCTAGAGCAATTACTCACTTCTAATATATCCCACATTCAAGGGACTAAAAATGTTCTCTCCACCCTTTGGTTACTTTTTAATTTTTTTCTCAATGAAAGTAACAATCAGAATCCTTTAGTAGTTGTTTTCACAGCCCACCTTCTTGTTCAAATGATGCAACTTTAATCTCCCTAATCAGCTGCTTCTTATAAACCCTGTATTTAATCATATGTTTAATCTTATGATTCCTGAAAATATATTTACTAAAATAGTGAAGAGTAGGAAAGGGTTTTCTTGACAATGCCTGTTATATTGAAAGAAATTGTGGACTAATTTTCAAATGCAGTTCAGGCAATATTTAGGTAATTTGACATGATGGCAACTGAAGGTCTTCAGAAGTTCTTTGAATTTGACCCCATATAAGAATCAATAAAAAAGAAGCATTTTGAAATATTAAAATGAATACAATAAACACTGAAATTATTTCTAATGGTTACATTAAAGGCTTATGTAGTTGAAAGCCACCTGACACAAAAGTTGCAGTTCAAACTAGTGCATAAGACAAATAGGAGGAAGAAGTTAACATAGGCAGAAAATCAGGAGCGTGAGAGGTAGGTAATCTTGGAGCACAGTAGGGTGGACAGCAACTGTGAGGGAAGGGAAGAATGGGAGGGCAGTCTGGAGAAAGCAGAGAGAAAAGCAGTGTTTTCCAAACAAAGCAAGCACTGTGTATTATAGCTGCTCTACTACTAATGACATTTCTTGCCTGTGCACAAAACCACCCACCACTCATGAATTTCACAAAGTTGGGTTCTTCTCCTGTTATTTTATCGGACACTTTACAGGTAAGAATTAGCCTTTACATTTTACTTTTGGATAAGGACACACGAGTAGTATGTTTCATATCCCTCAGTTGGTGCTCCACTTGGATTTTCAAAGTGGGGTTTAGAAGGTCGTATCCTTTGAGGGCAGATTTTACTTTCAGCAAGTAGAGCAAATTTATGCACAGCTTCTAGTAAAAGGTTAGCTGCTATGAAGAGGCATACAGAAGAGCATTTTAACATGTGGATACAAACACCATAGCAGTGGACTGGATGTGGAAAGACATGAAAAAATATTTCACAACATTAAATGCTGACAACCAGCAGAAAGCTGCAGTTCACCAAAACTTATCTCTACATGTAAAATTACCTTCAGGCTCAATTATATAATTTATGGAGCAAAAGTTGGACTCACACACTGTGTCAGCTATTGCTTTGCTTTCCTTTGAATTGTTTTCCAGTATCAGATATCAGTTCTGAATCTGCAGAGCCTGACAGTTTAATTTTTAAAAGTTTTTTGTATTTAATCCTGACATCAATGTGTTTGTTCAATGCTTAGAGTGTTCCTCAGGAAAAGTCAGTAGTCAGGCTTTTTTGTGAATAGTACAGTTCAAAGAGTGAAAAAGACAAATGTGTGCAGACCATTTGGCATTTCCTAATTTCTTTATATCATATATTGATTTTTTGTTACAGAAGTGAGAAAACACTCTTGTGAAATAAACTTATTGAAAAAAACCTCTGGAGTTTCTCTGCCAAAAGGAAAAAAAACCAACATCAGCAAGCAACAACACACACATACACACACACACGAATATTTCTTACTTCAGAAGATCAAGCCTGTTCTAATTTAGTCTTCTAAATCTGAAAGTAAGAAGCAGAGCAATCACATACTTAAAATTTCTGCAAAGAAATGGTAGACTTCTTCAGTTTTTCAGAGATTAATTTCCATCTGAATTGGAATAGACATAATTCTATTCTGGATCAGTCACACAGACCACAGGTAACCGGATGACTGTAGGTCTGAAGTGACTGAGTTTTTAACCTCAAAGTACAGTTGCTTGGTAAATGCCTTGCAAAGACCATTTGCCTGAAGAGAAACCACAGTAACAGCTTGAAGCATCAGTGTTGTTCTGGACCACTGAAATAGTGCAAATCGGAATAATGAAGGAAGTTCTCCCTAGAATCCAGTACCAAAACCTTATTGATTCCAGAGACAAGGCAATGGAATGGCAGGCACATTGTAGAATTAAATACTCTCACATGAAATACTTAATGACAAAAACTTCTGCTCAAAGATATAAATGCACAAAACAGACCATAAGGAATGAGCTTTCAAAAATTATAACTGAACAGGATTAATTTATTTCAATAGTTTTCACTGGGACTTTTTTCATCTATGTTATTGCCAGTGCCAGAACCATTATTTAAGAATTGCTACATTGAAAGTACATAATTAAAACCTCTATTATGCACGAGAAATGGTTTGTGCTTTACTTCCAAGTTATAGGATTATTGCAATTTTTTTCTCTTAATTAAGCATTATATGTTAATACTGCTTTCTTCCCTTAGAGTCATTAGCATATAAATACAGGCACTGACTCTATCTGCAATTCTCTGTAAAAGATTAAGTTTTTAAATTCCAATAGACTAATGATTTATTAAAAAATAAATATGCTTCATGAAATTACTGTTGCCCTAACATTTCCATTAATAAATGCACATTTAGAATGGAAGTGATTCTAAAACTAATTTGAACAAGATGGACAAATTAAATTTTAAATAATTAAATGGGTATTTACTATTTTAAATGCTATGCTTTGTTTAAAATACATGCCTTCTGTTTAGAGGCTATTTTCCATTTCAAATAATTCAAGAAAAATATAGTTAAGCATTTCTTGGTTGACATTTCTTGTCTTTTGTAGTAAATCAAAACAACAAACTATATTGTCCCAATATTAATTATTGAAGATTGTGGCAATATTCTGAGGAAAGTTGCTGAATTGGAAGAAGTCTCAGAAATATGTTTTTCTACAAAGTAGAAGAAATAGTCAACTGCCAAAAAAAAAGGAGGAATCTATGTTCTTCCTTATATCTTATCCATTCTTTGTATCATCATCAAATGAATTTTTTTTTATATATATATATATACACACACACACATATATCTCCATATCCATTTTTCTTATCATAAAACCGGCAGAGGCCATGCATTCTACCCAGCGATGTAGATAACACTCGTAACATCACTGGTGAAAATGAAAGCCTGTTGTGGCAGGGATGGTATGTTTGTTTTCAGTTTTATGCCATATTCCTCTAAGAAGGGTGACAAAGAACTCCCTGGCAGAAGGGGGATGTTATTCCTGCCTCCTGAGTTCTTCCCCAGCTTCCTGAGTGTGGCAGAAGAAGCTGTGACAGTCACAGCAAAGAGCAGCATTCACATCTCAAACAAGGAGACTACAAAAAAATCAAGGAGCACATGGTCACGGAGTCTGTGACTCAGGCACTTTTTGTTGCAGTCTATATTTTGGAAAAACAGGACAGATTTGAAAGAGAATTCAGAATTAACTAGCATAATCTTCCTCCTATAGCTTGCCAAATGTCAGGGTCTCTTCTGTTTTATGTTGGCAGCCTTTGTAAATCAGACCGGGTGATGTTTGTTAATCCACAGGGAATTTCCACATCTCCTTTTCTTATGAATCAGATGGTGAGCTCTTGGCAGCTGAACAGAAAAACAGCACCTTTTCTCTACTGCATTATCAATTGGAAAAGTTTGTTACTGTTCTCTGCTGCACACACATTCTTTCACATGCTAAATTGTCTCAGGTGGACCTATCGTAGTAAGGTTAATACACTAAACCCATTTGGCTAGATTGCATAAAACTTCATTACTACACAGGCACAGTTGCATCAGCTATTCATATCTTTGAGGGACCTAAAGGAGTTTTCTGTGTAGCCTTTTCAGTAGCTAATAAAAGTTCTATGACAGCTTCTCTGGCAAGTTTCTTACAGTAGTGCCCTATAGGCTATATAGCGGCTAAAACAACTGAATATCCTGATGACATAGAAAGGGGGCTAAGATAAGCCACCTGGGAAACAATGAGCAATTCAGTGTTCCACATAGCCTCAGTTCTGCTCTGCAAACTCTACATCCAACTCAGTCAGAAAATATTGCCTACTCCCACTGAAATATCAAACCAGAGCAAGAAAACACTCATACCCTTGCTACCTCAAGCAAGACACATAAAAACCACCTAGTTCACTCCCTGTGGTTATCCAGTGATGTCTCGGCTCTCCCTGTAGCCTTCTCTGGCCTCCTTTCTACAGCATTTATTTTTTGTTTACTAATTGCACTTTTTTTTCCTAATCATACTGCTTTCAAACACAAAATTCTGTACTCTGTGCTGTGAAGGTATTCAACCCATCTCTCACAACACCTTCATTTGGAAAGTGTGGAGGTTTGGGCTGGCCAAGCAGAATGTTAGTGGAATGTGCATGACTGGACAACTGGATCAATGGCCCAGCACATACTGGTAGCTGCTAATAAGCCAATGTGTGAACATGGGATCCACATTAGTTAACATGTTCATCACCTACCTGGATGATGACAGAGACTGCACTCTCAGCTACTTTGAAGACAACAATCCACTAAGGAATTGACTGACATGACAAATGGCAGAGTCTTGATACAGAGACCTTGAAAAATTTGAGGATTGGGCCAATAAAAATCTTGTGAGGTTCAGTAAGCAACAGCAGAAAGTTCTGCTGTGGGGTAGAGTCACTTGACACATTGGTACAGGGTGGAAAAACAAATACTGACCCTTCTGAAAAAGACCTGGCAGTTACAGTGGATGCAGGAATCAATATGAGCCAACTCACTGCAAGAAAGACAAATCACAGACTGGGCTGCATTTGGAGGGGTGTGGAAAACAGATCAAGAGGAGCTGTTACTCCCTCTACTCCCCTTTGGGTCCATCTCTGGGTATGTGGAGAAACCTGAGAGGCATTAGTAGATGGCTACCAAAATAATAAATGTTGAGGCAGCTGGGCTTGTTTGGTCAGGTGAAGGGGTGGCTAAGGGACAGTATAATATCAATCTCCAATTTCTGGGAGGGTAGTTACAAAGACGATGGGGCTAAACTCTTGATGCTGAATTTCTGTCCTTCAGCATTTTCAAGACAGCCAAAGAAAACCTGGCTTGGGACAAAAAAAGGGTAAAGGGTACCAAAGAGTGTGAAGGAGGAGATACATATAGTGTATCTTTCATTCCAATTAGCTGCTCTGAACAGTAGTATATTCTCAGAAACACATTAAACAAATGTTCTCTTAATAAATATCTGATTATTTTTTATACAAAAATTATTTATTTTTCCTTTTCAAGGACAGATCTGTGTAGAAATATCCTTCTAAAAATCCAAGGGAATCAGTGCTGAAGAACAGATTCAAAACCAAATTCTTCTACAGACCTAGACTCTAAGAAGTGAGATCTAGATCATAGCAGGGGAAAGCCAAATTTCAGACCTAAATTCACTCAAATTTTACCTATGTTAGTGTTTCAGATCAAGCATTTAAATCCAATAAAGTAGTACTGGTAGTTGTAAAGAAACTAATATTAAAGTGCTGTATTAGCCTATTAGATATTCTAATCTGTTACTATAAAATATATAGGCATGTTAAAAAAAGCTTTGATTAATTGCAATCTGAAAAGGAAATAAACCTCTCCTAACCCCCTAATATTTCACCATCCCACGAAGGGAAGAGCAGAAAATACTATCAGGGAGAGAAGCATTTTATAGAATATAGTATTAAAGTATGTATGTTTGGCAGGTCACAGATCTGTGTACATAATCCTTGTATCAGGCAATACCTACCACTTATTAGCCATGGTCGGATGCAGAGAACAACTGGCTGTAGCTAATGAGCTGTTTTGCAGCCTCCTTCAATGTTAATAGCACCGAGCAAAGGTGATGGTGGAAGGCTACCTGGCTTTATTTCATAAGGCATTAGCAGGGAATTCTCTTTTATAGTGCAATGCCACTGATATTCCAGCCCACAGTGTATTAAATTACATTCTCAGGTAAGGTCCTCTTGTGCATTATTAATGGTTTGCTATTACTTTTCATTGTTAGTTTTAAACGTATGACTGTATTTCCAAACTTGCTGTTTCTCAGAAAGCACAACAAAAATGTGACAACATAAAGATCTAGGAAATTCTCAGTGATCAATAAACCTGAAGAGCCACAATGGCATTCAAAAATGTGGTAATTTCTATCATTATGACTTCTATCTAATATACACATTCTGAGACTGCTAGAAATGCTAGAAATGATGAGGTTGCTGGTAAAATGATAATGAAAATGCCTTTTTTTTGCCCACCTATTTAAAATAAAATTCTACAGAACATATAAAATCTTTCAGTACTTTTTTTTGCTTTAACCAGTGCAGTATCCACTGCATACACTAAATGCTTAAAAAGAACCACAGAAAGTATTCAAATAAGAAGTCAATAAATATTGTGGGATTTAGAGGCAAGGAATTTTGCTATCTGTGTCAAATCAGAAAGAATTTCACTTGGGAAATACCAGAAGAAGCAACAAGCTGCTGGGTTTCAAAGCTAAGTCTCAAGTAAGAAAATTAAACTTTGTTCTTATGCTTTTATTTCATTCATGTACAAACATGAAAGATGGACTCAAAGAGATTTGATGCATTATAATAACTAGGATTGTTGTTGGCAAAAAAATGTATTCACCAAAGACCCTGTAAAGACTGTTGTTAAAAGTATTTTGCATTGAAAAAAAACCCAACTCTATCAGAAAAAAGTATTTAAAATTTCCTTTAAAAACTGAAACAAATCCTATTCATGGAAGGTATAGTATTTAGTAAAGGACAGACAGACTTCTGTCTGCCCACAAAAGATAACTGATTTTGATGAAACCAAAACTTCCCACTGTACAAGTGGGAGATATTAATCTCGGGACAAATACCTGTATCTCTGTATAAAAGACAGTTTTTGAAGATAACTGCTGAAGGTAACAAATGAACTTGGGGCACTGCCTGCGGGAGGTAGATGGACACAAGGACCTATTAAAATAAAATGTTTGTTTTGCTTTTTCGCTCCCCCCCCGCCCCCCCCCCCAGTTCAACTGAATCAGACCACTCAACTGAAATGCAGCTTTTCAAATGAGAAACCAGCTTAAAATAACTTCTGTCAACCTCAGCTGACCCTAACAATTTATCTTTGTGTTTGGATGGATACTCATCACCAAAGTATCTCACTGCTTTGTCCAAGGAGTAATATAGGAAAGATATTTCTCTTCTTTTTTGCTGGCTAGCAAGAAGGAGGTTTTATAGGTAGTGTCATTTTGCTTAGAAGTCCAGTGAGGTTACTGTTTAAAAGCATTTGTGGGAAAGTCTGGGCTCAAAGATGCATTTTGCATTTTCTTGGAAATGAGAAAGTAAAAGTCATCTCATATTGACTTGCCTTGGTGAAAACTCCATGGACACAATAAAGTGTCTAGCCACCAGTCCTTAATTCAATTCACAGTAGTAAATAGCTCTTGTGAAAATTTTATAGACAAAACCAGGACCCCTTGGGGGGTTACTGTGTGATAGATTCTGCCGATTAGATCATCAAGAGGAAAAAAAAGAAAGAACACAAGATAACCACTGCATGTACACTGCCTGACCCTTCTTCACAGGCCAGAACTTCAATTTGCCCCAAAAATCAGCCTGATATTTTCTGTGGAAAAAAAAGAAAAAGTAAAACCAAGATAAATGATCCCACCCAAGTCCTTCCTTCCCAACCATTAACTGTAGCTTGCCAGCAAACTAATTTTTGAGAGAACGAAATCTCTGGTTTCTCAGGCAGATTCAGAATACAGTTATATGTCATTGCTCTTGATAGCTGGGTCAAGTAGTTATACCTCTCCACTCCAGGGTCGCTGAAAAATGGTAATTTGGTTTAAAATGTTCAGAAGCAAAAATTAACCTGTACTTGTTCAAGCTGCTCTTTTATGGGTAACATTGTGATTCTGCATATACAGTTTTAAATGAATACATGAACTGAACAGGTAAATTAATTTATTACAAAGGGCTATTTTAATAGGCTGTAGTAATGGCTGAAACCTTAAAGGTTTTTCTGCTTTAAAGAATAATATTAGTATTTTTTTAAGATCAAAAGGAGATTGGAAAAATGATTTCAGTAAGAAGCAGTAGTCTTCTGAAGCAATGTCATTTACTTTTAGCCATGATGTGATTTCCTTTGGATATAAATGTGCTGAACCTCAATCAGGATGCAGAGCAGCCAGTTAAAGGGGAACTTCAAAAAGCACTGAAAAAGGGAAACCTGCGTAAAAGTTCACAGTAATTTCTGCATACAGTTCTGAAAAGGAAAGGGCTTTGTAACATGAGTTCTCAATTTGCAATTTAAGGTGCACTGTTCAGCTAAGATGCTTTTCTTGAGACTGCTTTTTGCTTTAGGTTTCAGACAGACAAAAATTAGCCTTTAGATGTTTTCCCTTTTAAAAAATTCTTTTTCTTCTTACATTTCAGAAGCCTGAAAGTCTTTCAAATGGGGCCTTCTTTATGCAGCTTTTGGACAAAAAGAATAGCATCTAACTGTATCATTTACCACATTTTAAATATGAAATGTTCGAAAAGTAACTCATCTCAGTGGATAAGACTGACTAATGCTTCAAAAATATGGATAAAGAAAATTGAGACTAGCTAGAATGAGGCTGTAAAAATAAAGCATATCCTATCTTAACACAGTCTGAATATTTTAATACATTTCAAATATCTTCTCAATTATGAAAAAATAAAGAGTATGATTTTAATGAAGTACTGAGAAAGCCTCCAGGAAGCATAGGAAGCTTAATACAAGCCATAGGCAAATACAGCCCTGTGACTTTGTTGTAAGTACATGGCACATGTAAAAACCTATAAATACACTGTTCTTAAAATTCTTTTCTGAAAATGGCAATTTTCATCTCAGCTATATTTTGAAACAAATATAACAACTTGCTCAACAGAATAAAACATGAATAGGCAGTTCCCATAGCAATGACAGAGGAACATAAAGGAAAAAGCAGAAATGAAAAAAATTGAGTGGGAAAGGGAAGTACCTGAGAGCAAGTCCCTTTGGCAAAATATTGACAGATGTAATGAAGAAGTACCAGGAGAGGATGTTAATACAGTAGCTCATACTCTTGCTGAACACTGAAATAGTGGGTCTTATAAGATGAATTAATACAAGACAAGACAGTCATAGATTCCAGGAATGACAAGTTGTCAGAGTCTTCTCTTAGAGCCAGATCGCATACTTGTAAAAGCTATAACTCAATTCAGAGTGCAAGAAACCATAAAGAATCAACAATGTAATTTATATGCCAGCAGCAAAGAAGACACCACATCAGATAACACTGATAGGAGCAGTAGACCTGTAGAGCTATAACACAGCAAACCAAGCTGGCTTTGTAACAGAGGAGAACAGACTGTGGAAAATGTGGCAAGGCATCAGGCCAAAAGAGGAACTAAATTTCCAACAGGAGACGGGGATGTAGCAGGTGTTACAAAAATAGTATTTTTGGACAGTACTCAGGTCACTGAGAACAATCCATGATGGGATGCAATCATCAGATAATGATCTCCTGGGAGATAATGTCATTAGTACAGACCACGGGGACTACTCAAAATAGACAAAATATTACCCATCAGGCTGCCTCAGTGCAGAAGGGAATTTCCTCTTTGGCAGTCTCTTTCTGTCTTGTTTCCCATTGCTATAACCAGAATTATCATCCTGCTGTCTACAGCACATGAGGAAACAATCCCATTCAGAACTGCAGTCCCTTGCTGGGAAACCATGGGGGTTCTAGCAGATGCAACTCTAAATGGCTGTTTCATCATTACTACCCTAATCTCTACTCATGTATGTTCCCACTAACCTGGGCCCAGAACACACCTAATAAAACATTGATCTAATATATATGTAAGCAATCTGCTAAAAACCAAGTACTTGAGGAACCATTTAAAAGCAGACTCAAAAGTCTTAAGAATAGAAATAAAGCAGGACTGCCACGTTTCTGCTGCAAGGTGGGCACTCTTCGGGCACTCAATGGTTGTTAAGTGTAGGATTATTTTAAAGTCTTCTCATGTTTTGGTGGTGTCTGTCAGATTCTGTTCCCCAAACACTTTAGGGAATAAAGGTGCTCCACAATGCTGTAAAGGGACTGGCTAGCATTTATGCAAGTCATCTAATATCAGGGCTCTAGCAGGGATAAAAGTATAGAAAATTACTCATAACTATGTAAAATGCATATGCAAGCTTTTCTACTCTTCCCAGCAAAGAGTGCCTGGATTTCAAACAGCATGTTCCAAAATGAGCCCAGCTCCTCCTTGATGTACTTCACAGTCCAGTGCCCAAATTTTCTTCTCTGTGTTTATATTATTTTACACTGAAAAAACACCTACTATAGTAAATGAGGATATTGCCCACAACTTCTTGGCTGGTTAAATACATAACTTCAAGCTTTGATAAGCTGCTTCTGGATTTGAGTGAAGAGGACAGATGAAAGACAATTACACAATTGCATTATATCCCTGTTCAAAGTACACAGTGCAGTTCTAGCTATACAGTTACTGAAATCCATTGCCAATGCTTCAGAACATTCAAAATTTTGATTGTTGTTTTCTCCTGCCACATTGTAGTATTTGATACTTTGTTTTGACATTTTGACTTATACAAAAAAGTTATTTTTTTAAATACAGATAGAAGCACGGACACATTTGATCATTTTTCTTGGCTATTGATCAATTGTTTTAAATATTTTTTTTATAGAGTAACATGTAGATTACTATCCAAGATGAATACCTTAGAAAATGAATGTGCATATCCACTAAAATGATAATTACCTATATTAAAAAAAAAAAAAAAACCCAACAAAGGCATTTAAAATAAATATAAGCCAAAGCTCCACACTGGTAAATACTTTTTCTTCAGGCTTCAACACCACATGAGAAAGGAATGATATCTAATTGTCTAAGTCTGCATCCTCTACATCTGAAGGAACTAAAAAGGCAACCTAGCACATCCATTGTGGAGCAAGACTAACATTTTCCTGTCCATGTGATAGTCTCCACTTCCAACAATGAAATTAAAGGTACTAATGAGTTTTGAATTATTAATTTGCTCTATATTTTGGCATCAGGAAGAGAGAACGCTGAACAGTCCTACCACATAATGCATATACATTCATGGAGGTCAGCCTTGGAAAGATTGTGAAGTTTGATAGCACTGTTTTGCATTTTAGGAAGTACATTTATTAGAATGAAAAGACTATGATTTTTTTTGTGTTGCCTTATTTTTTAGTGAATTTGGAAACATAGCACTATGGTGAAGATGTGTATTTCTACTGGCTTCCTAATAGATGGCTTACATTATATCTGTAAAACATGTACTAACATGTATCAAAGTCTACTCTTGTATAAGCTTTCTTCCATTTAAAGTTGCTAAGTGATTTTCACAAGTGCTTGTGAATTTTAGAAGAGTTTGTCCAGCTGAGTGATCATAAATGGAAATTTAGAAACAGTAAGAATAAAGCTCAATGATTTAAATACACAAGAAATAAAAACAGAGGCATCAGTATGAACAAGAAACTAAATACAGAAAGAAAAGGAACAAATACAGGACCAGCCACAAAATATGTTAAAAAAGAAAAAAAAAAGCAAAAAGAAAGATAGATTGGTAAGTATTAATTATGTGCATACATACATTTTTTTTATAGGAGGGTTTATGTCCATGTCACAAGAACAAGCTCCAGCACAAACGCTGCTGCTGACAATAGATTTGATGGTGGCAGCCCTAAACTGTCATTATTATCTGACAACTTGATAAGCCAAGGTACAACCAAACCAATATTTAAAGTTTGAGTTCTAATGTTATCTGATTTTCTACCACTAGTGTTAATCCTGAACAATCACATGTCAATACTGAATCCAGTCAGCATTTTATATATATATCTCAATCCATTGAATGAACTTCCCATTCTAACAAGGACAGCATCCAAGAAGTAAAATTTACAGTAAGGTCAATGATGACAAGATAAGCACTTTTCTAATACTGCCTCACCAAAATGTAAATAAAAACACAGCTTCAAAAAACCTTATTTTTCCCCTGTTTTCCTTTCCATTCTATAACCTGGGATGCCAAGTCTCCTATTCCTCTACCACAGAATCATAGAATCTTTGACTTATTTTCTTGGTCTTTTACTTGTAGAATTCAAGCTTCTTTCCTGCATAGTTCAGACACACCAGCAGGGGGGAAAGACAAAGGGAAAAGCGATCAAGAAAATGTAAATCCAAATGAAATCTTACAGATAAACCTTGAAATATGGTACTGTGCAAAAAAATAGTATGCTCCTAAGGTTCTCTTCTGTGCCACCTGTGTCCATTGGTAGGAAATAGAAGAATCTGCACCATAATTTCAGTCTTCAATACAGAGATCAAATAGGTTCTGCTCATACAGCTCACACGTAAACCTGGATAAATCTTCATATCCGAGTTGTCTATTTTCATGCATTATAAGCTAATATTTCTTTGTGATTTCCTTAACCTGGCCTTTTGTTAATGGCTTTTATTTTGGCTAGCAAATACCAAAACATACCAATATCATGATGCCTCAAATTAGAGTAACTAAATACTCTAATGATGTCCAACAAAACCCAGTCTCAGTCTCATATCAAACAAAAGCTAAAACAAGCAGTCAGACCATGATTTAACATTATTTTCATATATCTGAAATGCAGCTTTTCAGCATGAAAATTCACCCCTTTCTGATTTTACTTCTGAGCCTGAGAGAGGAAAGGTGAAAACTTCCCAGATTTTATCAAAGCTCTCAGCTAAATTTTTCAAAAGCAGAGGTTTTGAACACAGAGTTAAGCCTCAGAACATATGGGTGCCCACTGACCCAGCCAAACCTCAATCTCCAAGCCTCCAAAGAACTTCTGCCTTAGAAAGAAAGCTGAAACTGAGGAACTGTTTTAATGTCTATTTTAACGTGTCTTTACTCTGAAAATGAAGAAAATCCCATAACTATATTCACATTTATAACATCCTTTTACATACCAACCATGATCTGTAATGATTGCAGTCCTAGTGATAACAATTGCACTGACACCAGAGCAGCTCAATAAGAAAAGGCAATTTTATATTGCCATAGTGCACTGCTTTTCTTTTTTTAAAAGATGAATTGTAAATTTGGAATTACTATAATTCTTTTTGAAAAATGTAGACATTTGATGGAAATGTTAATAACGGGTATAATGTTGGGTTTTGGAGCTGTACAAAAGCAAATGAAAATAGAGCCCAGAACTGGACTAGCTCTACTGACAGAAAACAGAGAAGCAGCTGCAACAAATCAGTAGTATGTAATGCTATCATCTATATACAGTTTTCTGGGACACTGAGGCAGAGAAAGAGTGAAGTGCTAATTTATTCTTTTTCTTTATGTTCAACATATTCATTGCCATTTGTCAGTGTATGGCCTGCATTTCTTCTATTTTTTGCACTCTGTTGCTAATACAGTATTGATTCAGAGCTGCAGTTTACAGTTTACTTTGCTATTGGGTGAAAAATACTTGGATATAATATCCATTCCAAACAATGTCAAGGTAGCAATGTGCATTACTGTAATAATTACTCTGGTGGTTGGTAAGACAAGAGGTAGCAATCAACCATTTTTGCATTGATGGGGTGTTGTACAAAGCACTAGAGATATCACTGTAATTTGGCACACACTAGCCTATTACCCAGAACTGTGGTACTGTGGTTCTAATGTGCATCTGCTTCCATTGAAAATAAACAAATAGGGAACGGGCACAGAAGAGGAGTGTACACTTGCCTTATTAAAAAGTCTGCATAAACAACTAAGCATAAAAAAACTAGTGACGTTAGAGCAAAGGGAAGTAGCTGTTCCAGTTAACTGATGCATTCTTTCCTATTAGATCAATAGCACAGCTGTTGAAAGGAATAACTCTCACAGTAAGAATAAAAATGCATTGGACTACACCACATTTGAATTTGATTTCTGCTGGTATTGAATATGCAGAAGGCTTATAGCCTGAAATAGTGCTTATCAAAGTAAAGTTGTTTTCCCCTCCCCAAAGGTCAAGGAATATTTTAGCTTCTTCTGTTGCTTAAGATTTTTTTTAAAGATACCTTAAAGACGTGAAGTTTTTCCACATTTGTACAGATGCATATCTGTAACTCCCATCTGCCCCCCAGAAAAATACTGATTTTAAAGGAAGTTGCATTCCATAACAATATGAAATGTTGTCTCACCTGATTCATGCAATGATTCATAGCTGGAAAGCACTCCAAATTCACAACATAGTGGGCCTCGATGACTAGGTCAGAAGTGGTAAGACCTTACGATCCTTAAAGTTAGTCCTGTGTCTTCAAGGGTTTCCTCATCTATATAACCTAAAGTTGAAAAACTGCTAGGGCAGGCTTCGTGAAGAATAACGAATTATAACAGAAGCATTAGAAAACATAAAATCATCTTTCTACCCTGGCCTTCATCAGTCATAACCACTCCAGCTTCTCCCAGCTTTCTGCTTTACAGCAACGCATCCCAGAAAAGCATGTCTTGATAAAACATGAGATCCTGCAGATGAAATCAAAGAGCAGTGGTACCGAAAGTGTCTGCTGATGTGCAATCTTCCAGCTCAGAAAAAGTATTTTTCTTTCTTTCCTGACAATTACATTCATTCACAATACAACAAATCATAGTCCTTTCTGAACACCAATTTCTGCTAAACAATGTTCCTTCACAATGTAAGCCTTGGGCTCTTTGCTGCCTCAGGCAAGCTACGAAATAAGACTTCTTATCAACATTTTACTAATTTGTTCCTGGCTCACATTTTAAAATAGAGAAAACATATTTGCCTCAAGCTTTCATTAAGTCGCCATTTTTTCAACTCTCAGGCCTCTGCTTGTGTTGGTTTTTCTATCTTTTTTTCTAGATTTTTTGCTTTGTTACATTTTGTTTCACTGTACCTTTAAATCCTTCTGTTTCCTCTTCAAATTTTTATTACTCTGGTATTTATTTTGCCATCTTTTTCCATCTAATTCCCATCTGTCTTTTCCTGTATAGCTTGCTTTCAGTCTCTTCTCTGTTCCTCTTAGCCTTCCACATCAATCACCTTCTCCCTTCTGTACTTCTGTCAATTTCTGTCAGGACCCTGTAGACCGAAATGCACAACCCTCAACACATCCCCCATCTACCAGTAACTTCTCAAGCTCATGTCTTTCTCCACATGTGCACACCCGTGTACACAGCTACTCATGCACATACAAACACAGGAATTCCTTGGAAGCAGAGATGCAATCGCTGTCTACGTATACAAAACAATCTCCCTTCCCCACACAGACTCTCCATCACATGGGTATTTCCAACTCAAAGGTATAAAAAGGGCATATAGAGAGGAAAATCAGAGATCCTTCATCCTTTTTCTGGAGAGGCAAAATTATTAACTCTACTTTTCAGCTTCATTTGCTGGTCGGTGTTGTACCGGGGCATACATGTTAGTTACAATTAGATAATTAGGGAAAAGAGGTATATTTTCAGATTACATAGAATTGTCTACTTATGGGGAATGAGTAAAATGAAGACATTTTAGAGAACACCAGGATAACATGAAGGAAAAAGAAGCAGCTGTGCTTCAGGAAAAGGTTTGCTATCTGACTTCCTGAGCTCATGCATGTTTGCACTCCACTATCCTACCCTCGCCTGCCCCATCCACAATTAACTTCAGTACTTCTGTGTCCAGCACAGACAGAATGCCACCCAGTAATCTGAGACTGTTGCCTAGGTGGTCAGTAACTGTAGTGCTGGAGGTGATTGTTTGTTTTTGCTCTGGAATTCCCAGTATTGCCACCATTTTAGAAAGACATTCATGAAAAGGAAACGCTTGTTTGCCCACAAAAATGTCCTCTCTATTGTTTATGTGATTAATTTGAGGTAAATAAGTTACTTGGGTATTTCTTTATGTTTAGTTTTTCAGGCTTGCAATAAGCTGAGATGCATGTCTCCAATCACCTCAGCAGTGTCATTTATTTTGACAAAGTGCAATAGAAGTTATTTTGATGAAAGAGAGTGAACCATATTAAAACTGGACAATCTGGTCTTAGCTGTGACAGGTTTCAGCATGCCATGCAGAATAAAAATAATTGGAAGTAGAAACAGATCTATTTTTCCCTTCCAAATTTTGGAGATGTCTGATTGATCTTCTAGCTTAAAAAAATATATAGAAGAAAAGTAAACTGTCAATTATAGTGTCATCTATCTCTGTCAATTGTAAACATATTTGCCATGCATTGCTACAAACAGCTGTGCAAGATCAATCACTTCACCCAGGACTCCTAGGCCAATTAAGGAATCTTGTGGATGGATGAAGGTTTTTTCTTTTTTTTTCTGACAGTAGAATGTAGTGCAATTATATTAGGTGTTCAAAAACTTCTGTGTATGTTTTAGGACACTAAAGAGAAGTAGTATATTTCTATGGCATTTCTTCAAAATACCTGATTCTCTGTGTCTCTTTCCTGCAATTTAATCTGTACTTGACAATAAATTCTCACCTAATAGTTCCTTAAGAGCAGGTCATCTACGCTATGGAATAGTTTTCAGAATATAACAATAATATAACAACAAAGTTTCTGATTTTATGTGAGAATAAAAGAACATGCCAATTTCTATTTAATTAAAATCATGTGCCTCCTGTCCCCGAGATACAAAATTTTATTCAGTCTGTTTCCTAACTCACATTTGTAAAGGTGGCTTGGGAATTCAGATGCCTGAATTTTAGATCTTTGAAATGAAAGGGTCTGATTTTCAGAAAGTGCCCTGGTTCTTTTCACTGAAAAATAGTTTTGTAGGAAAAAAAAAAAAACACAACAAAGTTAGTTCACAGGCTTATATAGATCAACTGTTTGATGTAGTTGGTAGAATTTCTGAAAGAGAAATATGTTCAGCAGATACTTCTGTTCTACAGCTGGAATAGCAGGAGAGCAAATATCCATCATGGTGATGCTGAGGAAAAGGAAAGGAGGATCTAGTTGCTGCTGAAAGAAAGTATTTTCAAACCAACAGCTGGAAAAACTTTACCCAAGAGTCTTAAATGAAGTAGCCTAGCAGATTGATAAACCACTAATACATTTTAACAAAGCTTGGAAAACTAAAAACATTCCGAAGACAGCCTTGTCCTGCCAAAACCATCCTAATGCATTCAACTTACAAAGAGGTCACCCTAGGGAATTACAGACAGATCAGCCTGATGACTGTCCCCTATAAATTAGTGGAACTACTACTACATAATAAATTACTGGAAGCTAAAGTCGTTTTCAGTTAATTAACCAAATGACTAGATAGGATGTAGCTAAGGTGTATAAAACAGAGAGGAAAAGAGAAGGTGAGGAGAGATCAGCTACTATGTCTTTCAGGTTAAGAACTAGAGGCATCAAATGAAACTAGCAGGAATAAAATTCACCAAAAAAATTGAAATGGTTCTTAGCAAAACTTGTAGTTAAATAAGGTAACTTCTCAACACAGGATTTTTGTGGCTGGTAAGTTTATATAGGTCCAAGAAAGCATTAAGCAAATTCGGGGAAGAAAAAGCCAGGAAACTCATATACAGAAATAGTATTGTTAGCTCCCTAAGCTCCAAACTGCTGAAAACGTGCAGAGTATTCCAGAAAAATATGCCTTTGTTCATGTGTATGAAGCCAAAAAAAAAAAAAAAGAAACAGAGGAAGAATATTTTCATAAACAGTCTTAGAAAGATGACTAAATTAAAAAAATACATTTTTCTTCTCCACACTTTCATAAGGCTGCAAAAATATTAGGAAAGTTTTGAAGGAAGATCACCTAGCTATTCCTAGGGCTAGGAAACAGGGATTACGATACAACACTCTCAGAACTTCAGAATGTTCAATGTAATGAAAACAAAGCTAATAGATGACAGAAGACACATGTACATAGATAAAGGCATCAGGTTATGAAGATGCCTATGAAGACAAAACAAGCATTTGAAATTAGATAAGGAATAAGTGACAATTTCTCAGCTAAGAGGGAAACCAGCAAAGATCCAGCCTGCAAGGAAATTCACAACCTGCTCCTATATTTCTGGGACCTAGCAGCCCCTTTCCTTCTAGTCCTTGATGCCTCCTGCTTCCTGCACCAGTATGGACCTGCAATCCTAGCTGCTGGGACTGGATTGTATTTGCTTCAGTTGGTGACTTCTTGGCTTGTCCTTCTCACAGACAATCTGGCTAGGGGCTTTTTGAGAGCTGGCTATCATTTGGAGTTGTTTTTTTAAAAAATAAATTATATATGGATGCTGGATTTTACCTGGGTGAAATGGAGGACTTGCTCTGCCTGAAGAAGGATAAATTGACCAAAGCTGGAAGCAGGTTATTGAAAGGGATGAACTACTGCACTGAGGTTTTTTCAGTTATTGTATCTGATCTGGCCTTCTCACATGCTTACAGTCTCTTTGGCTATACTTAATTGTGCAAAAAGTAATTCCAGTCTCCTAAGCTGAGGGAATATTCCTTATCCACATAATACCAAACACATGGAGGGTAGTAGTCTAGGAACCCTATACTCTGATTTCCACAGAAAGAAAACATGGATATGTGAACCTGGCAGATCACTGACAGATCCCACTGTTTGGACAATCAGGGGATTTTGCTTAATCCACATATAACCACCAACTACCAGATTTGGTGTCAGGAAGAAATTTCTCCTAAAAGGTGTGTTCAAAATGAGACATAACTTTGAGGTTTAGCAATTCCTCTGCAGGCTTTACTTCCCTGCTGAAATCATCTCTTGCCGAGACATATGTCTTGATGACACCAAAACCTCTGTAGTTCCTGCTGTCTCAGCTTAGTGTCCTAAGGAACGAAGTGCTCTAGTCTAATGAAGATCTCTGGGTTTCATGTAGTGTGAACCATAAAGGCCTATGACATAAAAGGGGTTGGATTAGATGAAATAATCCCTTCTGACCTTAAGTCTATACAATTATAAAAGTTTTACAAATTCCAGTTAACAGTGATGTATATCAGTAGCCTGTGTTCTGAGACATGGCTCCCTGATTTCACCTTAGTTCTGCAATGTCAGCTTTACTGAGTTGGAGCTGTGGCAGCTTGCCTTTGATACTCTGGCCTTGTTTTAAATAGCTTCAGAGAAAATTTGTAAAAGACTATAGATGGAGTGACACTGAAACAGCTTGGATTCAGTAAAATAATAATAAAGAAGAATTACCTAATTCTTTATTCTTTTAGAGGATTGATCTTCGCAGAGTGTTTAGATTTGGAAGCTTTATATAATAGCTTCAGGCCATGTGGGTAGCTGGGGATTTTTAAATTTTTTTCAGCTTTTCTTACAGTTCCTACTATGACAAATTAGAAAGCTGGAAGTAGGTGTTATCTGCTTAACTCAGAAACATTCACAGAAATGCAAAGTATTAGGTAGTATTTACAGAGACAGTGAAGCCTTTAGAGCTGAATGCCTTTTAAATGCATGTCAGATGAATATTCAGTCAGATATGTAAATTTAGAGTATCTGTTACTTTTAGTAGATTGATCTATTATTTGAGATCAAGGCACAGATCACAAGAAAGTCATATCAAAATATCAGACCTTTTATATTATTCTTGTACAGAATACACTGCAGGTAGTCAGGTTTGTTTTCTACTCCTCTTGGCAGTTTACTTTCTTTCTATAAGAAAGGTAAAATTTAAATTTCACTTAGTTTTGTCACTCCATATGCTTTGATAAAATGCTTCATCACTGAGGCTTTACAAATAACCCTTTGTTCTTCAAAAGGAGTTTTTGATACTGTAATACCAAACCTACACAGTATTCTGAACCTAAGAATTACAGTTATAAATTGCAGAGAAATGCAGCTAAAAGATTTGGAAAGCCAAATAGGTTCAGAGTAACTCTACATTTCTTAAGTACCTAACTGGCTCTGTAATACATTCAAGCCAGTGAGAGAATGGGAAGGATTGTCACCCTACTTCAGGTACTATTTCAAAGCAGGTGATTCACCAATTTCCTTAGGTGTACTTTTACAGAAAAAATTTGAACGTAACTCCAGAAACTCTTCTGGAGAAAACAAAATTAAATGTACCAGGGGGAGGGCTTTAAAGAAAGGTCAAAGAGAAAGTAATTACTGAGCACTAAAAGCATGTTTGGATAGTTGAGAGAACACTGTTGTAAAGTTCTGTAAATCTCACTTCAAAATATTAATAAATCAGATGAGTAGATTTAATTTGCCAGGTATCCTGAACTTAAGTTGAAATTATCCTCTTCCAAAAAGACCTAGGATGCTTTACCTCCCCTTTCTCACTCTTCCTGCCTTCTTCCCTCCCCCCTTCCAAGAGGGTGTACACAACAGTCCCATGTGCTAGGGGAATTTACCCATCTGGCTAAGGATACACTTCTCTCCAGATTTTCTATAAAGCAGTTCTTTTCAGGTGGATTATCTGGGAATAGTTGATAGGCAAGTTGCTCACAATCATCCATTCAAAATTATCAGTGGGTAGGAGGCCCAACTGTTTAGCCTCTGTACAATTCCATTCAACAATGGGGGATAAAAAGACCTTTTTTTCTTTCCCTCACAGGAAAAGAAAAGCTCAGCTCATTCTTGTCATTCTTTAGCATTCTCTCTTCTGCTGTTACTGTAGCACTCCTTTTGTTCTCAGCTATATCACCTGGCACAATGAAAGACATCAGTCCTCCCTACAAGCTCTACCTTATCTTTGCTTAAACCAGCACAGCTACAATGCTACTGTTCAAAATTTAAAGTGTAATATAGGACAGACAGGTCTCTGCAGAGCAGGGTTTGGATGTTGATGACAGAGCAGAGAATAGGATTGCAATGACCAGAGTTTCCTGTTTAAGAGAAGCTTACCTGTCTCACTGATTGGCCAAAGAAATGATTTGCAGGTCCCAGTGGTAGTGATAAAGTTAATCTGCTATGTCCCAAATCAGTCAAGTCTGTAAATAAGTTCAACACAAAAACACACAATCCAAATAAACTTTTAGATCCATGAAGTTCCAAAGCCCTAGCTGCAACTAAGATGAGTATTATATACAAGCCTTGTGCTTTGAAGTCTTGATGCTTTCTCTACGGGATCTCGGGCAAATGAATGGTGTTGCTGTAATGATTTGTTTCAATTAGGAAACCCTCTTTAATTCCTTTCCATGTTAAGAGGCTGGTATTCCAAAAGAATGAGCTACAGAGGAGTTGCAATTTGCAACCACAGTTATCTATTAGCCAGGCAACAAGCTCATCAATGATAATAAGCAAACAGGAACTAAAGATCAGAGCAAAAAACATGAGAAGTGAGATGAGTAACTACTTGAAGAGCAGCAGACGAACTGCAGGGAAGCTTCTAATTAGCTAACAGACTACAGTGGGTCCTAAGAAAACTCAGTAACAGGGAAGATGGTTCTAAAGTATTTGCAGGGTATGGGAGGACCCTTAAAGGATCACATAGGTTTCTTATGAGAACTTTACACAATTCTATTTTCTAATGAAATATAAAATATCTTTGAAATATTAATATGCTTTTAAAGTTAACTGAAATTACAATTACTTAACAAAATCAATGGATCAAAGCATTGAAAGCAGAAATGAAAGAAATGGTATCAGTCATGTTCCTTCTTTCCTTTAGTTACTCTTTCTATATATAATTATGGCACAACTTTAATGAAAAATGCATGGTTTTATCAGAAGAGCTCATTAAAACTAATTTGAGATTATATCTAATCTAAACAAAGAATGTGAAAAAAAAGATTTGTTTCAGTCTCTGGATCTTTTAGCAACTGCTGAGACTTTTCTTTCAGTATGGGAAAAATAAGGAAAAGAAAAATCAAAACCTTAAGATTTTGAATGAGTACATTAAGCCTTTGGAAGTGATTTAAAAGTACTCTTTAGAAAACCTGGAGTGAGTAACCTGAGCACCTGAGGACACCAAGAAATGGAGACAGTATATCTGTTGCTTCTAAGTGACCCATCTAAAAAGACTCTAATGGAGGCAAACTGGTATTACAAAACATGCATTTGAGTTGCCATAATGAAAAACATAAACACTTAAAACTAGGGGTGACATGTTGCCTCCTAAGAACTGGCCAGCACTTAAAGTTAGCATTCTAATTTTGTAAGGGAAATTTCAGTTATGGAAGAGAGAGAGTGGGAACCATGTAGTCTGCCAGAAGATCTGCAACTTGTTCAACATCTGTAATGGCAAAGAAAGCAAAAACTCCACTAAACTGAGTGTTACTCTGATTGTTCAGATTTGGTTTCAAATTAATCTTCCTGGGCAAATTCCAAGTTCAAATTATTCAGGACATTGACTGTCCTTGAAATCAGCAGAAGGTGTTGGTAGAAGGACTTATGTCCTACAGTGGAAAGGGCTTCCTTTATGAAATAAGGAATCCCAGGGAGTGTGGAATTCAGCAGGAGCAGGAAATTGAAAAAAAAAAAATTTGGACAATTTAAACATAACTTTCTGAACTACCTACAGTCCCTGCAGCTAAAGGCTTGAAATCTACAGTGCAAAATCAACACAAGGAATATGCATTGACTTCTCTTGAATTATACTGTAAAGGCGCCCAGGAAGAAACAGAGTTACCTTTACCAACAGAAAAACTGCAGTTGTTATTCCTACGTGGCAAAATAGATTTAGATAAGGTATAACATGCACACAGATACAGTAGACTAATGAAAACATTGAAATTAATGTTCTAAGCATATATAGTGGTGGAAAGCTGAACAAAATGTATGAGGTAAAAAAGTAAATTCTTACTGTAATGTATTAACTAAAGCAGACTTACTCTATGCCCCTTTCAGGAGAGTGCTCTTACTTCTGCTTTAACACAGATAGAACCCTATTGAATTCAGGCTGATCCTCATAGCCACATCCCAAGTTGATGCTCTGGTGTACAGTATCCAGTGGTTTATTACTCCTTGCACAGAAAATGTGTCTCAGTCCTCAAAAACATCACTAATGTCTTTTAACCTCCAATGTTGGTCATTACATCACTCTTGATCATGCTTTGCATCTCAGAACTGCATTGTCCATTGACAGTCTCTCCTCCAATCAGTTACACTTTTGCCAAGCCTTGTAAGAACCTTTTACTAAATGTTTTCTGGAATAAGTTTAGTCTCAAGAATAATTGTCTCAGCCACCATTGTCATGTAGCCAGTCATACCACATAAAAGTAGATAAATAATACAAGCATTACTATCAATTAATATGGAATAAGTCACATTTTTTCATTAAACGGGTTCCCCTTATTTTTCTAAATAATCTGCTTTATGAATTCTTTAATTCATAAAACTAAACGATTAAATACCCTAGACAAAGCTATTTAAATTTGTGTATAATAAAAGTGTTGATTTTCAGCATTCACAAATCTACTGTCCATATCCCAAAACAACAAAGCCATCCTAGCCCACTTGAGAAAAGTTCATTTCCCTGAAACATCATTATATTGTTTTTTTATTTCAAGATCAATGGTTTTTTTCAGGGTAGGAAAAATACGAGGAATGGTGGAATATATTGTAATCACAACTCTTTACATTTACATATTGTATATATGCATGACATGTAGTTATATTACCATAATTTACTTTTTATATTGAGTTTATGTATACATATTTTTATATATACTTTTCCCCAAAAAATAATTAAGAAATAATTTTATGACCCATAAAGGACATCTGCCAACAGCAAAATTATTCTCAGGACTCTGAGATTCTGGATTTTAAAATGTTACTAACTAAGCAGCCCAGTGGATAATTCTTTTTACTTCAGTGATATGAGACATGGAGAATGACACAAAATGTGTCTGACAGAAATAGTTTCTCTCCAGAAATTAGGAATTTTATAGACCAGGCCATGCATGACCATGACATTGATGAAAGGAATCTCTTTGTATGGGTGAACCCAGAATACAGCAATGGAAAAGTATAATGGTCATTTCACCTTATGCAGCTATCAAACATTATACATGTAATTTTTATTATGATCAATAAAACCTATTTGCAGTCCGTTGCAGATGGGCTCTATTTAATGGTCGGTTTCCTAACGTCATCAGCTTTGCTGCTACTGTGTAAAATGGAATGATAATTCCATTGCAGAGCACAGCATTGCTGCATGTAGATCAGATTATCTGGGTCAATTTAAATTTTATTACCAGGTCGATTAAATTGGCCTAAGGCACCATTGATTTAAAATAAATCTCCATATTGTTTTATTATACTGTAGACTACATATCAATTTTAATAAAGACTAAACCAAAAATTCTGTGTAAACCATATGTAGAGGCTTAATAACAGGTTTATAGAGTTGTCATAGACTGCAGCATGAGAAAATAGAAAATAAGAGAACATTATAAATATGGGATCTAAAAGGATTACATGATGACTGAGTTAGATTTCAGTTGGAAAGTATACAATACAGAAAGAGCATTAAGATTCTTCCTTTTCAGTTGAAAGAGACTATTACAAAGTTTAAGGACAGAAAAATAATTTTCACGTTTTGGTTTTTTTTCGCCTTTTCTTTCTTGTTCTGATCATATTCCAGAGGAAGACACTTTTCAATTATATACAAGGCCAGTGGTTAAAAACTGGACAAACTAAAAGCAGAGAGTACTTTTACAGAGGTAAATTTAGACAGAAACTGTTGTTTCCTAAACAGTCTAAATTTCACATTTAATTGGCTATCTAACATAATTCATTGATGAAAAGCTCAATAAGAAATTGGCAATAATGCATAGACTTATTTCTCTGTGGTCTTGTTAAACTGCTTTCTCTTTCTGTACCACCACCAGAAATATACTTCTAATTTGCTGGTTCCAAAGTAAGGAAGAAAAATAAAGCACATGTACATATTATTCATTTTTACATTGGTATGCACAGGACTTTTTCTTAGAATTAATGTCCTATACATTAGCCAAAATCTTTGAAAAAATCTTTAATGTATCTTTTAGTTTTTCCTTTGTTGATTATCCTGTACTCCAGCAATACCACTACAATGTCAAGCACTGCCCATATGCTATCCAAAACAAAGGAAAATATGTTGGCCCAGAATTTCATACCTGACATGTACAGAATATAGAGCATACAACTAATGGGTCTTTTAAAGTACACCTGGATAATTTAAGTTTATGGATGCTTTATTCCATTACCTCCATTTTGATGGAAATGACATGATTTCTATCATTCTCTAGTCAATTCTGAAAATAAATCATACTGTAGTTTACCATCAATTAAAGATATAGATCTAGAACTAAAATATTGTTATCTATGCATAAAGAATTATCAACATTTCTCTAGCCAATTAGCCACACGAACAAGATAGAATACGAACAGCTGTGGCTTGAACATCATGCATTTCTGGCATGTCCATTCTAGGTAAACGTTCCTGTATCTGAAAAGAAAGACTGAAACCATCTCCAGAGGTGCAGGGCTACCTGGTTCCTATGCTGAATAGGTAAAACAGTGTCAGACAATTTCTAGTAGGAATCTTGATCACCCAAATCAGAGCCATAGGGATCTAAATTAAAAATGCAATTATTGTATAGGCAGCTATAGTAATAGACAATTCCTGTGTGTATTCCATGGGGGGAAACACTATTATTGTATCCCGTAATGGACTATGTAGTCTGTTGTATAGACAGACATGATTGATACATACTTATATAGATATATATCATATATTTATTATATGTGATATATACAAAAAGAAGAAATATATGAATGGTTTACTTATAGTATTATAGTATAATTAATAGTATACTCANATATAATCTAGATAAAATATATTAAGTTGTAAAGAAATATATAAAGAAAACATTTATTGGACCTTTCCTCTTTCCACTGCTATAGATTAGTAGTTTTGGACCCTGTATTACCCCTGTAGTAGGGGCCCTTGAGAGCATGAGCATGCGATGACAGGGTGTAAATGCAAATCAGAAATGATCAATTATGGATTAATAAGGGAACACATCATTGAGAGCTGGATAGAAATAGTTTTGGGGCATAATAAAGAGAACAAAGAGCATGTAGCCAACATATGTAAAACAACCCATATATAGCAAAGATGCAAGGATGTAACAAGAAGGGATAAAAGACAGTCACAACCCCTACAAAGAAAGAACAGAGAATGAATTACTCCAGCATTGTCATTCTCAGTTAAGATTCCTGCACCTGATCAATACCACTGCCTGTCTGAAGCAGGTCTTCCCTCTCTTTCAGAGAGAAAGAACACTACTTTTTGATTTGCTGTTCACTACATGTTGCTAATGCAGACACAGCAATCTTAGTTAAATATTATATTTAATATATACTTGTAAAGCAATTTAGAATTCTGAAGAGCAGTATCTGTGTTTCTGCTCCCTTTCCATATGCCAAGACAACTGATAATACAGAACCAAATCAGAGCAAACTTAAATGCAATACCCCAGAAAATATCAAAAAGGACAGCTTTTGACCACTCCTTCCTGAGTGATGACCCTGGATCTGTCATTTCTCTTTGTGTCTTACAAAATGGTGCTCTCAGGCAAAAAGTAATTTAAAGTACACCTATGCATGTCTGAAGAGTGTTACAAAAATAATGAACTTATCTGAACTATATTGTTCTCTCCAGTTCTGTGTGACACCTGCTTAAAATGATTTGGCTGACAAAAATCAGTGAGGATAATTATATTCAGTTTAATGGAGTCACAGCAAATAAAATGAGTGAGCTTCCACTAGTTCTCTAAGAGAACTAGTACATTCTTTACTTTTGTAACCTGTGACTCCATTTAACAATTCCACAAGTAAGCACCATAATGAAGCCATATATTCTGGATTTTCACAGTTCTGCAAAGTTTAGAGGTTGTTTTGTTTTGTTTGTTTGTTTTTAAAATATACATGAGACACTCTCTTTCTATGTGTTTTTGTGTATTAAACTAATGCACTGGCATGATACAACTCTGCATACCAGATTGATCAAGCTTGACAGAATCACAGATTAAAAAATACAGTTCTTGTAAAACAAAGATGTTTAGCATGCTGAAGGAAATAGGTACCAAGACAGAGAGGAATCAAGACACAAAAAATTTCTAACTAGAGACTGCAAGCTTTGAAAAAGTATGGTCTACTCATCAATGATGGCAGAGGTGTCAGATGTTAGCTGTCTTTCTCTTGAAGCAGAAAAAGACTACTTCTGTGGCTGCCTGGGTACTATTAACCAAAGAGAGCTGTTTTGTTCAAGTAGTTTCTTTAAATTTTCTATCATCCTCAGGCCCAAACCTTCTAAAATCAGATCTTTCTGGCCTATCCCCTCACAAACACTCTTCTTACCTTTCAAATACCACTCTTTCTTATACCTTCTTTGGACATTAGACATTTAGACATAGACAAAGACAACCTCATTTTCCTCATCCTCCCAAACCCTCCCTTTTCTGTTTTTCTATACAGACACAGTCATGTCTCCCATCTTTCAAGGTCACAGTCTGAGCTCAGTCTTTGACTTAGCCCTTTATATTCATCCAAACACATTACCTATCAATAACTTGCCACTTCTCTCGACTCAATATAGTCATCATGCAGTAATCTTCCAGCCACCATTTTTGCCTTGTACAAATGCAATCTTCACTGCTGCTTTCAGGATCTTTCCAAATCCTTTTATGTGCTACCATTTGGATAATTTCACAATTCAGCATTTTTTGGTGGATTTTCATTCTGCCACCAAAGGAACACCAGCTTTGTCTCACTACATCCAACACCCTTCACATCATTCTTTACTTACACAGCCCTCATATAAATTAGTTTGCAGTTTTCTTTTTACTTTTCAGTATTTTCTATAAATCTTATCTGCCTCAGGAAAGCTTTTGTTATTAGCACCCTTATGCTTATTCCTAGTCCAGTCTTTCTACATGGGAGAAACTTTATTAAAGTCCTCAGAACCACATCATTATGGCCCTCCAAATTAACTTTAAATTCTTCATCTGCTGCACCATCTTGAAAATTCTCCAGCTGATAAGAAACAAAACAATTCACCTAGAAAAACGCGCTTATCAGAACTGAATCACTCCATTACTACAGCTACCTTCATCTTCTGCCTCTTCAGCTGCTCTGTCTCAACATTTTGTTTATAAACTCACTGGAGTGGAAACTATCATTTAATGTAACTATATAGTACAGAGTCTTGATTAGCTTGAGGATCTCTGAGTGCCTCACCAATGTAACTAATAAATACAGAAAAAATGAGACCTACCTGGAAGCACAATAACAGGTCATATAGAAACTTCCCTACTGATGTCAGAGCAGTGCATGGTTCCCTTTAATACAGGCACCTGAAATGTAATAATTTGGAGTCAAATTATGGCTCCACTGAAGTCCATGCTTTTTGTAACTATCTTATTTTGGTAATATTGTAAATTAAAGAATATATGTGTACAAAAACAACTTTAGAAAATGGCATATATTTTTGTTTTCCTCTGTTCTGCAATGAGTCTATTATTGTATTTACAATAAGCCCAGTATGACAGAATGTTCTGGTCTTCATCCTTGGTTTCATAAAAGAGCTATTTCTTTTTCTTCCAAGCTTATGAAACTGATAGCTGTGTGTCAATTTTGTAAACTTGATAGATGTGTTGAGTTAAAGGAGGAGATCAAAAGGAAAGCTAGTGGGCCTGAAAGTTTTGGCTGTGACAGGGTGAACTCATCATGGAGGACTGCACTGACAAGCATTGTTGCCAGGGCACAGTAAGAGCCAGCTGCTTCCCTAGTGATAGGGAGCCAGGAGCCAAGGGGAACCCTGCACCAGCGATGCCCTCACCTGCAGGGCACCACCCCACAGGGTCTCAGCATGGCAGGCAGAGCATGGTGCTGCTAAGAGGGTTCATCCACAGCTCCAGACGCAGCAGCGAACCAAGCCCAGAGTCCAGAGATTGTCCTGTCAGGATCAGGTGGTGATGGGGCTGGTGTCATGACTCTTTCCCATCAGCAGGCAGGATTTCAGCCATCTCTAGGACATAGGGCTCCATCACACATAGCAGTTACTTGGGAACACAAACACAATCACTCCAAACTTCTCCTCCCTCTCCTTCATGTTCCCCCAGCTTTATACACTGAGCATAAAGTCATATGGTATGGAATAAGCCTTTGGTCAGTTGGGGTCAGCTGTCCCAACTGTGTCCCCTCCCAGCTTCTTGTGCACCCCTAGCGTACTCACTGGTGGGGTGAGAAGCAGAAGAGGCTCTGTGTATGCATTGATCAGCAGTAATTAAAACATCCTTGTGTTATCAACACTGTTTTCAGCACAAATCTGAAACATAGCCCTGTACTAGCTACTATGAAGGAAATTAACTCTATTCCAGCCCAAACCAGCAGAGTGGCTCAGGCAGGGACTGAACTGGGGTTTGGAGGCGGAGGGGATGGGGGGGTTGGAGAAGTGTCCTAAGTGAAGCTGATCAGTGAGTCCATTAAGGCTGATTGGTGCAATCAGGCCCCACAAGACCTGTTTGCTTTAATTCTTTTCTTTAGTTTCTTTTTTCCTTCTTTTTTTTCTATTAACTACAGACCTAACAAGCTTCATACAGGTTGCCTCATTTCTTCTGTGAATGGCATCCTGTGTACGAATCTATGAATAACACTTAAAAGGATAAAATGCTGAAAGTGTTCTTCATACTTAAGGGAAAGACAATTAATTAATGTTGTGTTGGATAAGCTGAGTTCTCAAGCGGCCTCTTAAAGAATGTTATCTTAAATAGAGCTCAGTCTGCCTGAATCTACAAATCAGCACATACAAGACCCTTCTTGCATCCGTATCTTTGGACTTTCAAGCTTACAATTCTGAAATCAAAATGTTAATTTACTTGCACAGCTGCACATTACAGAGGGAAATTCTGGATGCTACCAAAAATAGAGGGAGATTTGTTCAGTGGAGCTGGGATTTCATCCTTACTTTTTTGCTATCCTAGCAGGTTTATCCATGAACGTTGGGAATGCAAATGCAAGACTGATGAAAACCTCCCTTGAGAGCTGAATTGAAAACAGAACTGCAACAAACTTTTGTATTTCAGAGGAGATTCTTGAGCCCACGTATGTTGAAGAGAAGTTGCAGTGACTCTTTCCTTATTCTTTTACCTAGCTTAACACAATGCTTTTAGGATTCATTTCTCTCACTCATGCTCCATGTATTTGTCAGTCAAATTTTCTCAGTCATTAACCATTCATTTGCTATTCTGTAATTTATTATGTTATTCATTTTACAAGACAGCATGCAAGGTTTCTTGCTTGTCTGTTCAAGTAAGGCATAATGCTTTATGCTAACCTTCACAAGTAATACTGAACTTGTCAGAAATATTTATCATCTGAGTTTAGGAGGTTATCTACACATTTTTCAGTTTTTGATGTTGTTCATTAGTCTTCTTTTTTTTACTGATTTTTCAACTATGCAGTGAATATGGGATTTGTGATCCGTACCATTTACATTTCAGAACTGAACAGGTCAAAATAAGATCAGTAGAAGCTGTTTATTAATTTTCATTGATTTATCAATTCTAATGAAATCATACTGAGTGAAAAGTTTCCAGCAATGCTGTTGTGTCAACACATTATGGTTTCATTGGACTGAAGAGTGACACAGAAAATGTGTTGCACCACTTAATTTTATCACCATGTTATTAAAAACGTCTTGAAAAGTAGGTACTTAGTTATTCAATTTATCAGTTAGAAAATATAAATAAATATAATGTTCTTAGCCTGTGAATTTGAGAAAAAAAAACGGTTTGTTTTTGTCTTAGTAAAACCAATATATACCACTGAAGCTGGATTAAACCCAAAATGTGACATACCGCTTTTCAGTGACATTTAAAAGCTTATTGACTAGAAGAATGCTTCTTCTAGAAGAAAACTGGGTACTTTGCCACAGATATCTCATTAACTTTCAATGGGGTTTTTTGAAAATTAGGTCACTAACTTATCCTTTTTATAAGCAGTATTACTGTAATACTTTCCAGGATTTTCATATATCTCAAGCCCAATACTTGAATACCTAAAGGCACATTCACAAACCATCAATTTCTAGGTTGATTTTTCGCTCTGCTGTTTAATTGTAGCTCAGATTGATCTCAGCACTTCTAAAAATGTATCCTATTTTTATTTACAAGTCTGTATCTCAAAAGGAAGCTTAAAAATAGGCTTCCTAACTAGACAACACTGGTTTCATTTACATAATTTAATAGCTTGTCATCAACAAATATCGTAATAATTTTCCTTTGATTTTGTCTTTGATCAAACAGATAATTCACACTAACTATTGAACAAAGTACTGGGAAGCAGAATGTGTGAACTATATAGGATACAATAGCATTTTGGATCGAGGTAGATTTTAGGCCAAAGGGAAAAGACAAATATAATTGAAAAAAAAAAAAAAAGTTGTTCATTTCTTTCCCTTAATTAAGGACTCCTTCCTTTGCTTACTCAGGTGAGTCAGTGTTATTTGTAAGAATATTCTGGTGTACAAAAGTCACACAAATCTATGTGGAAAACTACTCGCTGAAATTATTCTATGCATAGCAATAAAAAAGCCCAAAATACCATTACCCAAACAAGAGAGTCAGATACAAATACTCAAAAATACAATTAAAAATATTGTGAATACTCATAGAAAAGAAAGCTTTTTCTGTTTATACAGCAAAGTCTTTGACAGAAATACCAAGCAACTTATATTTGGGGAGAAAAGATCAAAGATCCTTGTTAGCCACTACTTTTACCAAAGGAAACATTTATACGAATAAAATTTTGAATGCATTAGATTGCTATGCTTGAAATGGTATTTATGTATCTCTTCTCTTTAATGTGTTTAAAACATAGTTAATTTCACTTTTGCTTGCTGGGCAGTTCTTAAATGATTTATGGATGCTGACTTCCACAGTTTTGAAATCTAGAAGTACTGCCAAAAATATAACTGATCCTATTCTTCATTTCAATAGTTTGTTTGTTAGAGATACTACGCAGAGCATCAAAAAAACTCCACTGCAGATATAGCAAAAATTCAGCCTATTATTCAAGGCATTCTGTCTGGGAATGTTCAACTATTTTATGACGTAAAAAGAAACAGATGTGGAACTGAATACTTTTTTCTTATTCTTGTAATTGAGAAAGAAGTCCGAACATATTATGGGGGTCACTAGTTACAGGAATCCCAAGCAGGAGAACTTTCACCATTTTCCCTGCAAAGGATGAAAATGTCATGCATGACTTGAGAAAAGATCTTCAGTCTGTAATAAAGACACTGTTACAGAATAGAAAAAGTTCAGTTGGAAGGGATCTACAATGATCATCTAGTCCAGATGGTCGGAAACCTCTCTTTCTTTTCAAAGAGTAACAAGATTATAAACAATTTATAAACTAATAAATACCACACAGACTTGGAAAGTGTGCAGGACAACCAGTGCAAAATGTATTTTTCTCTCAAAACTGCTAAATGTAAGAAATCCTAATTACCATCAGAAGTATCTTCAAGGACTCTGTGTATCATCACGGGATTAAGTTGATGGAACCTTGTTCCAACCAGCAAGTCTAATGAAAAAGGGTGCTCAGGGTGGCAGGAGGCTTGAAGGTCTATAAATAAAAAAAATATTATTAGTATATTCCCCACTCATTCTTTTATATAAAGACACAAGGTGTAGTAAGTAAATTGGCCCACCACATTTAAATGTATATATTATCCCAAAATTACTGCTTTCTGAGCCTCACTGTTAAAGGTTCAGTTATCAGAGTTCTGGCTCATTTATTTGAGATTCTGAATTTGGAGCCAAGTACATTACCTGAGTGACAGAAGATGGAGCCTGAATAAATAAGTGAGGAGTTATCATTGCAAAGAGTGTAACAGCTACTAGCTTTAGCCTTTATTTTTAAATTAAGTGTAATAGTCACTCTCCTCCAGAATCACCAAACCAGACTAAAAAATGCAGCCTAAATGCACTTAGAAATACCTTTTGTTACACTGCTCACCATAAATCTGAATTCAGGGGTCTAGATAAGAAGCACTACATTTTTGTCTGCATGGGATCCCTCAGGATGGTGTTGACTGTACCTAGCAGTATAGGTTCCATATCTGGTAGTGTGACACAAAGTGCTTCACCTATATTGGAGCTTCACTAAACCACATGCAGTTAAATTACATTTCTCTTATGACTTATGCAATACCCATACACTACACCAGTCCTCTGCATGGAGAATTTAATGCCATTTGTTTGAGTATTACATTATAAAACTGTTCTAATAGTGGAGGGCTTATTCAGCTCTTCATGTTGGGCCCTAATGCACAATATTTGTAACTGTTCATATTTTTGGCATACTCTATTACCAATTTTATTATATCAGTGCCCAGGAAACCCCAGTCATTACTTTCAATAAGCAGTCACATAACTGACTTTAGATGGGTCTAGATAAGAAATTAAAAATAATGATGAAGGGATTTAAATAAGTAATGTGTAGGCTGAACCTAATTCTGATTTCAATTTCATTGACTGTATACTAATTTAACTACACAGACTTAATAGAGGTATTATGATTTATACCACTGCCACTGACCTATATTTCAAACACATATCATAATTTTATACTTCAGTGCTACTTCAATTCTAAGAGCAACAATGAAAGTCCTCTTTATTTTTTAAGTGTATATATATGTATACACACCTAAATATATATATATAAATAAAAGTAATATAAAATATAGGTTATCTGGACCTATAAAGACAAAGATGCTTTCTTGCTGCTCAGGTATTGTGTAGCCTATCTATAAAACAGAACAGTTAGGATTACTACTGTCTTTGTTAGCATGTTAATTTACCTGTTATATGTAAAGAAGAGAAAAAAAAATCAAGAGTAAATTTAATAATTAAAATGAAGCAAAAAAGTACTTTATGGATATGCTTGCAGTAAAAGCAATTAAAACATAACTGTTGCAGAGAAAAAACATGAACAAAGATTTAAGCAACATAAAAAATATTATTCTTATATTAAAAGACACTGCCTTGTTCTCATATTCCTCATATTAACATTATATTATGACACTTCCATTGAAGATACTTGCATTTCCCACTGAAAAGTCCACTTTTTAGACTGAATTTACATTTTTTGGCTAGATTAAATGAAAATAGATTTCATACAGGAAAACTTCCCCATGTAAATTTTCAGTTACTTCTACTCTGAAGTCACTACCAACAATAAAACAGAAAAGATTAAGAGATTCTCTATGGCAAAGCATAGCCTGCTTTTAAAAAATGAATGAAAAATTTGCAATGAAATTTTAGGCTTTGGGGTTCATCAGTTCTGCCTGGATACTTCATAAAATAATACTGCCCCAAGATTCACTTCTTCTTGTCACAAATATTTCATGTAATAAAACTCCACAACTGCAGAAGCAAATATATAGATATTGACTAAGATATCTTAATTTGTGATATTTACTACTGACTTGACTATTTTAACTTCATAACCCACGTTATCCACCTTTTCTTTTTTTCCAGTGTAAAGATATTCAAACAGTGATAGAGGTATATGTTGCAACAAACATAGGAATCTTCTTTAAATGGAAATGCAGGACTCTGCTACAGCCACTGCAGCAGTTCAGTCTCATTATTTTAATCACTGTGCAGCATTTACAGATGTCAGTAAAAAGGTTGCTTCCATTGGCTCCATCTGGCAAGCTGTTTGTCAGTTTAATGGACATGCATTCCAAGTATTTTTACGCCTATGGCCATGTTTGAATTCATCTGCCTCAGTGGAATACCTAACAAGGGCAATCTTTAGAAGTACACACTTTAATGAACTATCAAGCTTGGTCTTCAGGGTTAATAGCTATTTACCTAATTAAAATGCTTAGAAAACATTTTTTTCCAGGTTTTCTATAGTTATTACCTTTTTCGCTTGGATTTTTTTCCCCCTCTATTAGTTATTTTTCTACCATCAAGAATTATTCTTGTTTTACAATAATGACAGGAATAAATTAGAGTGTGGACCTAATTATCATCCTCTCAAGACTTATAAGTGGACATAGCCCTGGAATGGGGATCTCTCATGTACAGTTACAGCAATGCTATACCCCATCCCTCCTGCCATCCCTTTTGGAAAACTGCATCATTCCTCAGAAGCTGGTTAAATATATAACAGAATTCAAGACATATCCATCTGTTTTTCTAGCTTTAGGAGCCCGAGGGGAGAGAGACTTGTGGCTAAAATATTTTTACCACCCCAAACAAGAAGTTTAGCACTTGTTGCAATAATGTTGTGTTATCCATGTACAGTCTGGTAAATTATTCATATTTCATACATGTCCATGCATAATAATTTTGGGAGATTCACTGATTCTGAGAAGAGTACACAGAAAAGCCTAGCCCAAATACACACTGATTTAAAGGACAGAAAACCGTGTTTTAAAAAGAAATAAGATAAAAAAAAAGCAAAGAACAGAAAAAGGACAAAAAAGAAAGTAAAAGACACTTGTAATGACCTATTTTCTTAAAGCATGTCATTTGCAAGAGAAGTGATACTGAGCAGTAATTATTTTTATAATATCTATGCCTCAGTGGTAGATAGCTGACCTATGCAACTGTGAATAAGATTGCATTCTTGAATCACATTCCAATTTCCAGCTACAAATAAATCAGATATCTTAGAAACATTTAAGTTTCATGGTTTTGTTTTAGACATGTAGCTGTCCACATACTAGTTTTAACTTCAGTAAACAATTGGCAAAGGAATTTTAGGGTGAAAATGGGGCTTCATAAAACAAATATTTGCACTAATTGAAATGACGTGCTAATGTATTTTTATTGATCCCATTTGCCATTGCTTTTGTTTAACAAGTTTTCTCTGTGCATTAGCATACGTAAAATTAATGAAATTAATATTTTTTAAAAATTGCAATATCCTCTGTAATTACCTTAGACACAACTTGCACACATTTTATTGCCTTCATTAAGCCTGTAGCCATATGTGGCTCAGAGGATTAATAATTAGGCAGCTAATGGGTAGTTTACTGTACTTTTTCAGGCTGCTTTCCAAAATTTTTGCCATCCCCTCAAAGATTCTTGAAGTAGTTGTAGCCTTTGCATGCTGACAAATCACATATCCCTTCTTCCCTGGCTGAAGGAATCACCTGCATGAAGTCTCAGAAAACCCACAATCTTCTAATTCACGACTGAACTGCACAGAAATTAGTTTACTTTGTTTAAAAGCTTTCTTTCTAATTAAATATTGCTGCATGTAGTAATGAAAACTGTGAACCCATAAATCATAATGTGGCTATTAACAATCAATGAAGTAGAAGAACACTTTTATTCTCAACAGTATTAACATAAAAAGGTACATGAATTAAGTAAATATTCAGTCTAGACTCCTAGTAGGTAGCTCACAAGCTCTGGAGTTTACCAGTAGCTTTGAGAAAGGGATGTCACATATTTCTAGGAAGCCAGAAACAGGCAAGACTGCAAATTGAAAATTCCACTTGTGCTCTGCCCTCAAACCAGGGAGCCAAAACCTGCCCGAGCCTTTGCTTTCATTGCCCAGGCTGTGCGTATTCTGGTTATGCTGGACAGCCAATGCTACAAACATGGCAGCAACATCCCTGCTTCTATTGCCTCAGAAGTGACAGCAGCTCCACGGGGGCTTTTCTTGTTATTTAACATCACCACCTCTCTTGCTGAGGTCTGCAGCGTCACCTACAGTGCTAGTAATAAGGGATATTTTACACCTTACTGTCCTAACCAGGAAACACCTGCTTTGTGTTTCCTTGAAAAGCAACTCCAAATCTATAACTCCATCCTGTTTCGAATTTGCCTTTATACCATTCAAGTCTTTTAGCAGGGAGAATACTAAAATTGCATATTACTCCAGTAGATCACACAACATAATGCGATTCAGATAGATGTCACGTTTCTACTTCACACTGATGACCAAATCCAGGTTTTTGCTGCTCAGTTCTAAACTTATTGAACAATGAAAATGGGAATTTATTGAACAGGACACAGAAAGTGAAAAATCTCTCCAAAGCATAGTAAGATGTAAGATAAATACTGGTTTGTTATGGGAAATCTACCCATATATCCAGCACCCTTGGTGTGTTTTGTGGCCCAGCAAGCAAAAAAACAAACAAGTAAGCATGTCAGGATAAAATAAAAAAAAAATCAAGCATGAGTAAAAATAGTCTGTCTATTGTACACTAATCCAGAAAGTAAAGCAAAGCTTGGAGTTTTTAAAGTCTCTGGTGAAATCTAAATGAAATATCTTGTATACAAGTCTGTAAAAATCCATATATAAAAGTCATTGTATGTGGCCGTGAAAAGTCCATTACATATATCAGATTAAATTGTTTGTAGGTGTGGATAATCTGGTGTATAGGGGACACAGAAATAATTTATAACGGATGACCTCTTAAAATGCTGAAACATTTGCTCTTCTCAGAGTGAGCTTCAGTTTGTTGCTTTTTCAGCCATTCTGAGGATCTGCTCCTTAAATATGATGCCAATGAACTCTTGAACCAAGAAACTAGCTGCTGCAGAACTGAATACCGATGAAGTTACAAGAGGCTTTTTACTTCTTAAAAGCACTGAGCTGAACCCAGGCTGAAGCTGAAACAATCAACAGCTACCAGAACACAATGACCTGTCCAGGGTGGTCTCAGTCCCTCTGACACATCCTGCCCAGCCACCAGAACAAAGATACCTACAGAACAAAGCCAGCACTGATAAAACAGATATATTCCTGTCTTCAGCTGCATCTTCAGCAAATAAGCTCTGTATCAACTTACTTTGTCAGTCCTACAGTTTATCCTACTAGCTTGAAACCAAAGGACATAAAACAATGCAAGAAGAATGTCCTCATTGTTTGTGTGCTGCATTTGTACATCAAGAAGAGTAGGGGACTGGGTCAGACAGGCTTCCAGCCTCATTGCACTACTTTCAGGTGTGTGTACACAATAGAAGAGGAGGAGAATTGGGCAGGAACTGGGCAGGTCTTTATACTCACAAACAATTATTAGATATACCACCAGATCTGATATTTTCTCTCTCCATCTCCTCTGAGAATTATTAGATGCATAAAACATTTTAAGTCATTGCAAAAATCCTGCAAAATCGTATTCTTTTGATCTCTGGTTAGCTATCAGTTAGGTATGCTCTGCTTACAGTGCTGACAGATTGATAAAGGATGCAGAGCCAAGCTTTTTGAAAGATGTAAGGTTTTGCTTTTGTTTTGGCAGTCAGGATCCAAACCAGCTAAAGCTATTGAAGCTTTAGAATTTCATCAAATGCAAATTGTCAGCTTTGGTACATAGAAGGTTAATACTGTACTTCTTAGCCCTGGAGTGATGTATAAAAATATACAATCAGTGACTCCGGGAAACCCATCTAAGCCCTGCATGTACATTTTTCACTTCACCAGCTACACTGGTGGTAGCCAGTAGATCTAATTTCAGCAAGTTTGTGTTCCTGACAGTAGTCACATCAAATTACAGAATCTTCCAGACTTAGCTGGCACCTTCATCTCAGCCTTTCTATCAAATAATATGCCTGTTACCTTCATCATGCAATCCTTAATTATCTGAAAATCAGCCGACTGCTGCTTATGCCAGCAAAGGAAATGAGGAAAGAATAGTGTTCTTTCCAATGCACATGGCTGGACAACCCTCAGAGACATCTGATTTGATTGCCAGTAACAATATTCCATTGATGTTCTTTTTTGTATCTATGGCTTAAGGCCCTTTTCCTAAAGCATTACCTTATGCATGCACATATTAAAAGCTGCATGTTTTCTTTCTTGGTGACAGAGACGCTGTGAATTTTAGTTATGATTTTCCAACAGATGCTGCTTGGTGGATAAGTATGATGTGTCCCTAGGGCCACTACATTGTGCTGAAAAAAAGATTAGGAGGATGGGTGAAGATTGTTTACCACAGACGAATGCTGTGCATAAATCGCACAAGAGAATCACAAAAAATCTTCCCCTGGTCCCAGACAAAGGTGTTCTCATTTCTTGGAATCAGATACAAACCCCAAAGGGGATCAAGGTCAACAAAGCAAACCAGGTGATCCATCAACAACCTAATTACATTCTATTGACCCAGAAGAAATTCCAGAAGCAACACAGATACCTCTGGATGCTGGAACAGTATCTATCAATTTCTGGCCTCTGGGTCTTGTCATTACCTGACATCTCCACTGCTAAAACCGCTCCTTAGGAATCTTCTCCTCATTTCTGTAACCTGATTATTTAGACTGGATGCCAGTACCTAATAAACTGCTCCAGGCTAAATTCTAGCAGGCTGCATCATCTAAGAGATTTTGTTCCTTGTAATATCCTGCCTCTCATTAACAATGTAAAATATTTTAATATAGGCTTCTTTGGAAATCACACTGGTATTTGCCTACACGCTGTCATGCATTTCAGGAAACCTGGCCAGAAGGAAAGTCTGAGGACTCTTCTCTGCCTTAGTTATAAAAAAGCCAAACCTCATTAACCTAACAAATAAGAAAGGATAATAAAAATATATATATATATATATAAAAGGAAAAAAGAAAACTATACATAGAGAAATTGACCAGTCTGCATCAGATACATAACAGATCTCCCTCTTTTCTTTTTTTGGGACAGGATCTGTGTGCCAATTTGTCTGCAGAGAACTACCCCACTTTTGTGTACACTATGAATTAGAAAAAAAGTAATCAAACTCATGCATGAGGAAGATGCTTTACAAAGTTTTTTGCTGGTGGCTCAGCAGAGCTGCTCTTTCCAAGGATGCTCCGTGGTACATTGAGGACAGCTGAAAAAGGAAACAGGAAAACTGCACTGGAAAGATAAAAAGAAATAGAGTATAAGGGTCGTCTTTCTCTCACAGCCTGATGACTCTTCAGAGTGAGAGAAGTAGACAGTGCTATTGGCAAGAAATGAATATTAAAATATAAAATAAAAGGTACACTGGGTCAAGTCCCAGGTCTGTGAAGCACTGTGAGTGTGAACTGTAAAAAGCACTCAATTGTTACAACTGTATTGAACTATACATTATGTATTTCTTTTTATTTATTGCCTCATGCCACGAATATTCCCTAATTCCAAATCTCAGCCACATGCAAGAAAAATATATTTGTGCTGCAATCTAAATGGACTAATAAAAACAACATTCAACCATTTGGAACTGAAATATTCATGAGATACTTAGGGAACAATGAAACTGAATTGCTTCAGCTATCCTAAAGGAACAAGAGTCAAGAAAACACAGGAGTAGCTAGAAACTGTGCCTTCAAACTTTGTTTGTTATTTTTTGTTTGCCTTTTGCTCCTCTTACTTCAAATCAAGCATTTTCCTTCCCATTTAGTAGATACTACACCTGGCTACCCAGGTGGCTCACATCCATTTATTTAAATTTTAGCCTGTGGAGTTAAATTACTATGAAAGCAACATTACTATGAAAGCACTCTGCCTACCTGCTGAGTGAACTTCCTTTGCCACAGTATAGTCATATGGCCAGATGAGATATTATGTGTGTGCATCTTCACGTGAGTCCGAATAAATAGTGAAATGAATTTTAAAAGTTTCCAAAAACCTAATGCTTAGGGTTAATATCAGGGAAAACTGCATATCGCTTGCTTATTACAATTAAGAGAGATTACTTTGTTGAGAACTAGCTTTGCACTCAAGCTTGTGGAGACACTTGTGTTTACTGACCATTTCTTACTTCAATGAAACATACAATCCAAATTTATAAAAAAACAGGTTCCTAATTACAATCACAAACAGTATAACTAAAGTATCTTGCATCACTATTAAGAAGCATGGGTCAGTGCCATTCTTGCCAGGAATTAAATGGTTCTAGAAATAAGGCACACTGGGGGTGGTTATCAAACTACTGCAGCTCTGGCTATCAGATCCATATGACATCTGCAACTAGAAAGAATGTTATCTATGCCTCTTTAGTATCTGTTGGTCTGGGTGAGCAGGAAGTAATTTCACACAGTGTTGCAGCTGTTTATCATTCCTTATTCTTAGCATTTATCTAGTTATCTGTAACAGCAAATATAACCGTCACCTCTCCTTTTTAATGCATGTCCTTTTTCACAAAGGAAAAGGAGCACACCAGCAAGAGGATACAAGCGGTCTCCGTGTCTCCCATTTCCCAGATGTATTCAGATAATGCATACTTTTTCTGTCAACATTATACATACAAATGCAATTAAAACCTAAATAAGTAATTATATTAGATTTTTTTATTTAAGGAATATCATATCTGAAACAAGACAAATCATTTAAATGTCAGCTCTAAAGAAATCTTACAATTTATGTGAACTATGCAGAAACTGACTAATCAGAATTTATTTATAAAAAGTGTAAGATGGTACAAATATTTAAGAGAAAAAAACAAATTATAGCACTTTAAACAACTTTGATAGTAATGTTTTATCACCCTCTAACTTTCTGTTCCGAAATTTCATTTCTTAGTTCATTATTTTGGAGAGCTGCTCAAACCACTGAATTTCAAAAAGATCTTGAGTGATTCTGTGTCTCATAAGCTAGACACATTCAATGAATAAACCGCCTAATATGAAGAAATTAATGAGAAATTAAGTTTGCATTCTGGCTCTCCCCTTTGCAGAGCACTGTTGCTCAGAAGTTGATGGCAAACAGTGGCTATATTAAGCCTTTATCTACTGAGCTACTGGAGCTTTAGATTTAAATCTGTACTATAGACGATACCCTTGTCTTTGAAGGTATCTTTTGCTATTTTCCTAAAAAGAGAAAGTCTGTTCTTCACAGCACATCTGAAATAGGAAGATACCTGGGTTGCATGTAGGAAAACCACTGCCTCATACAGGTAAATCAACTCAATTAAACCATGATTAACGTTTGGCTCAGTGTCACATAAATTTGTCTAACAGTTGATACCACAATAGATCAAGATGGCTGGGTGCCAACTCTCTTAAAACACTGCACTCGGTGCACACCACACACCCATTCCAAACACAGGTTTGCTATCAAACATAGCTAAAAATGCAGGTTTACAGTACAAATTACAAGTTACAGGAATACACTTCAGAGTTTACACTCTATTTGCCCCTTCTTTTACTTTCATGATAACATAAAGAACATTAAACAAACTGGAAGATTGATAAAGCTGTTATATTATTTCAAAATACAAATTCTAGATACATCTCAGAAACTTTCATTAAAATGTCCTTGAGTTTGAGTCATTTGGATATATTGTTTGATTTCGGTCATCTCTACATGCCATCAAGTAATCTACCTGTATACTCAGGCAAGGAATGGGTAATGCTGTGGTAACAGCAGTTTCCTTTAAAAAAGGTAATAAACTGACTTCTGAGTATTTGGCAATCCCAACCAAGAAGGATGTAATAACATAAATTGGCTCTTCTAAATAATTTGCATATGAGTCTCAAACATACATGGGGAGCCAGTGTGCTAAGAATGCCCAAAAATACAGTAAAAAACAGTACACAACCACTTATGTGTTAAGAATGCAATTGCCCCCTTGATAATACAGTACTAAGTAATCCTTTTTAACATGTGAAGAATGAACAAGGGATATACAACATTTTTAAAAGTACAGCTTCAATCTCCTGATCAGTAGCTAGTACCGCTTTTGATGTGTTTAATCAATATTGATTATACAGTTTCAAGATACTCACTGTGGTCAATAGCTCCATACTATGCTCTATGGAAGCTGTACAAAGCACAGGACTTGACGTAACATATTCAGTATTTATGGTAAAGCCATTCTGTGTCATCTCTGTCATCCAAGATCCAGCTCCAAACAAATGCAAACTGTAATTAGAATGATGAGTCAAGCTTACACTTGCACAATGGCAGATATCTATAAATCAACTAGACTTCTCAATTATTTCAGATTACTTTTCTCAAAATGTCTAAGAACGTTTACCAAGGTCCACATTGAGGTTTGAATTAGATATGCATTAGGTAATTAGAGATTTGAAATAGCTGTTAGAATTGTTAGCTGGCTCCCTGTTCTCAAAAGGCCAAAGTAGCTGACGATGGCTAATAACTAAATATTTCATGTGAAAAAGGATATGCAGTCATAATTACTGCTGCAACCTGATCAGACCAGCCAAGTCTAATTAAGTGCCAAGACAGAGTTACTAAAGGGTTACGAGATTTCCCTTAAAAATGATGGCTGAGGTGACACATAGGCAATAAAACTACCCCAGGAGCAAAAGGAATGTGACTTTTATGTAGGTCTGTGAGTATGTTATGAAAAAGACCCAGTTCTTTCACATTACTCAAAATACATTGTTGAAATTAAAGCACAATTGAAATATTCAACCTGTAGTCAAAAAAGAAAACTTTGCGGAATATTTCCTCCTTCATTAGCATGTCCTTAAAGCTGTTAATAACCCTTTTAATTGTTTTTCCCTCCAAAGCAAACACAGGAGGATCTCATAAGCCTTTCCTCTTTCCATTTGTAACTATTTACATTTCTAATTGCTAGTATATCCTATTACTGGCATCTTAATTATTAGTAAATTGACCATTAAAATCAGTATCATCTGTATTCTGTTTATAAGCACAAATAAACCATCCAGGTAAATGAAAAAGAGTAGTGTGTTAGTTATTCAGAAATAAAGACAGGCAGGAAATAATATTATAGGCCCATTAATTTTCTAGATTTCAAACAGCTTTCCTCATTCCACATTGCAGTGAGACAGAGCTTTCAAGTTTGTGTAAAATCTTGCCAGAGTAAAAACTATGTTTTTTATCTAGCCTTAGTGTGTATAAGGTAAAGAGACTGTATGAATCTCAGAGATTATGTCAGACTCTCAGGTATCAGCCTAAAGCAAAAGTCTGATTCTTAAAAATGAAAGATGTAAAGATGGTACAAACACATTTTTAGTCTGTTTATCATCCTGCATGTATATGCCAACTTTCTTCATAATTTCTTCTTTCATGCAGCAATGACTTTTGCTCATTTGAGAGATATCTCTCAAAAACAAAAGGCAATCAGTGCAGCATTAGCACATTCCATTATTTCTAGAAGTGGCTGCCCATCTTAAGTTAGAACAAGGATTCTTTTACTTCTTCCAGATAGTTCTGTCATTTTCAATATATTTGTGTTGAATAATATTGATTCTTTTTTAATCTAAAAATGTAATGGTGTTTCAAGCCAATTCCTGCTGCGCTACTTACCATGTAGAGCAACAGAGTTATGCTAATGCTTACTGTGGTAACAATGCAGAATTTGCTTAGATTTTACTAATAGGAGACACTAAACTCTTCAAGTGTGACATGTTAATCGTGTTCTAATTCTTCATCCATCTCTTTTGAACTTTCCTCCATTCCCCCCCCTAAATCTTCTGACAGTCCCATGCCACTGAATATTACTACAGTTCCTAGAACTGTTCAGGATATATTTTATCTTGCTCAGGGAGTCCTCCTAATAATATGAATATGTACACAGAATATCTTAAACTGATTGGAAGCCAGTCACCTTTTCCTCAGCCAAGACAGCTATTTAGTCTTTTAATATCTTCTCTTAAAAATGCAAGAAAGGATGTAGAAGTTTAACACTGCCTTTAACCCAACCACAGTTCTGATTTCCCTTCCTACTCAGGCAGTGGTGTCTGTGGTATGTGCTGATCAAATACCACGCAGCCAAGGGGATGAAACCCCAGGTTTACTTAAAGAAATTACAAATAAAGCTTATGTTTGTTTCAGTATTTTTTTTCACTTTAGATTAGCTTTCTGGTATTTTGCTTTGTCATGCCATCAGTTTGAAGGAGAAGACATGACAGAATCATTGTCATAACGCAGCCCACTCCTACTGATGATTTGAATGAAGGTATTCAGATTTGGACTCTCACTTAATAACAACTGTGCTGTCCTGATAGAATAGCCTTTACCTTCAAAAGCAGATGGGCTGTTCAGGTATTTTGTTTTTTCCCTTTAAAAAAACCCATGAAAATAATTTTCTTTGGCTTTTCAGTATTACAGCTGCGTTCAAAATAGTCATTGCTACACAGTATTGAAAACAGTCCTTCATCTCATGGTCTGAACTGGGGAATCAATGTATGCATCCTACAGTATCCTGATTATCTGCTGAGATAAGATAAGGGCATGCATCAGCTCATTCTCTCCACTGAATGTTAACCAGGGCAGTCAGAGACCTGAGCTAAAAGACACCCCATAATCTAGTATCACCAAAGAGAGAGAGTGAGTGAAGGATTTTAAAACAGAGGAGTGCAGGGGGGGTGGGTGGGGTGGGGTGTGTGTAATATGCAGTGTTTATGCACTTTCCTGGAATATATTTATTTGCTTTTCTGAAACTTTTTTATTTCCAAAAAAGGGAGTGTGATCTGATTTTGAGAATCCTTCAGGAGAGCATGGGCAATTTCTGAGTTGATGGGAGTTGTAAGCTACACTACATCTCAGAAAGACACATTTTAGTTGCCACTGAAATTACAGAATATCCAATAAAAGCCAAAGAAAACTTAGCTCTAAGTGTAAGTTGTGTGACTGACAAGATCCTGCTTACATGCTGTATTATGGCTTCTCATTTTCTGCATTTAAGTCTCATTTTACCATTGATGTCATTTGTTTCATTTTGGGGTATCACTCACATCAGAAGATCAAATTCTGGGAGCTCTGAATGTTTTACACCCACATAGATGAGAACAGAACTTGTCTGTAAAATCACAATACTGTGGCAAAAAATTTACTGCCTAAATGACTTTTCAGGCTTTTGTTTCAATGGAACTTTGTCCATTCAAGCAAGCCTGCATTGCTGGACACAGTAATAAAGGTACCATGATGAAACAGAAATAAATCAGAAAGAGGATAAGCTATTGAAGTGACACTCATATTTCAAAGGCAGTGCCTTTGAGGATGCAAAATAAATGTTGATAATTTTCCAGTCATTTTAAAAACTCTAGTCTTTTAAAAAAATAGATTCTATATAATTATTTCTCTCAGATATCATAAAAATCAAATTATAAATTTCCTGTAATGTTTATCATAATAAAGTGTTTTCAGAACCACACAGGCAACATATGAAATTTACTTACAGAAGATGTTTCTGAAAGGTTGACACCATAAAAGAAAAAAAAGACAACTGATGTTTCCCACTGTTTCTCTATATACTACAAATTGACTGCTTAAATAGATTGCAATAAAAGTCCCACTGGAGTGAAAATTTAATATGGTCAAATCTTCATAATTGTTCCTTATTTTTGATGTAATACTCTGCATCCTTGCTGTCACTTCCTGTTGCACAGATAATTGTGAAAAACAAAATCTAAAACCATGAAGAATATTTTTCACACTATAGAAACAACTATCAAAATAAAGCACATCTCCAGTCATAAATTAATATTCTGGGTTTTTTTAAGTAACAAAACACTAAACTCTAGATACTTACTCTGAATAAAAACACATCTTGAATAAAGTATTCACCCACATCATGCACAAGTAAAAATCTCTAGAGTAAAAATCTCATAAGAAAATCAACAGAACTGTTTGGAAAGTTGGAGAAAATACATCAAACTTTGAATGTAGAAATATAACTATGCTGTTGCAATGACCAACAGACATCTTCTATAAATGCTATTTTGAGCAATACGCATCAGAATTGATTTAAATACTAACACTTTACTCACTCACCAGAGTCAAAATAAGCATCCTGTATTGCTTTGTAAGCAATGTGAGCACTTTAAGTATCTAAGTTAACTAAACTGCAGCCAGAAGATGGCCCTTTCAGATAATTTTGTTAAAGCACGAATAGAAAGACTGCAGTATAAATAGAAAAAGATATATTGAGTGTCAACATTTTGTACTACATGGTCAGCAGATATTCACTGCATCTGTAAACACTGACAGCATTTACTATGCTACAGGGAGCGAGTAGCCTTGAAGAGACCTTCTTCCTCTTACGTGACACATTTAATACATAGGAATTACTACAGATCAATCCCCTTATTACAAAATCCCAAAAGACCTGTTTAGAAAAAACATACTTTTATAAATGCAAAAGCTTGTTATGGTTGTCAAACACGATCAGTCAAATTTAGCTCATAAAGCACTCACTAAACAGGCTTGAGCTGCTAGTTATACAAATTTGGATCATAAATTTAAAACCTGCCTTGTCCTTATTATCTATTTATGGCAGACAAAGGTCTCAGTACAAGAGAGATTAATATTTTTGGGGCTTGGCACAGGCATTCATGTGTCATACTATAGATACAATACTTATTTTAGACAATACAAAAATTATTCAGGAGCTCTGCAAAAGAATTAAAAGTTTTGCTCCACTAATTTAATATATTAGATGAAAAAGTTTTCATCTTTCTTCATTGCCAATCTTACACCTGTAGAGAAACTTCTCTGAGGCCATAACCAATAAACAAAAATGTACTTTAATAAACTTACCCTTAAAGACTTGGTAATATCCATCCCCATTGGTTTAGAGTCTCTTTCACAGAGAAGCTTGTTTCATTTCTATCTCACCTGAATACAGACATCAGGGATGTTACAAAGAAAATAAAATCAGTTCAAAGTCTATACTACTAACAAAAAACAGGCTTGCTAGATAATCTTTATTAAAAAATTAATTTTTAAAAAAGAGATGGAGTTTTTCCATTTTTATGAAATTATGCCCAGATGCAAGAAAGTGTATAAATCCAACACACCTTTATTCAAAAAAATAGATAACACAATGGAAAAAGCTGAAGTCTCTGCTAGTATGGCAATATCTGGTGCCATACCGATTCAATAAGGAATTAATACATTTGACAGGTTTGGGATTAGGAAAATGGAGGGGTTTAAAGTGAATTACTAAAATTTCCAATATTTATATTACTGTGAAGAAATTAATTTAGCTTTTTCAAGCACTTCAGTATTTGGCCAAAACCAGACCCTGAAACAGAGCGACACATTCTCTGCTGTCATTCACTGCCTCTCCAATTACCAAGCTTCAATCCACTTCTCAAAGGAGTAAGAAACATGAAAGACAGCTCTATGAATGACTGATTAACATAGAAAAGATCATTTCATGAAGATTATATTGTATTCCTAACAAGATCAAAAGTGTGCACTAAATTATTTTTATGATAATTACCTTTGGCAAAATTTGTCTTATTGTTAAAAAGCAATAATAAAGTACCTCTAAGAAGGAGAATAATTACACTTAACTGCTGTAATTAATAAGTAAGTTAATTCTCAGGCAAAAAATATTCATATCACAGGAATTATATAACTGCTGCCATTTAAATTCTTACTGCAATACCTTAATATAATTTAAATCAAGCGTTGTTAATATTTCTAAACCTTTACTTCAATAAGGTAGGAGAACAAATTCAGATCAGGAAGAAGACCATTTCATTCCTGCGTTACTAGACTGGATTGTCTGAAACTGAATATCAAAATATGCATATGTAATTCAAACGAGAAGGGCAAGAGAAGAGAGCAGAGGTTAATATTTGTACACACAGCTTTTGTGACATCAGTTTGTTCCTTTTTCAGCAGGTGTCATTCCAAAATCTTTCTTCACTATCAAAGATGTTTTGCCATCAAACCTTAATTCTTGTATTTCACTGATCAAAAAGAAATTTCATGGAGATATTTAATCCTCCCTAAAGAGTTTGTGCCAGAATTTGTGATTTGATATCATTTAAACAATTAATTTAATTAATTGCCTTAGATCTATTTTTTCTGATGACCTACATTGTTGTTTCTGAGTGATCTTCAGAAAGCCAAAAAATATCAGTGATTTCAGTCACGTTTTTTAATAAAAGGTTCATTAGAGTACTATGGGTGTCATCCAACTCCCAAGCTACCTGTGTTTTACTACCAATAGTCCTAGATGATGTCTAAATGATACAACACAACTCTCAGTGTCCTTATTACATAAGAAGTCATACAGGTCATCATCTTTCCAGAGACAATCCAGAGATTTTCCAGAGAAATCTAGACTAAAAGACCTGGGTTTTGGGTAGGTATTGGTAATGTGTTCTCTTTTCCTTTTGGCAACTCTGCTTCCAATTTCGTAATAAACTGCTTTCGTATTTATACTTCCATAAAGTAAACTTGAATGACTTTTTTAGCATAAATTTGGCTACTCAGTAACATGGTCGGAATTTGATTTGGTGGGATGTGTGTTTGGGAGTGGCAGGTCTATTTCCAGTGGCACATATATTTACCTTCAGTGCCACATATCCAAGAGACATTTAGGATTGTCAAGAGTAGGTATAATATTTTAGCACCCACCTGATTGGGTCAAATTTATGGATTTATGATGTCAGGCATTAAATAAGAGGGAAAAATAATGTCCTCTGTCAAATAAAAGAAAACAAGTGATTCTTTGTGGACACAGAATGCAGCATATAACTTCTGCTGTATTTGGAAATTTTGCTGTGAATTTACTGACTGGTTTTTTTTAAATGTGCACTCAAAGATTAGAAAAATTTGGTTTAAGTGTGATACAATGACCGTGAGCAAAATAGAGTAATTGTTTGCAATCTTTTACTGAGTTTCTCTGATGCACCTCTAAAAAGGTGTAATAATTATTCGTGGTTGTTATGTTCCCTGAAGTTAGATGTTAGCTAAATATAGGATTTTAAACTGTTCCTGTGAGTTGAAGTGAGAAGAGAGTACTATAGTGATGAAATAAGATATGCCTCTTTTAAAAAAAGAATAAAATAATAAATTAGACCACCAGTGTCAATTCACCTAACCTACATCCAAAATTTGTTTGGTTCCTTTCTTGCAAATTTCCCTACAAAATTTTCCCAATGAAAGCCTCTGTGATTTTCATACTTGGAGGCAAGGCCACAAGAAATGGTTTCCACATCAGGTTTAAAACAAATGACCAGTCCACAATATACATGTGTTAAGAGATTGTTATTGTTGTGCTGTAGATGGACAAATAACTAAAGAAAAATAAGCATTGTGTTCTTCGGACCTTTGTTATTCATAGGTTACAGGATTGTGACTACACCTTAGAGGAGGGAAAATACCTGAAAAAAATAGGCATGAGTACAATCCATTATAGTAAACAAGTACAATGTAAAATAGTTTCTCAAGTTGAAATTACTAAGATAGCGACACAGTATTACCAGCTTCAGCTGATCACTTTTGCAGAAGACAACAGCATACTTACTGTATAAAGCATACATATAAAGTCATGTTAGCTTTATTAATAGAGATGGAGATATGGGAAGTATGTGAAATAACTTTCTCCTGTTTGCAGAAACAGGTGTTTCTTTCTCCAATAAACCAATTACACTAATCAATGTATAAGTAACAAAAAGTTCAACTTTGCATATTTTTCCTAACTTCACTTTTTTTGCACAGTTATGAAAACCTGTGGCTCACTATGCTGTACAGATTGATTTGAAATTGAAGCAGTGATTAATTCTGTAATAACACAAAGGAGTATTAATTATCTGCAAGAGTCTAAACTCTGCTAAATAATTATTTCCACCATAATTATCAGGGTATACAGACCACTGATATCATCAAAAGCAATTAAGAACATCCCAAGACATCATAGAATCAAGGGATCATGATAAATCCTTCAGATCATTTCTACAGGGCTGTGACCTACCCAAGGGCCTACCAGAGCTACAGCCAAGAGATGTGGAGGATGTCATACCTGAGCTCAAACTTGTATTCGAGAATGCAGGACAGCTGCTCTAAAACTGAAACACTCTGAGCTCAGATTGTAAATTTAGTTTTGGTATCCAAGAACATAAGGGAAAATGAATGAAGTTTCCATGTTTCAAAAAATTCTTTTAGAAAAAATAATAATACAGTAACTGTTCTCTTATTTGAGAGAAACAGTTCCGTTTGAACAGTTCTCAGCACTTACCACACAATTTAACACACACAGCTTATTTAGGTCTTTCATAATCGAGGGTTTTAGAAACTGCACCCACTTAGTTGGGTAAAGAACAAATCTAACTTTTATCAAATAGGTATACGTAAATAACAACAACAAAATCAAGCCAATAAAAGTCTTAAAAGCACTTTTCACTGTGGCATCATGGAAAAATGTGCCCTGAAAGAAATTAGGTGAAATCCACATAAAAGTCAAAATTGTATCAGTCACTGTTACACTTACTATAATGTTCCTTGTTAGATTTACAATACTGAGTTTCCACTCCAGTCCTCCAAACTATCCAACCAAGTCTCCCTGCAGCTAAAATACAGATCCCATCTTTGCTTTCCCCCACTTCAGAGCAGCCCAATTACCTGAACCCTGACCCTGCGGCTACAGACGTCACTGCTTAACCTCCCATTTGGGATAATCAAAGACATCCTTTTCACTTCAAGGAGTGCAAGTGAAACCATGTAGAATACAATTTTTGAGAAACATGTGCCTCAAAATGTAACAAGACTGCCTTGTAAAAAAAAAGCAGCTTTCTGTCTGAAAAGGAGCCCCAAGCAATTATTCTTGTGAAAAGACCAGCCACCTTTCCAAGCCTATTTGAACATACACTAATGAAAAGGTGAATGACTAATGAGCATAGGTTTCTGATGAAGAACTACTGTTCATCATACAGAAGTCTATATTCTGGGTCCTAACATCATATCTCCCGCTACAAAGCACACTCAATACTCTATTTTTGTTGTCAAGCAATCTCTACATCTGGAAATAGGCAGTTTTCAGAAGGAATGTAAAAATACCTCTGAGCCATAGGTACAGAATTTAATTAATGGAAAAAAGACTGCATTATTCTCCTGAAATGTTTTTTGCATGTGAACAGCAACACAATATTCATCTGTATTCACTTAGTTATTCTAACCTTACTGTCCTCATTATAACATTAGCACTTATCCTAACATGTTTCATCTAAGACTACGAATGTACAGGTTTGCTAAAAACTTGCATTACTGGGAATCAGCCATACAGAGAAGAAAAAGACAGATCATCATGCAGATACGTGACAGAAGCCTGCTTGTCAAAGAAGAGCTCAAGATGTCGCTTCTGTTTCTCTCTGCCTCAGCTGCAAGGCCAATTTTCTCAATGTCCTGACATTCTCCTTCCTAAGATTCATCAGTCTTTGGTATTCTACAATCCACTCATGTTATTCCTGTAACTGAATTCGCCAGTTAAATCTCTGACCCTCCAAGAACAAAATCTCTACATATACTCTAGCAGACAAGTACTTCATTCAGTTCCTACTGTCATGAGCAGACAACAAGGTTCCATACTAATGTTTCAGCACTCTCTCTGGCTTCAAAAGGAACATTTAAATTCTCAGTGTTCAACCCAAAAAATCTAGCTTCCAGATCAGGTGGACATATCTGAATCTATCACCAATAAGCAATACTGCTGCTATGATTTTTTTTTATTTAAATTTTTTTCCTCATTAAAAATCCCCGAGAATCAATAAATAGTTTTGGAGATAAAATAAACCAGCTGTTACTTGATAAATGAGGCAGGTTCTTATAAATATGATAAAAGTTTAAAAATCACAAGGGGTTCTCTACAGGTGCTAATTTTACTACTTGAATAAAATTAATAAGACTCTCCATAAAACAGCAGGAGATCCTTAGATTACATGAGTAATCAGCAAGAAAATTTATTGTAGATTCACAAAGCACAAAATGTTTGTGTAATGTATGCAAAAGTGGTACTTTATTCTCTGCAGTGAACAATTTTAAGTCCTTATAATAGAAAAATATTTAATAGTTTGAAAACTCTTGAGGCATAGTTTTTAAAAGTTTTTTTTTAATTGTGATTATTTCAACTCACGATAAGCTAGTAATCAAAGAATGACTGCCTTCTTTTAATATTCTGTAGGATCCATTATTAAAATAACTATTTAAGGTTAAACAATGGATATGGAGACAACTGAAAAATCCAACTTGATGTCTAAGGAAGTAAGATTTAGGAGAGTAAAATTCACAAATTGGGTAGTACATTAATCTGAAAAGCTAAACTACTTTTCATTATCCCATATCCTGAAACAGCATCCCAGCAAGTGATAAAATTAAGATTTTAATACAAAAAATATTAAAAGATATTTTCCATTTCATGCAATTGTAGCCATTGTGAATCTTTAAGGAATGTTTTCTTTTAGTGTACTGTGCAGTAAGCACGCACTGCTTGCATACCACATTTAGCTCAATAGCTATCAATGGACTTTTACCTCGCCATATTCTTGGCTGCTGTAGGTGTAATGTGCTTATTTACATGACTGCTTGTTACTGTAAACCTCATGTATGCTTTATGAACCATTTTAGATTAAGAAGTTCTAGCAGTAGTCCAAAGACAAAATCCTACCCTATTTGTGCTATTAAATTCTCAGCAAATTATGCCCTCTGAGAAACAGTGCATTGCCCAGTTTTTATCTTTTTTTTTTTTCCAAAATCTTTTATTACAATGCACCATAGAGTCATGACTTTGTGTTCAATACTTTACATTTAATATTTATTGATTTCTATAATTAATTGTTTTTGTTTTGTACTTTTGGGTTTAATTAAGTGGACTAAAAGTGTCGATACACTGTGGCTGTTCAACTGACTCACAAATGAAACTAAGTAACACTTCACCATGACTAGTTATTAATGTTCTGCCAATGAAACAAGAAACGGGACTGCATGGGTCAGGGAATTAGTAATAATAACAAAATACAGAGCCTTTAATTTTTATATTAACTTCTCAGCACAGATTAACAGCAGCTAAAAGGATTGTAATCTAAGGATGCTGAATTACTTATGTTGCATGTGTTAGGTGAAATGAGATTACTGATAGCAGTTTAGTTTCTGGCATCCACACCTCAAAAGCCATCACCAAGTGGCATCCTTTGTTAAATACACTTACATCATACAGTGCTTAAAGACGTTATCTGTTTCTTATCACATCCTGAACACACGTGAGCAAATTGTGCCCAACTCAGGAACTGGCTGAAAGCTGTGTCAGCACAGTGCTAAACCAAAGCAAACACACAAAAAAAGAAAAAAAACCCCACACAAACCAAAACAAAAAAAAAAAACTCAAACAGAAAAACCACCTAAAACAAAACAAAAAAGCAAACACAAAACAAAAAGCAAAATCCTACAGACAGGCCACAAATATTAGCTGGAGCTTAAGAGCATGAAAATACGTTCACGTGGCTTTCAAGTTGAACCTTTGCCATATTCTGCAGACCCAGGTAGTGTGGTCAATGGCAATATATAGTGTGGATATATCCACTGGCAGTTCAGTAGAGTCTTTGTATCAAGTGACTTGGAGACTGATGTGCACTGCGACCTCTGTAAATGTTCACCCCATTACAGGACTGTAACCACATAATATATATAGACTCCTTGCTGCAGAACATGCCACAGTTTTCCAGTAGAAAAAAGGAAGACCTCTATTTCCAAAGCTTGGGCACTTCTCAAGAATATTGTATCAAAACATATGCAAAGAAAGAGGCTATGTTTGTCGAGGTAAACTGCTACATCTTCTTTGATAGGAACATACATTTGGAGAATAGGGAAAGCCTGACCCAGGTATGAATTAAAATCCATTTTCCTTGCTTAAAATACAAGTTGCACATTAACAGACACTATCAGTTCTAACATATTAATTTCCTATATCTGTTCTATGCAGATTCTCTAGAGTCATCATTTGAAAATCATCTGGACACGTATTGTTTGTAATACCTAATTGGTTAATTTCCCCTCAATCATGGATGCTCACAAATCATTCATCACTAACCAGAAGAATTAAGGTGAAACTTCATTTGTCAGTATTGCAGGTTTATCCATGAAATTAACACCAATTTTTTGGCCATCGATATACTAGCAGGCCATCCTTTCCCAGGCTTTCAATGTTTTCCCTTTCCTACATGCAAGGCAATTTGTCATTTATGAGTTTCCTTTCAAACTTCCAAGCCTCTCCCTCCTTATCAAAAGACAGCATTCAGCTATAAAAGTTCCTAAGTCACTTAATTTTGAATAAATTGGCTGACCTGTTTCTCAAATCATCACAAAATTCTCAGAATTTTGGAAATACTCTTTTTTTTTGCCAAGGATTAGTGTTTTCATGCTGCTTCTCTCCATATATCTTATCATGCTGAATCACTTTTAGAATTGCTTCAGCCTTTTACTTCCCTCCACACAGACATGTACATATGCATGTGCATATTTATACATGTAGAGGTTTACTGGGCCTTATCTGATGCAGCTTTCCTGCAATGCCTTCAGCCATTTTCTCCCTGACTAGAGAGGCAAATCAATCTCACCAATATTTCAACTTACTATCCAAGGACACATACTGATCTTGTGTTCTGGGCAAACAAAGTCAGACCACCCTCAATAACAAAGCATCATGATGCACAGAAATATAAGATTCAGTAATTTGTGCAAGATTTATATTTTGGAATAATATTTGTTCTTCATATTCCCTGCAAATACAAATGCAAGACATGAATCATACCATTTAACAGATTTCCCTGGGTTTTTAGAGACTAGATCAGATGGAGCATTTCATCAGAACCCTTGAAATCATGCAAACAACAAACATGAGAATCTGCATTTTAAGTATTAACTGCTAAAGCACCAGGAAAACCTCAGCACTGGCAGATTTGCTCCAACTCCTCTGCCAAAGGGTGGGCTTCATATTCTTTACCCTGAAAGCATTCCACACAAGAGAGGAATGTGAAATTTAGCTTTCATAGCTGAGACACATCCTGAAAAGCCTTGCCATCATTAAATTTAATCCTGATAAAGAGCACGGTAATTTCTATGCTACATTATTTATATATGAATTAAAGAGAATATTCAGTAGCTTAAAATGCAAATAATTATATTCACTCTTCCAAAAACATATCTTTGGATCCTATTAACCTTAGTTCAACATCTGCAGAAGTGACATTACCTACATACACACACACAAACTCTGCATCATGGTGGGTTAGCTCCATCTTTTAATGGCCTGTTGCTCTGTCACTCATCTTTATCATTCTTTGGCCACACCTTTATCCAGTCATTCAGAAAAAAAAACCCAGGCTGTTCCTCAATAAATAATCCCACTTAATCACAAAGTCTAAAATATGTATGTTAAAGACACGGCCAGCTGTCTACCTTTACCTACTTAACAGGCTACTCAAGACTTCAGCAATGTCTATACGTAAATCTGCAAATGGTATTCACACAGTGCTGTGCCCAAAGCTCATTCTTTGAAAAAACACCTGGGAAGATGACAAAAAGAGACAGCCAAATGGTGTGGACAGTGCCCCCGAGAAAGATCAAGACTTTAAAAGCAACAATAACCACAAAAGCATGCAGACAAAACCTGAACCGTGCACATAAGGTAAGAATTGGAGTACAATTTATACCTTGGCAGAGTTGCAACTTCTCTTTCTCCCTTTCCTGCCCCCTTCTATCAGATATCAAGGCTTTCGTGTGTATGATGTGGTCAAATTAAAAACTTAAAAGAAGAGAAAATAGGCCTAAGGACTGAGAATTTTATGAACAGGCCGAGATTCCAGTCTCTAAAACCCCCAAGGATACTTTGAAAAATCTCAACCTAAATGTTTAGTCGAGTTACTATCTGCTTTCAAACTGCAAATCCCAGTTCTCAGAACTTCCTAATGCATAGCATGCTTATCCATGAAACATAAGCTGTGGTTAGGATGAAACCTTTGCCCTGCATTCTCTCCATAGATACAAACTGTCTGTCAATATACTGTATCTCTGCTACCCTTCAGCTCACATTGTATTTAGGAACCCCTGTACTTTAGGATTTAGGAGGCTTCAGAAACCAGCTTTTGAAAGCATTTCCAGCAAACTCTAATGTAAAAAGCATTGTCAGTCTATTTCAATTTTTTTAACATGATGTAAAAGAATGTGAGGTAGTTAAAAATAAGAAGCGCTGTGGAAAGGAAGCAGGCATTCTAGATAAAAGTACTTAAGATTAATTTAACATGCACAGGATTTCCCAATTAAAACTTTCACATTAGCACTGCATTTTAAACAGTTAATCTCCTAATGAGACATCCCCAGCAATGAGAAGTGAATTGCAGGACTGAATATGGCCCTGAGGCCTGCATCTGGAAAAGGCTGTACTTTGTAAATGCTGGATTTATGCCGCTTTCTCACATTCGGCAAAGAAAGAGCTGCACTGCCACCTACTGTCAAGACATCTTTTCCCAGGAGGAGCTGCCACTAAAAGTGAGAAATCCTTCGTGCTCCCGCACAAAATCTTGAACGCTGCTGACCAAAGCACACACAAAACGAAATGCTTTAACTTAATTCTCCAGGTATACCGATTTTAGATTTTTATTATTTATTTTTACTCTGGTAGCTGGAAAGGCCGATTGTTTCTTTTTCTCTATCTTTTCTTCATAATATAATAAAAGTGAAAGAATGCTGTGCTGAACAAGGTGGGAGACTCTATGCAAAAGTCTGTTTTTTCTCTCTCTCTTATTCCCAGACCTCCACTGTCATACCTTTGAATCCTGGCTGACCTGCAGTCATCTCAGCTAATGATACTCCGACTGACTCATCCAAAAGAGGTATGTTGCAGTTGACTTGTTCCCTTCCCTCAGGGGCCAAAGGCATTACCTCTGTGATGTGCCTGATCTCCAAGAGTCTAGATGTGAAGAAGTCTTGCAGAGCAGCCCTCGGCACCGCTGTGGAGATACCGGCTTAATTGAAAACAAAGTTTCACTGCGGTTTGCTCTCAGGGTCTTTTTTGACAGCTAAATTTGCAAATCAATTAACATATTGAGAACAGCTACTCCCTTCCCTAGTAAACACACTCACTATGAATTGTTCATGAAATAAATTTTCATAAGTAGCATAAAACAAAGGGAATTAATATTTCACAATGCAAAGAAATTTACCTAATAGTGAAATAGGGAAGACAGAATATCAGGATAAATGAGTACATGTCAGCTGTGCTCTCTAGCCAACTTGAACAATTATTTATCTAGGATTTAAGATCCAGTAGCAGGTAATTGAGTGTTTTTTCTGCTCTTTGCTTTAAATGTATGTGCAAATAGCATTATAGATATATAGGTGAGAGAATCCCCACCCTCATGTTTACAGTTGACAACATTAAAGCACAGACCAATTCGAGCTGCTGCTAGGAAAATCACAGTTACACATGATCTGCAAGAAGCCTGGGGGGAAAATACCTCCAAATCAGTGTGTGTCAAAGGCATCTGAGAAAACTGAAGTTATGAGCACATGCTCAAAGAAACACATGCCCTTCCTACACTACCATCAAAATAAGTCCAAAACAAGTAAGATAGTTTAATTGCATTTTCTAAAGACCAGGATTCTGTTGGTGGTGATGGGTTTTTTTGACTGTTACAGACAGGAGCTGCTGCATCTACAGAATTGGTGAGATTCACTTGTTAATAACCAGGAAAAAAAACCCAGACACCCTGACACTATCTCTCTTCTCTGCCTTCAAGCCTAGCAGTACTCCACATTTCAAGTACAATACAAGACATCTACTAAATTTGTGTGTCTCCATGCTGTGTCTTTTTAGATACATAATATGATCAAGGCACCAAAGGGTTTACGTGTTCGGACCCCAGAAAAGAGCCGTTTCTTTCTAAAAGCATAAGCATAGTACAATAATCCTTGAGAAAACATAAAATTCCAGACACTTGTACACGAAAAGTCTCTTTTCACTTTTTATTTATCAAGAGAATAGTTCTAAAGAATTACTTTTCTGTTAGAAATTCTATTCTGTTGTCCTAAAATTAAAATCTTGTATTTATCTGTTCATCACCTTACTTGCTGTAGGGTTTTTACAGCAAATAAATTCAGAAATTTTGTCTCCATTACACAACAGTGGCAACAGAAGCAATAAAAAGTGCCCATTTTTTCATGTTCTCTCTTTATAGAAATGCTACTTTTTCTTCCCACTGGAAATTCTTAAAACCTCTTCCTTCCAGTAATAAGCCCACATGATAAGTTTTATATGGCACATTAGGTAGCATTAACAAAAGAAAGTTGTACTTTACCTATTCCTTATATCCACCATGTTTAAATTCACCTAATGGAGGCATTTCCATCAGGAATAGTAGGTTTTTAAGCCACCTCTACAAAAGGTCTTCAGGCCACAAAGTAAGTCTAATTAAACATCTGTTTTCATCTTGTCTTTACACAAAATAATCTGGCAAGGCAAATATATAGGCAAGAGAAAACCAGAAACAAATTTTAGGAAGAATCATCTGCCCCTCTACACTTTCTGTAGCTGCTCTGTTGGGTTTTGTCCTTAGTTGGCCATACCATCACCGTACTTGGCTGAAGTCAGTTGTGACTTTTACCTATGTTAAAAAAAGCTTCGTCCAGGAGACACACGTGAGCAGAAATGTAACAGCCTGATGTTTTATAACACAAGTATTTAAGTAATCCTTAATCCAAAAGCATTTTGGATCACTACAGTGAACCAACAATATTGGAATACTTTCTGCATTTAATTTCTTTTTCTCTGCTCTTTTCTATTTCTTCTCCCCTAAACTGACTCTCTTGTTATCCTTTCTCTTTACACAAAAAAACATCCAGCAGTATTTGAGCTGAACCCTCAAAGCCTACAATGCTCAGCTGCTCCCATGGTAAGAAAAAGGCTGTGCATTTTCAAAAGAAACTATAATGAGTAAGAGAATCAGTGGAGGGCTGAAAACAAATATGAAAAATCATGAAGATTGTTCTTATAAATGAACAATTTTTGACAAAAAACAGTGCATACTAATTTTTGTTATTTTTGTTTGTGAAGGACCTATCCTGCAATGCATTCTGGTTTGCAAGTTACCATTTTTAGTACTGGAAAAGCAAAGGCGAAGGCCAGAACCTCAGATGCTGTAAATGTTGTGACTTGATGGCACATAATAGCACTGTTCTAATAGCAAGCAAGAAGCAGCCAAATCCTGTTGTACCGCAATGCAAACCCAGAACTTCTATTTTTTGCAGTGAACTTGAGAATTCACTTAATAGGCAAGGTTTGTTAACATACAATAGATATGTTGTTATACAGGCTAACAGAATAAACCTCTGGCTCTCAAGTAGAGATGCAACCTTTCAGACCCCCAGTGCCACTTTCTGACAGAGCCTGAGTGAAGCAGTGCCCAGGTTCCTGCTGATGAATGACAGGATGTCCAAATGACAATGTGGCAACTCAGCTGAGCAAAATAAAGACACAACCCTCCAAAATGACAGTGGTTAACCACATACAGAGGAACATCCAGGCTAACAAGAATGTCATGTTACAAGGCTTTACCTGTATTTTTTCCCAGTATCAGTTCACTATTAATAATGTGATCCCCGTTACAATAATGAACGTCATTGTCAACTGTTATAACTGAATAGGCTGACTAACCAATACAGCTCTTTCATGTTTCTCTCTGCTCACAAACTGTACGACCAGTACTCTATGACAAAAGCTGCAGAAATACCTGTAAGATCTGCATACGCAGTTAGATCTCTGCTAACTAAGAATTCAAAGTTCTCTTTTATAAATACCTAGTGGCAAGCCCAGGCCATTTTAAGGCATATCTTCCTGGTAGAAGTAGCATAGCCAGGAAAAGTATGGAAGGAAATTAAAACTGTTCATCTATTATACATGATCTCTCAGTTTACTTGGAGATTCAGGTTGGTGGTATAAGGCAAGTGGGATTTTACAGATCCTCTGGTTCTGCCCACTTCTAAGGCAACTATCTCGCCTCCAGCTTGGTCTTGTGGATATAAGCAGGATTGCAGCAAGATTTCTTATTCAGGAGCTGATATCTGTTGAGGAATTTAATTTTAATGTTTCCTGGTTATTTAGGCTTCAGCTGATTAAATAAATTTTATTGATAGCCTAATATGTTAAAAACTAGTGGTAGTTTAGTACAGAATACTGTCCCTCATTTTCTACCAGATGTTTCTATTTTGCACATTTGTATTCTTGATAAGGATCCTCAAGGGGAGAAAAAAATAAAAAAAAAGGAAAAAAAAAAAGAAAAAAGAGCATGTTTTCAACTTTAATGATCAGTTTAAAAATGCAGTTCTGTATCCTGAATGCTTTACTAACAGGTTTCTTTGGTTTCTGATCTCTATGATGGTTAGGAAAAAAATAAACATATTCAAGAGCTGGAATAAGTTCCTGATATACAAGCTATTTTCAAAAGGAAGAATATGCTCAATCCTAGACATAAAAATAGTTTTGCCAAAGTAATGTCTTTAAGTATAGGTACTTCAACTTAAACCATCACAATTTCAGGAAAAACACTTTTTCTTTTTTTCCCCCCATACTATACATGGGTAGTTGCAAAGGTACCAATGAATTTTTATCTTGACATTAAGAAGCTGATGATCAGTAAAATGTTCTTCATGTTTTCCAGGTGCTGGCAATAACAGCGCAAAGCAGTACACTGTACATACTAACATTATTTTTATGAATACCTGACAAGTGTGGAGCATACTTGAAATGAAGCAGTGTCTGTCCCAGTGTTCTTCCAATTGCAAAGAAAACAGAAGCTGAGACACAGAAACAAAAATTCAAACTAAAACCCTGCAGCTTGGAGAGATAGGATACTGTTGAGCTGAGTAATACCTTTGAAGTGAGACAAAGTTAAATTGGTATTACTTATCCACATATGATTTTATATACTCAATACACCTTCAAAGTACTTGTGCCTGGTTTTCAACAGTGGTTCTTACATGGTCGTCCATGAAGCACTGCTGCTGAATGTAAGCGACCCTCAGAAACCCATTTAATCCTCAACTAGATGAAAGGACACATTAGACTTGAGTTTAATAAATCTCCATTACTATACATGGTCAACAGCCAGACTATTTTAAGATTTACAACTATATTTATGTGTAACAAAGGTTATGTCTGTGCCTCTTACTTGAGTAAGTCTTGGTGAAGAGTGTGCTGGTTAGATAGAGAACACTCATTTGTTTCTGACTGAGTTAAATCATTTCAGATTTTATATCAAGTGAGCCACTTCATTCCTGAGTTGCTTTCTCCCCCAGCTCTATGAAACTGCATGAAACAATTAGGCTGGCATTCTGTTAAGGCTTTGAAATTGATGGCACAGGACTCTATAGCTGTGGCAGTATGATTTACCAAGCTTTTTCTCCATGAAGGAAAGCTATGACTCTGTTTACTTACCAGTCTGATTATTAAACTCCTGGCTGATGTTTCAGTCAAGTGAAGAGGAACTTTAAGAACAGTGCAAACTGAGAGAACTCTCAGCGAAAAAAAAAAAATAATATAATGTTACAGTGTTTAAACAAGAAAATGAATGGAATCATAAGCTCTGAAGAGATCTTTCTCACCTTCTAAACAAAAACTAAGTATTTCAGAACCCACAATACAATGAGGTTAAATAAAGAGGGAGCCCTCCTCCTCGTGCTTGAGAAACACACATTAAGGTTATTTCTCTTTAATGAACCAGCCAAGGATGACCCATCTTTCATCTTAAGTGCATTAATGCAAGCCCCTCTACCCTAAGAACCTCGTGTGGGGTACAAGGCATGAGCACTCTATGGAAAAGAGACGAACCATTGCCAAAATGCACAGAGTATCTGAGACTGTAGGCTAAGCTCTTTATGTCTCATTCCACCACCTTTAACATGTTCTATTATTCTTGAAGGAATAAGGTGAATGTCAAGAAAGCTTGCCAGAATTTCTTCTAGATAGACCAGTCACTTTCTTTGATCTTATGCCCAGAAAGACCACAGATACTTTCTGTTGTGCCCTACCTATAAATAAGTATTTAAGGGGCCAAGCCACATTTGCAAATTACCCAAAGCATGTGCTTTGCAAGAGTTCCAAGTATTGTGTTCTGGCTCCAAAATGCAACAGGAAATTAAAGCAGAAACACCCATCAAAAATAAGATGGTGTTAAGAAATGTACTGTCATCACTTACAAGACAAAAAACCTTGAAACACACACCTGTTATTTTATACTTTACAAACCGAGAGCTCAAGGTGAGATGGAAAGCCTCATATTGACAAAATATCTTTCCTTCAGCCTTTGCATTAAAATGCTCTTTGAATTTTACTGAGATAAACAAAATTGAGAAAACTGTACGTTATTTCCCTCTTCTGAGAAGCTGCTGCAGTGGGTGGAGTGAATATAAATGCTTCTTATGCCAGAGTGCAAAGCAGCAGCTAGAGGAATTCAGTGGTACCGGGTGGGGTGGGGGGAGAAAGGAACAGTGTATGTCGGAGAACATACAGACTGCTCTGCCTCTAGGGAACCAGGGTGCGAATGAAGCTTCTTGGTCTGCTGGCAAGAACTCCTGGAACAGGTAGCCAAGGTACCATGTAGCCTTCTGCTAGGGTGAATCCCCATCCTGCAGCCCATGGAGGACCTCAGCCAAGAGCCCTAGCCTTGCCCTTGCATCTCACATCCTTAATTTAACCCATGTTTTTCAGAATCTTCACACAGACAGAATTTATTTTAGCATCTCCTTGCTGTTCACCAGTTATAATTACTTTTGTAGGTGTGTATGTATGTCTGGGTTAGCAGCTTCACAGGAAAAAAAACTTATTCTGTGATGAAGAAGCAGTTCTCTAGTAATTTAAATAGCCAGGCTCTGCTCTAAATAATTCAGGTGTCCATCACACTATTATATGAGCACAGTTTCTGAGTAACTATATAGAAAAACTGTTAAGCATAATCAAATATAATTTTAATCCCATCAGATCCTCATATAATTCTCCTTAGGATTAGTTTCACATTTTTAAAATATTAGATTAAGCACAGTTAATGAAATGGCATTAATTAGCTGACTTGTTAATTTTATGAAACTCTACAACACAGCATTTTGCAAAAATTAAATACAATAAAGGATGTTGAAATGCATGAATTGATGTATTAAAGATATTCCCATTGCTACCAACATTCTTTTAATCAAAAATCACTGCAATCCTAAACCAGAAGTAGCTATCAGGAAAGAAAGTTCAGTGACACTTTACCAAATTCCTCATCTAAATTTTTGTTCTTTTCCTCCTTCCTTCCCTCGCACTCACTTTTCTATTTACCTTCCAAAATCATGGAAACAGAAGCATAAGTCAGACAGATTTAAGAAATACCAAGTACTTAAAAGAAAATCTGTCTCAAATCTGCAGGTACAGAAAGTTGAGTAAGAATCTGGACATCTGAATGCTACGATTGCATTGTGTCATCTTCATTAATTATTAACATTATACCTGGATTTGTTATTATTGTGATATTGCTCTATCATGTACAGGGATGTACACTACAGCTCTGAAGTCTTCCTGAGGCCTCCTCTGCACCAACAGGGCTTGCCCACAGCAGTGTGTCAACAAATACTCCTAAGAGGGACACAGTATTTTCTACCAAACTAGCTACTTTGCTAGTATAGTTTTTTAAAAGTATCCAGTTTTTATGGGCAGGGTTATGTCAGCTGGCAGAAGGTGAAATGTGATCTCTTTGTAATAGCATGCAAGAAAAGGCACTGTGTATCTGCATCAACAAAATGGTCATTGCTGGTCTGACAAGTCTACAGAACGTAGGGAACTTCACAGGGAATTAGAGGAGAATGAAATCAATCTGTGGTTAGGATACAGTAGGAGCACACAGGCTCTTAGTAGGAAGTAGCTGACAAATTGAATTTGATACCTTGTCCGACTGTATTATATACAGGGTAACTTGTTTTCATATCTTGATTTGAAGTCTTTTGGAAGGGACAAAATCTTTTTCCACAATAATGTATGCATATAGCAATATGAGAAAAGAAAACCATAATGAACATAATGAACATAATTAATGCACATTTAATATGGAAGTTATTATGTAGTGACAATCAATTATTAAAAACACATTAATTTCTGTCCCTTTCCACATGCTAATTAAATAACATCCTTTCAGAATTTATGTTTCTATTAATGCTTCTCAATTTGCAAATCAGAACCATTCTTGCGAACAAGTTAACCTCTGCAAGGGTTTTCAGATGGCCATCTCCTGAGAGGCAGGAGATGACGGATGCTAATGCACAGTGCTTTTCTGTTGTCTCTTCTCTTAACTTATTCACTTGCATGCATTCAATTCATGTGTCCTGAATCATCATGTAGTGGCATTACAATTAGGAAGATTCCACTAAATACAGGTTCCCATTAATTAGTTTCCTTTTTCATATGATTTTTGTGTTAACTTTGCAGAAGGTTCTAAAATATCATAGTCTTATTGGTTTCTATAGAGTTGAGAAAAAGTAATTATAGAAACACTTCATTATTTTCAAGTTCCTTCTGGCAATATTAAAGGTGTACATAGAAACCATTTCTTAATATAGGATCACAAATTAAACACACTAACAGCACTAAGCAGTAGCAAAAGAATTTGCAAATATGCATTCAGTTATAGATGCATCATGATGCATTTGTGACTTATTTCAGTCACTTTCCATAAACATTCAAATGAACACATTTGTCTTCACACAAATATGCACTGACAAAAAACAAAAAGTGATGTGAATAGTGATAAGGCCATGCAGCTGTGCAAGTCCTTATGTCAGATGTGTTTCTGTGTATTTTGAAAGTTTTTGTGGGGCCATGGTTAATCTGATCACAGTAGAGAAAAAAATTGTAGGGAACTTGCTATTCAATATTTTATTGAAAATCAGACAGTCCAAAGATAATTGATTTGCTTTAAAGCCAATAGAACACAAAAGAGTAGATTGAAAGTAGTAGAAGAGAGGTACTCTATTACTCAAATTCAGCTGTAGTGAAGACTTTAGATAAGCAAACTATAATCTGCAAAGTCAATTTGCACTGTGGTCAGGATAGTAGGGTACTGCAGCTAATAATGACTTCTAACATTTCTTTCAATAATGCCTGTGTTTATTCCATCCACAAACTTGTCTTTTTATGTCATACTACCCACACGTGTTTCAGGTATGACCATTCTATTTAAAATGGATTAATAAATATCTTTAGTATATTTAATAGAAATTACAGACATGTATTAGCCATTAGCATTCCTTAAAAATGTCTATACTCTTATCTTTTCAGGTTGGTAAGTTCAAAATTAATGAGAAATGCATTTCCCATCAAAAATATCTAACAACAATTTTATGACTTGTTCAGATTAATTAATACTGTTAAACCTTTCATTAATAGTCTGGTAAATATGTGTTGTATAATGGATGCATTTAATTTAATTCAATAGTTTAGATTTTTTTTAAAACTAATTCAGTATCACTTAACATGAAGCTGACAATATTTCTGTCCAATAATTACTATCAAATGAAAATCAAATAAGATGCAAACTTAGATCTTTGTGCAGCAAAATACGTTAATTCACGTTTGAATTTCAGCATGCAGTTTTTTCTCTTAAAGTCATGATGGATGCTCACATGATTAAATCTAAGCAGGCCACCAAGTGGTATACTGGATCAGGGCCCAAAGATTTAAAGGAAAAATCAATCCTTTAAAAGCCACCAAGAAATCCAAGTAGGGAAAGCCAGGGCTTTCAGTTACCAAGATTTAGGAGAACAGTCAAAAATGATTAACTGGAATCAATTTGCTCACATTGTATGCACTGTATTTAGATCACACAAATTACTTCATACGAGCAAATTGATACTTACATTCATTGCAAGCTCTAAGACTGATTATCCCTTGCATCTCTGAAAAGACTACAGAGCATTTTTATCCATTAATAATTTATAGAAGTATAAAGGCCTTCTCTAGGCATATAGATTAAAATAGATACTTACAAATATACCTTTGATTAATATAAAAACTAAACTACAGAGCATTCGTTAACACGTTTTGTAAACAGCCAAAAAAATTGTGGTGTTGTATTTGCAGAATCATATTCTTTAACGGAGCAGTGTGTTGTTTAGTACTTTTCCCTACAGCAATCCAATCCCTTTGTAAACAATGATTACTATAAATAGACTAGGTGAGCAATATTTGTCTATCTGGAAATTACTACCTGAACTATTTAAAATATTTTAAAACAAAAAGACCTGGGTTTTAGGCAAATACCCAATTGGAATAAAATGGCAACAACAACCAGCATAAAAATCCATCCTAATGGGGTGTGTAATATAGTGACAAGTTGGCTGGAATGGTAATTAGGAAATACAGGTTCTAAACTGGGTGCTGTCAGTGAGAATATGGCCATCAGTGATAAAATAGGTAGGTGCAAACTCATTCTGCTTGCTGGCAGAATTGTCCTCAGCTGAAAACTGAGACTGTTACCAGAGAGCTGAGCTAACAAACCCACTGAGAGCTAAAGCAAATTCCTGTGAGATCAGGTCTGTGTTTATATGGTTATTCAGCTGTCGGACCAGACCCTTCCCATCTCTCACCTCCTAAGTGAGTTCGCTCTCAAGCTTGGGCAAATCACTTCATCTTTTTTTCTCCCCTCCCACTTTCCATATCTCACCCACACAGAGTAAAAGCTCTGCAGAGCAATGCAGGCAGGATCTCAGTTGGGACTTCTAGATGCTTCTGTAATATGAACACTAGCAATAAATCAGGAGAGGATAATGGAAGTGTCAACTGAGTCCTAAGCGTAGCAGCAGAGCTGTAATGTACTGTACTATACCCTACATGTAACACTATTCTTCAAGAAAGTCTTTGCACAGCATGGTTTATTCCACTGCAATAATAAATGTATTCATGATGCATCTCCAAGTATTACCCAGCACTAAAAATGAATCACAGTAATGTTACCTTCACTTCTCCAGCAAAAAGATAATACTTCTTGGATGTGATGCCATTCTGTATAGTTTTTGACAAACTGGAAATACTTTAATGAAGTAATAAGACTGTACCAGCTTATGATTCATCTTGAGGCAGTAGTATATAAAAAGAGAGCGCTGGAATAAGTGAGGCAATTCAATTTATATCCATTTAGCTGTGCTTGTTTATATTGTTATCCTTAACCATTCTAGATTTCAGCAGATACTTCCTTTGCAGCTCCTCCCATTCACCATGATCAATAATTTCTAAGAGGTTCATGAGATGTTACCAGATATGCAGGAAACATTAGCAAGTATATGTACCACTAGCACATAGACAAATCGGATAGGAAATGATGCATAATTTTCAAATCTCCATTAAGGCAACGTTGCTTTTTCAAAAACTGCGATATTGCAGCTGATCATCTATCATTTCTCTCACAAACTAGTGAATGTGGTTACCAGTAATCCCGTGAAATGTAAAGAGCATGAGAGAATCATTAGCATTTTCTATTCATGCTGTTCTCTATTACTGGATGCTTGCTCAGCCCACACTACTCTTGATTCTATTTCAATAGGTTTGGCTGATACAAAGCTTCATGATTTTGTAAATCCATCTAAGTATCAAATGCTTTCCTAAAACCTCAATAAATCCTGCCATGTAGCTGTTTCACTGTTATCTACTAATTTAGTAATGTTCAAACGAAACACATTTATCAGCCTCAGTGTCCTCTTTATGAACCAATGCCAGCAGACCTCTCAGTGAATGACATGTTTTGCGTCTGAATATCCTGTAAGTTTTGCCAGTACTTTCTACATCTCCCCAAGAAAATTTAGCACGTTCCCTTAGTTCCTACTACTCTACAAAAACACCTTTCTTTCCCCTACTATTGATCACATCTATTAGTCCTCTTGGCAGAAGACCTTCCTTTTTCTATTGCTAATAATTTTTGAATCCTAATATACGATTCTTCCAAGCCTGATCCTTTGTCAGCTTTTGATCGTTCTAATTGCCTTATTATCATCTGCTCTCACACAGTGATAAAAACTTTTAATGTTTCATGTGCTAGTAATGAAAGGGAAAAAACGTGAGCAAAATCTCTCTTTGTTCCTGCAATATTACCACCTCCACAGTTCATAATCATTAGGGTGAAGAATTCATTTTGGCCCTCTGTTATGTCAAAGTTTCATCCTTCCAGTGGCCCTGCTGTCTCTCTGCTATTTTGTTCGCTTCAGCAGCAAAATGAATTGATCATTGCTGCTCCTTTTGCCACCTATTTCATATGCTACTTTAACATCCCAGAATAATGATTTGTACTCACTACTTTAATTTTTCTATGAACTGTATGTCTCATGCATTTTTTTATATAGCTTCTTGTAGCTATGTATAATAAAAAAGCATGTCATCATTACATTTGCCCAGGGCCTGAATTTTACAATCTCAGTTTTACTATCCTTTTCTTCATTACAAGAACATGTTTTACAAAGTGGAGATTTAAAAATATGACTGAACTTCTGCAGATTTTCCCCACTGTTTTGAGTTCTACCTTTGGAGAAGCTAGAAATGGCTCCAAATAACACTGTCCTTACCACCCTCCAAGATATGCTGCCTTTGAATTTCAGAATTCAGAAACATCTACCAGAAGCTTATACCAAGTACTACCAAAATCCTAATTAAAAACATTTCCAGACATCTTGCAATGATTTTGTAGCCCAGTTAATTCAAAAGAAAATAAACTTAATCATGCAAAATGAGATTTTTTTTTTTTTCTTCAATCAACCAAAAGTGCTCATAGAAACATGACAGCTTCAACAAATATTTTCTCCAAAAAGACTCCTTAGGTCCACAGTGGAATTAGTGCTCAAAACAAAAGCCAAAATCAGAAAGAACAGAGAGAGTGAAACACTTCTGCTCAGGTATTGGCCAAATCCATCCACCCACAGGAGATTATCCTAAACATAAATTAGAGAAATAGCCTGCCCATTTCCCAGTGAGTATTTGTTATAGTAGCCAACTCCAACAGTAGTAGGAAGAACAAGATAACTGTACTGGACACTGTAAATTAACAATTGTATGACTTGTACACACCGAAACACATATTAGTAACAAAAGGGTTAAACATTAGAAAGAGTTCAGGTACAGAGGGTAAGACAACATTGTCACATTGCAATGATGAAAAGAAATCTTTGATGTTAAAAACCCAAAGAAACTAACTGCACATGAAACTTGACAGTTACTTTCAGCAAGTCTAAACACAAAAATTGCATTGTTCTCACTAAAATTATTTTGCAGGTCCATTTAATTAAATAGTACAGACCCATGTGACCACTCAAACTGGTCTGCAAAGGTTTCTTGTGATTTAGTTTAAGTCACTAAGAAATCTACTTAAGGTAAATCAATATAAGCCTTTTGTAAAACAATTTAGGAGAAGCTCTATGAGGGCTTCAGGATTGTAACTAAATTGATTTATTTAAATGTGAGTTCAATTAAACAGGTGCAGCTTTTGTATGTGGACAAGGCCTAAAGGTGTGACATATTGTCTTGTCTGCACTGACTCCATATCTACTTTTAATGTTTATTAGATTTTTAATCTTTTTAATGCTATGGCCTTCTAAAAAAAGGGCAAAATGCCAGCCTTATTTATACACTGTGATCAATTCCTTGCTCAAGAAGCCATTACTTGTTGGTAATCTCTTAAGTACCTCCCATAAAATCCCAAAATCAACTTTACTGCTTGGAAACAAAACTGCTTAGTTCCCTTAACCATTAGGATAATAAGCAGCATGGGGATGTTTTTTTTTCAGGGCTATGGATAGAAAAAAAACAACAGCCTGACTATTATTAGCACGCCTACTGACAGCTTTGAATGCCACCAGTCAGGGTGAGGTGTTCACCGGTGTGAACCAACAGAGCTGAGATGGGGATCACAAGCCAGAAGCTATTCACTCTTACAGAGAATCACACTTGTTGGATTCTGCCGAACACAGCTTGGAAATTAACATGCAAATGACATTGTTTTAAGACACTGGGTCATAATCAGAATGGTAGCGGACTTCAGGTGGTTCAAAAATTTTTCTCCCAGAATGCAGCAATGTGTAATAGGCTGCTTAATATATCTAATTACACTTTCTGTTAGTGTTCAGCCCTTCCCAAACCCAGGGAAGTGTTTGCTATGACCTACATACCAATTAGTAGAAGGAAGATGTTCTTCTGATGCCAAAGACTCTGGATTCTGGCCCGCAGATAGAGTTATCTATAATTTTCCTTACTGGATTGTTCCCTAGTTGACTGCTTCCCAACACGAATGGGAATCACTCTCTTTTAATATTTCAAGATGTGAGATACCACTCTAAGTGTTTAAAAAATAACAGCAAAGAAAACTTAGTTACTACTGCATTTCTGGCAAGTTTCCTGCCCTCAGTTCTCCAGAATATGTGGAGGGTTCTAGGATTTACACTAAAAATAATATAATATTATAATGACTTGGAAACAGTTCTGTGTCTTACTTTGTCGCTTTAAAAAGACAGACTTTGATCATGAAGCTGTGACCTTCGTAACTCCCAGATCTCAAATCTATGGAACTGTGTCTAATAAACTTTAACCAAAATGAACTGAACGCTACCAGAAACATTTGCTTGAAATTAAATGACAATCTCTTGCCATACAAGCAGATTTATTGAAAGATTGCTGTTCCATTTCCAAGTACTCCATCATTATCATCACATTATTCTATGCAACAGCATGGAATAATGCATAGGAAAAAACATTCTTCTAACACTAGGTTAAATTCAGAGGATAAATATAAGGATATATTTCTATTAGGGCAGCTGCGGTTTCTTAAGAAAACCAAAATGTTCCTCTCTTACATCTTCTACAATAATAGATAACCAGGGAGCCAGGTATGCAGCCAGTGGGGGAAAAAAAAAAAAAGAAAAAAGAAAAAAAGACAATAACAATCCATAGCTATACTATATATTGTAAATTAAAAAATATCTTCATATTTAAGGAATATATTCTAAGCAATAACCGTTTATACAGTACTGTAAATGTATGCAATAGGTTACAAAAAATCCAAAGACATGTTCCTTTGTCTGGATTGCTTACAAGCCACCAGTTATAAATATTCTAATCAGGATTTTATACCTCTCCTGTCAGAGTGGTACCAAAGTGCTTTTCTATTAGTGCATTAAGCTACATGACCAGCATTTTTCTGTCTTTCTGTCCCCAGGTGGAAAATTGTGTGTATTTAAAAATAATTAATATTTTATTTTTTTATCTATGATGTGCATGCACTTTCACTAGCAAATGCAGCCAGAACAATATTTATCAGGTTTTTCCGTGATGAATTTAAAGTACTAGACAGAGCTATTGTATTAAAATAAGTATATTTATATGCCAAACTGGTGGAGAACAACAGCTAGAAATGTCTTGAGGAATATGTTTTATATCCTTAGCAACAAATATTTTTCATTATCCACATTCCAGAGTAACCACTGATGAATACTTTGAATGGATTTTCAGACATGCTCAGTATTGGCCTAACTTTGCTCAACTGGAAGTTTTATCATGTAGGATAATGGGAGCAGAGCTGGGCCATTGCTCAGTGCATCTGCAAACTCTTGACTCTGAAGACAGTGTGAAAGCATAAGCACACCAGAGAGCTCAGGAGTCTCTGACTGGCTGCTCAGGGACCTAATTAATCTGCCCCAGTTCACTTCCAACCTGATGCAGTTCTTTGGTCGTCTCCATATGTATGAATTGCAAACTTTCTTCTTGCTGCATCAACCGTAGTCACCCATAAAAGTTTGTAGTTTCCCATGGACTGTTACAGTTAACTTTCCCACAGTAATCCTTACCACTTTTCAGTTCACAGTAGGATGGGAAATAGAAAATTTCAAACACTAAAATATTACACTGAAAATGTCAGTTTTGGCGAAAACTTCACCTCCCACGTGAGGTTACACCATAACAACATCTGTGAGTTACCCAAAGAAATTCTGTGTCTGTATTATATTGTGCTATTTTGTGTATTACACTGACTACTCATGCCACTACTTTTTAATTACAATCTGTTACTTCTCCTTTCATTTCCAATACATAACTATCCAGAGATTTCAAATCTCAGCCAATTGTTGATATATGTATTTTAATCAGGTTTAATAGGAAAACGATGATACATCAAAATGCTTTTTCTACTGAGGACATGACATAAAGGGCATTTTACTAAAGATGCTACTAACTTAAATTTGGAATAAATCTGTACAACTATTTTGACATTGCAAGGAAAGCATGGAAATGCATATCCAGTTTCGAAAGATATAGAAGTCAGATCATATGTAAAAACAATGGGTCCTTCCACCTATTCAGTAGGCTTCTGGCATTTGCTCATGACCCAGACACCCAAGGACAGACTACACAAACTCAGAGGCCAGGGAGACATTTTACTGTCACATGGGATAAAACTTACACTTAGCTGTCCTAACCTGATTTCAATAAATGGTAAATATAAAATTTATTTCTTCTTAATTTTTTATGTATAGATCTCCTTTTTCTTTTTAAAAAATAATAAAAAAATATTAAAAAGTGCTTTTGTATCACAAATCCTGCAGCAAAAAGACGTGAAGAGCTCCGTTAACTATAAGAGTTTTTAAAAAGTGGTCTGAATTATGCAGCAGCCTGAAGTTCAGAGTGCATTACTGTACCAGTGTACACCGTCCCACAGCCCCATCCCCCAAAGACAGCAGTCATTTCAAAATAATCTTTCTTGAAGTTAATTTCACTAATTATTGTTTCTATAGTCTAAAATGACAAAGTTTTGAACCACAGTCCTCCTTCACATACCAAGACCTATCTATGGAATCGTGTTTTTAATTTGCCCTATCACAGTGTGTCATTATCATTCAGATAGTTTTATTGTTACAGTACTGTCATGATTAGCATTTGCAGAGAACTTCTAAGATTGGAAAGATTGGTGAGACACATTTCCTTATGGATACGTATCTTCTTTTCCCCCTGTGTCTATACTGGCCTAAGGTTATCTCCTATCTCATCTCTTCCCTTACTCCACTCTGCTCCACATCATCTTTCTAAGCATCCCTGTGACTTTTCCACTGCCCAATAGACAGCATATATAGTGGCTAGAAAGTTATTTTCATGCTGTCTGACCTGCTGCCTGTGACCAAAGACAGTATATAAACAGCTGAGTTGTTCCTGCCTTTCCCTCAGCACAGAGAGGACAAACATTTAGTTTTCATTCTTCTGCCCAGCCTAAGGTTTTCATAAAACTTGCAACTTCCAGACTCCTACCTTCCTTCAAATTTAGATGAAGCTGAATAGTAGGTTCAAAAGCCACCGGGGAGGGATTATCAGACAAGCAATCAGACAGCTCTCACCCCTGCCCTCAGAAAAGAAAAATCAGGACTGTTCAAAAGTTCACCAGCAAGTAAAGGCAGCAATCGTGATTCACCTTTCTAGCAGAGGAAACCAGAAGAACTTCGCTGTTATTCTTAATGAGGTCTAAATTTTGTCAGAGTAACGTAATTATACTCTGAATGGCCTCTGTTTCAAAGATCAGACCCACAGTCCTGCCATTTTCCCAATACTTAATATTGAATCTATGTACCAGCAGATTAGTAGGACAACATACTCTTCACTGTCAAACTATCTTTTCAAAGCGGCTGTACTCGTGAGTTTTAAATCTGCATGTGTTAAATATGGATCTCATTCTGTTAGGACATCTATTCTTGATTACAAAGCAATCAAGAAGTGAAAGGGCACATCTAAACACAGTTCTGTTTTATTTCTAATCTTAGAGATGGATTTCAATCTAAACATGTCTTGTTTACATATTCAACTGAGCCAGCCAGCATACAAAAATAAATCACATAACTAATACTAAGATTAGGTCCAGATCAATAGTGGGAGCGACACGGCAGTTAAGGGGGCTGACCCAGGATGCAGGGACTGCCAAGCTCAGCTGAGGGTTTTCTGCAAATTTCTCGTGTGCCTGAAGGTAAATCACTGTGGCACAGGGCCACTACTATATTTACATATGCAAACTCTGCTCACTCAAGAAAGCTTGGGAGATAAACAAACAGTACTTGAATAAAAGTACCCTCTAAATGTCTTTGTTAAAACATTTTGTGCATCCTTAAAATGTAGAAAATACTGTTTGCTTGCCACACAGAGGTTTTGAGAAGCAAAACAGACTCAGAAAATGTAGGTGTGCAAAGTACAATCGTATTTTGGCAAAATCCTCAACCAGTAAGAATAAAAGTAATTCTCAAGAGCATGCTTTAGGTTGCTTGTAGGGTACAAAGGTGACCTAACCATGTTAACATCACTGCACCTGATTCAAGTCCTCATGAAGAAAAACAACACTTTTAACTGACCTTAAGTAAATTTGAACTTGACTGATCCTCAGTGTTGGTCAGTTAACTGTGCATGTCTCGAGTCCCACTGCTTTAACAGGAGTGTACAGATCACTTTGTACTGACTGCTTAGGCAAGACCACGCCTGCTGAAAGGCATCGAGACCCAGACCTCCTTAGTGTGAGCTGTGGGTCTTTTCAACTGGAGGCTTAGGAGCAATGCCCTGCAAGTCTGTGTTCATCACACAGTAAAGTATTATTAATCATCTTACATTCGACAGCCTATTGTCAGAGACTTGTAGAAAAAAAAGTATCTTAGAGAATCTGTAGTATATATCATTATTTTACAGATACATATAAAACAATTCCAAAATAAAATAACCCAAGGTTGTTTAATCACCTTCATAATCAACTTAAATATTATTTTCTTTCATATTTTGACCATATTCAATTAAAAGACAAATCTGTGCAAATACTTTAACCACATAAGTAAACTACACTGACATTTGATTAAAGATATGTTTTACCAAGGTTATATTAAATCTGGTGGCAAATTCAGATGATATTCGAGAAACTAAATGGTCATACAAATATATGAAGACAATACATTTGATTGTACTTCAGAGAAAATATTTAATATGGGATTTTAGATTTTTACTTATAGTCGCTAACCCAAGACAATAAAAGCAGCAAGAAAAAAAAGAAAGAAAAAAATTTCTTCAACGGCTACAGTACGATTCCTTTGGTGATCAGTTTGGTGAACAAAACACTACAGCACTCAAAATATTTTTCCTATTTTGCCAATATGGTCTAAAAACAAATACAAAGATATGTAAGAAATGAAACAATCCACATTAATGAGGAGTCTTATTCAATAAACAGTTCCTATCACACTTTTAAACACAGTAGATTATTTAAAGCATGTTTGGACTGGAATACTTCTATTTTAAAAGATAAAGCAGATTTTTCTACCTCAGCTCAATTCATTAGTGTATTTTTGAAATTAGACTCCAAAAGCTACAATAATTAAAACCATATGTAGAGCAGAAATGTCTCATTTTTATGTTATATTACTTCTTCAGTATTCTTCAGCCTGCCTGATGTGAGTCTAATTTTCTACTCAATCTTAGGCTGAGTCCCACTGGGAAAGTGAGATATTGTGATTATTAAAAAAAGCAGAGAAAGAAAAGATTAAAGACTCCCTGCTAATGAGTAGAAAAGAAAGGGAAGTGACAATCCTCAGTGTAGTACCTCTAAATAGAACTGTCAAACAATAAACAACAATAGGAAATAAACAATTCTTCACTACAGAGAGAGACATTTTTAGATGTTCACAGATAACAAGTGCAGAATGAACAAAAATACTGACAAAAAGAGAAAACACCAAAACAGTCATATACAAATTGGAATTTATAATGTTTGGCTACATCCCTTGCAGTCTTTGATATAACAAATATAATAAAGATATCTGGTATATTCACTAAATATTTGAAAAGATAGGTGAATAATAAAGGTCCAGTAAGATACTGCTACTTTTATTAATTTTATATCTGCTAATCTTAGCTGATTAAAATAATTAACAGAATTCAGCTTCACTGAGAAGCAAGGCAGTTTTGTTATGGAGTGGTACCCAACAACAAAAGCACTGAGCTGATCAAAAAGATCAGCAATTGTGTAGATAAAATATTTAGAAATTACAGTTCTTTAAAGTTGTTTGATGTACTCATTGAGGTTTTTAACCTCCAGCAGCTCTCACTTTCACCCCCTGTGCTCTGAGAATCCTAATTCCACAGAACGTAGAAAAAGGACTACTATTACAATGAAAAATGTCTTTGAAGGTTGACTACATTGCAAATTCTTTAAAGACTGATACCACAGCATCAGGTAAAATACTTCTGTTCACAATACTGTTGAACAAAGACCACCTTCTCATCAGGAAATCTCAACATATTTTACAAAGGAGGAAAGTATTTAGATTGAGAAAATGAGGAAGAAAAACCAAGCAGAATACCTAAAATTATCCACTATAATGCTACAACAGAGCTACTAGTAGTAAATATAATTTTAAAATTCACATTTTTACAAAGTAATATTTGTAAATTACCAAGAGGAACTTGATGCTAACTTGACAGAATTACTACAAAGACTAGTGGAACTGTAGACCTACCTACATCTATTAGAAGACTACAAAATATCCTTAGAGTACTTTTGAGAATCTGGGAAAGCAAGAGCACCCTGACCTTGTCTCACACAATTACAGAATTATCTGCAGTTCAAGAAAGGTGGAATAAGCAAAAAAATACAAATTATTCTCTGCACAAACTGAAGCTAGTAAAGGGTGACAATATCTGCTCATGTAAAATCAGTCAGTGCAAGTGCATCATAGTCTTCTGTTATCTCTTGTCTCTTGTAGGAGCCTTGAGACTCGTTCCAACTATCGAGTAAGCAGTACAATTAAACAAGCAAAACTTGACTCTTAACAGTAAAAGAATAGAAACAAGAATATTCATGTTTAATACTAATAGCACCAGATTGTAAGATGAAAGGAAAACATTTGTAGTCACCTGCAATTAACATTCAAAAAATAATGGAACCTACAAACACCTATAGAGTTGAAAAGTGGATTTTAGAACACTCCCACTTTAGTGTTCCTGTTCAAGCCCATAAGGACTACTCAAAGTCATATTGTCCACCATATATTAGAAGCCAGTCATTTCACCCTCATACTTAGTGAAATCTGTTATGTTGTCAGCACTCCCCCATGTCTTTGTTCCCTAGCCAAATGTGGTTTTTTCATTTACAGTCTGTTTACCAACAATCTGTGTTGCTCTATCAGTGAGCTAAGCTCTTTATGTTCAGATCTCTCAGTCTTGGCATCATCTGCACACTCTGTCACTAATGATGTTGGTTATTCCAGGCCACTGACAAGCCCTTAAACAGTGCGGTCATCCCTGATTAAGAACACAAGGCCTGTGCCTGCTTGATGCTTACTCATCACTCGTTTAGCCACTCTTCATTCATGTGGCGTGTACAGGGACGACTTTGTATAGTTCTAGATGCTTAATCAAAATTCTTTGCCCTCCCAAGTCCCCCTTTGCCATAAAAAAAGCCTCCCTACATCAATAGCTCTCTTATATCTATCAACCCAAACTGTAATCTCATCTAAAGGGTGTCATATCAGCATTACAATATCTGTGTTCCACAAGTTTAACAATTATTATTACCCTTATTTCATTCTTTATAATTGAGTCCTATATCAGCCATGCCATTATTTTGCCTAAGATGGATGTCAGTCTGACAGGCCTATAATTACCATTGTAACCTCCTTCACCCTTTCAAAATATTGGCTCAACTATAGATTTCTTCTCATTTTCTGGAATTTTCCAGTTCCAGTTTTATTGAAAAGCAATGGCAATGGTCCACTGAATGCATCAGACAGTTTTTCTATAACATTTGGACATCCATTATAAAGAAATGCTGATTTTAAAAGGTCCAAGGTTAGCATGCTGTGTCCATTTTCATCCTCATTAATTGCTGAAACATCATCATATGGTTATCACTCTGTTTCTTTTCCACAAAGAACCAGGAGGAATATTCTGGATCACCACTGACTTTGAATTTAACCTGTAACGTGCCCCACTTGGGAAAGGCAGTGAGACAATGAGGGATAAATGAATGGGACTCCTCCTTGGGGAATAACAAGGGTTTCAAGGGGAGAATATCAGTCTTGGAGAACCCAGAAAAGGCAGAGGAGATTGCTACCCAGGGTGAGGTCTACTGAAGAATCCTGGGGATTTGAAGGGACAGCAGCAATTTGGCTGCTTCAGGAGAACAGTCTGTAGGCACAGATGAAAATCTGTTCAAAATGAATCCTTGCAAATCCAAAATTTTCGTTTAAGTAATTCTTTTTCATCATCTCATATGTAATTATTTACCACGTTGCAACTCCTCTGATGCTGCTAACCCCTACCTACTTCTGCTTAACCAACAATTCCCTGGTAGCACCCTTTTCTGTGCCTCCTAAAACCACCAGGATGAGATCACTGAATACCCTTTAGCTGGGAAACTAGTTACCTTAGCTAAAAAAAGTGGATAGGTTAGCACAGAATTCAGAAAAGTAGTTGGTTAAACATGTAACAGAAACGTTAATTAACTACCTCTTTTTTTCCTGCATTATTACACACACTTCTGCCTTATCCACATAAGTAACAAGCTAATACCATCATTAGGACTTTTTCCTCTTTAAAAAACTTTTTAAAGTCCTTAATTCCAATGGCCATAGGTTTCTACTTGTGTCCTTCTGCTTCCTTTACAAATGTCTTCAATATCTAACTTCTCATTTATATTCATTTATTCATTGCTATCAACTTCCCCCTTTTTTTTCCATTTGTTTTATTATATATTACAGCTGCTTTCTCTTCCCCTGTAAGCCAGGCTGGTTTTTAACTGTTGGAAAATTTTCATTAAAAAATGCCAATGAACTGACCCCGAAACATTTCATTCAAGACATTCCTGCTTTGATAAAACTTTTGTCAAAACCAGATGAGGACTCAGAAAAAACTCAGATGGGATGCCTTGGGACTGCCACAGGTCCATGCACCCTCTCTGGGTTCCTGGGTCTGGGGAGGATCCTCCAAGTGCAATGAAATAACCTAGAAGTTTCTAGTTTCCAGAACAGAAAGTATAAACAAGACAAAAAGAAAATAAACAGTAAGAAAAAAAACCCAAACCACCCAAACCCCCACACCACACTTGAAAATCTCAGTGTTTAAAAACAAAGGAATGTATCTCAAACCCTTTCAAAACAGAGAGATCTGAATGGGGGCTGCAAAAATAGAAAATCACAGAACAAGTAGTCTAGGTATTAGCAGACACTTGTCTACATTACCAGTGCTGGCTTAGTTATCCATGGCTCACTCAATTCCAACATTTTGTATTTTAAAATTTATTCATTTAACTCATCAAATGTCTCGGGAAGCAATTGGTGTCTCTCTGGGTGAGAGTGACTGACAGGTGCTGTGCAGGCACGTGTGTAATGAATGTCACAGACAACACAGAGGCCTCCTCAGAGAATGCCACTGGGAGAGACAGCTTGTCTTCTGGCAGTTTGTAAATAGAAATCCAGTGGGAGTTACATGGATTTGAGTTACCAGTCACTTTATGCCTGCCTGCTCTCAGCGGGAATTCGGAGAATAAAAAAGTACTTTTCATCACAGCACTTCCCATCCACAGTGGAAGACAGTGACTATTCAGAACAGACTGTTACAAAGGATAATCTCTCTTTTGTTTTATCACCATCCCAATCGTGTCGTTACGACTGCAGTTATGGCCAAATAGTTATCACAGACCTAGATTTCCACAAAATGCATTTCCATGATGTACCTGCTCTTTCCTCTTTCAAACAGAGAACACATGCCACACACAAATGGTGGATAGGATCCTGGAAGCAAATCCCCTTAGAGAAACAGTAACATGAGCATGACTTCTACTGCTTAATTTACTGAGTAACACCTGAGCACTGAGCAGAGAGAGCTTGCCAAAAGCTCTCTCACACATCCACGTAGGGAGCATCCTTTCGATATAAACAGTTTCTATTCAGAATAATGAACACTGTTGTATATTTTTCATGATCCTTTTTGGTTTGTTTGTTTGTTTTGGGGTTTTTTGTTTGGTTTTGTTTGGGGTTTGGGTTTTTTTTGGTTGGTTGGTTGGGTTTTTTGTTACTGTACCTTTCTATCAAGAGAATAGAAGAGCAAACATGAGCAGCAATGCCTAGTTTTATTCAGTGAAATGTGGATAGTAGTAAAGCCCTGGTACACATACACAGTTGTTGTCTTCTGGTCTGCATCTCCCTAAGACAGCTGACAGGCATGAGAGAATTGTATTCTCTAAGGCTATATTCAGGAACTGGCACCTGACACAACAGTAAATACACCTTGAGAAAAGTATCTGCACATCCGTGAACGGCTCAGAGGCAAAAAGCCAGCAGGTGGCACTCAAAAACATGTACTGGTGCCTGGATGAGAGCACGACCTTGTACACTACAGGTGGCAGTTCTGTCTCACCAGCATCTTGTCTACGTAACCAAACAGAAACGAACAAACAAGGAAATAAACTCCTGTGTTAAGGAGAGCCTGATTTTTAACCAAATCTCAGAGCAATATCTATGAACTCAGTCTCAGGTGAAATACTAACACTGTGTCCAATGACATCTTAAAAGCCACATTTACACAACCTGACTGGGAAAATCCACATAACCCTGCTCCATTTTCTACTCTATACACAGTGTGATTTGCCAGTGCAAAGGAGATTTCCATTTGTGATTACATTTCTCAAGTCTCAAGAGTGAACAAAGGTCTGTGTGCGGTCTAAAG
>VZRW01012020.1:0-32709 GCA_013398125.1 Aegotheles bennettii
ATTCTGTGATTCTGTGAATTTTTCATATCTGAAAAAGGCAAAAAATATGAAGGATATGAAACATTACATTTTGGTATGTTAAAAATGAAACATTTTATATATCCCTTCACTGTGAACATTATAAATTACATGAAAGTTTTGTCTATAGTTTTGGTTCACTGAAAATGTAGAGAAAAGGGTTTTTTTGTGAAACAAAGAAAAATACATTTATTTATTTTCCCCAAATGTCAGTGAACACATCTGTCCTGCTCTAGAGCTAATTCTCCAATCAGTTTTGATGTGATATGAAAGAAAAGGAAGAGGCAATCTGGTTTTTGAGCTAATATATATCATACTACTGGCAGTAGGACAGCATTGTGGATTCAGGATGGGCTGCTGTGTGATACTGATGTCTGATTAGAGCCTAGATGAGTTCCCTAATGCAGTGGAGTTTAACTGTGTCAGGAGGCCATCATTACTGTCTATTTCTGAAATTTTCTCAAGAGTTCCTTGTTTTCACACTTTTCTACATCTTCTGGCATTCAACCAAACAAGCATTGGCAGTACACAGATTTGGAAGTCCAAAGACTGACCAGCCTTTGAAATGGGGGAAGAAAAGCTAACCTAGTCTTAATCTTGCTTCAATAAAGAGACCTTTAATATGTCTTTGCTACTATTCTTATTTTAGATGTGATTTTGGTTCTAAAAGATAGATATTATTTAAAGCACTCTTTAAAAATCAACCAAGTGTCATTTAGTGAAAGGTAATTAATGTAATATTGGGATACATTAGGCTCTATTTTGTTTTTATAAATCTTAGTGTCATAACTTATTTAAAAAAAATGCTTTTAACAGCCTTGTTATAACAGAGCATATCTTATTTTTTAATTAGGGCAAACATGTAATTAAAAGCACTGAGATCCTTTTCGTGTTAGTTCCCAAATTCCTCTTTTCAGTGTGTTCAATCTACATTCAGCATTCTTCAGCCTTCATTTCTGTTTGTATCTGGCATGACAGATCCAAGTAAAGAGAAACATGAGGTTACAAAATACATGAAAATCTCATGAGATTTGAAAAACCTGGAAATGCTAGTTGGAAACCTTGGCACTAGCAGCCAAAGAGAACACTCAGTTTCAAATATCGAATTGTTTTGATATTCCTTATATTCCACACTTGGAACTTGATGCTGCAGGTACTGTAAGTAACAACATATTTACTCTGTAGGTTACAAGTTCCTGTCTTGGACAGCGTATCAGTATAAAATTAATCTGTTCACTCAGAGGTAATTCTGAGAATTCATTCTTACAGAAAACATAAAAGTCCTTTAGAACTAGACCACCTCCAGGAGCCCTGCACTCTGGAACCATTCCAGTAGGAAAGTCTGTGAGAAAGCAGTGCTGCACTACTGAGTTGCAGGAGAGCATTGAAACTTGATACTTAGACTGGAGAGGATATCATCTGTGTAGCTAATTACCACTGTTTTTATGGTATATGCATAGGTAGATGAATAAACACTGTGTATATATTGCAGGGTCATTAATTTGTAAATGGTTAGATTGCAACTTTTATTTGGTTTCCTACCATGAGACCCAATGAAGAAAACGTCACTGTTTTCCTCAAAAATATTGGCTGGTGCCTCTGTACCTGACTATTTACAATAATTGTACAAGCCTGTACTGGCAAGCACTCTATTTCTGACTAAAAATGTAGGGAAAAAATTCAGGGTTTTGTGAAATAGAAAATTGTGCTGAGGAAAGTGACACAGCTTTCTGAATGATTACAGTTTGTTTTAAACAATAGTATTCATCCACTTAATTTGGTATTAAAGTCCTTCTTTTTAGAAAAAAACAAATGAGCCTCTGTTGTCACTTTAAACGTAAAAAAAATTTTGAAGGAGTAAATGAGTTTAAAGTATTTGGAACAGTAACCTTTCTTCTAACTTAAGTACAGTGTGTTTTTCAATGTTCACCATTCTCAAGTGTTATCACAACTACATAGATTTCTTTTTTCCCTCTCTTGCAAACTAAACCATCAAGATATTTTCTCATTAAATAGTTTTTGAATACTGATTTGCCATGGACATCATCATGTTTCACAATCAAAGTCCAGCTGACAAGGTTTCCATCTCTGTAGGTCAGTGTTGAATCTGTGCTATATAACAGATGTGTGCAAAGAACATAAACATTAATCAAAACAGTACTCCTGAGTGAACATCAGATGAAGTCACATCAACAGATATGCAAGGAATCTAGCAATGCATACATTGTACAATGGCAACAAAAAGGGTAAAACTTAAGTAACGATAGTTTAACCCATGATGACTGCAGAATTCAGATGGCTACAGCTATACTCAAACTTTGCACAAAATGCACCATCACTTCATTATATCTGCTTATTCTTCTTCCTTTCTTCATATCTTAATTTACCACTGCCATCCACCTGTTGTTATCTTGCCATTTTTTGTGAACAATAAATCAGAATGTGTCTGTACAGCCTAGCAGTAGGAACCATAATAACTCACAGAAGCCTTGATTTACTAATGCTGTTACTTCCGAATAAACAGTATTTTCCAATTTTACATTTTATGTCTTACTGTTTTCTTTTAACTTAAATCATATTTGTTTTCAGTTGAAGGCGTATTTTTTCCTCAAGTGCATTAGAAAATACATTTCATATTCTTCAAAAGCACAAATATAAATTTAAGACACGCATATTCTTGTTGTTCCCTGAAGATCTTGTTTTTAAACTCATGTGACACTGTCATTTATTAGCTTGCTCTGGGCCGTTACATTTCTACACATTTTACTTACACTGGCACTCAGCCAGCACGGACTGTTCAGTTCTAGAAAGCCCACATGTTTTTGTATCCATTCTGAAGAGTAGCTCTCTCACCTGGTATGTTAAAATATAAAACCACGAACATTGATGCTGTTCTCTCTCTATTTAGTGCTGAAAATGAAACTATTTTTTCAGGTGCAACAAGAGCCATGTGCAATCTCCCTAATGTGTAGATGTTCTGTAGCCAATTTTTAATGGAACAGATCCATTAAACTTATCTAGAAATGTAAAAAATAAGTGCATGAAGAACAAGCTTTTTAAATCAAGCCCTGCATATATCGCTGAACAAAAATTTTAGCTCTGACAAATGCTCATCTCTCTCTTAAGAAGAAACAGAGTAGTAACATGGTAAGAGAGGTCTTTTGTACAGACAGAACCACAAGTTTTCCTCTAACATGTGAAATCAAAATCATCGCTGATGCAAACTGGGGGAATCCTGAACAGGGGACAGCATGACATATCTAAAACTAGCAAAGCACACATTGTTTACTTAGTTTTCAGACATGTAAGAACTATCCACTTCAATATATATTGCTCAAGTAGATTATTAGACTGTGTGTGGGAGCTGAGCATGAGAATTACTTTGATTCAAATAATTAGCTAAAGCACTTCCACATTGCCATGTGAAAGTTTTTATCTAGTTAAGGAATCATGATCACCTGCAATTTTCACCCCAAAAAAATCCCAATAGCATTTTGCTACTGAGTTTTTATCTGCATAAGCTTCACCAGTTAGTGTTCTACATCATCTCAATTCACAACCCATGAATCATGATTGAAAATTCAGCCAAATCAATGGAAATCAATACTAGTAGATCCTAAATCCCACAAGTTAATCTACATCTGCTTTACCAAACTGAATCACAGACATTCTCCATCTCCCATGATCCTTTATTAAATAATTTTTTTTGCTCATGAACCCCCTGAAAATGTAGGGAGGGAAACTGAAGCTTTAATTTAATGAATAATTATCTCACTGGGGTTTGTAAACTAATTAAATGGTGTAAAATTCTTTTCTACTGAAAACTTTGTACCAATTCTCTACTGACTACTCCCCTAAGTTGGTCTTGCCCTGATGTTTCCTTTCTTACCGTTTCCGAGTCCTTTAATGGCAGCTACTCTCTTTAAACTTTTACTGGTGCTCAGTATTATCACTTGAATAAAGTCTTTAAATCCATTTGCTGTGTTCTAATTGCTTATACTACTCAAGAAGACAGGGACAAAGGAGATTAGAAGAAAGCAACCCTCATTTGGTGATCTACATCTGTGCATACTCTCAGGCACTGACCTCCTGAAAATCTGACCCAATTCCAGGTGCTTAGTTTTCCTAAATACCTCGGCCTTTAATTTTATGTGCATAGTGAGAAAACAAATGAATAAAAATTTTTCAGGAAAATGCTGTAATCTATCTGAGTGAGGAAATAATTTGATGCACTATAAAAATAATCAAAAAAAGACATATGAATATGTACATACACGTATATATACATTGTTTAAAAATAGTTTCTTTCCCATTTCCACTTTTAAACTACAGAATCAGTAATTAACTACAGAATTAGTATCTGTCTTTTCTACAATTAAATTTGCTAAATATTAATTAAAGTTCAGAATTATACTTTTAAATTTAGGTCATTAATTGTAGGTTCACGCAAAATGTTTCTGACCTAAGAGATTTTTTTTGCAACATTGGTTGGTAACCACTGTAAAATGTGAAAATTAAAATATGGATTAGACACAACTGGTGAAACCCTCCCAGGCAATTTTCTTGGCAGGTTAGAATTGTTTGTTGTCTTTCTCATATATCTGCCTGACTTTGCTATGTCCCTATGCTTTTCTCCTATTTGTCACTTCTGTATTTGAATATACCATGTTTCTTTAACCAAGTGACAGGTAACTCGAAGGTGGAATACAAATATTGATGTAAAAAGTGAAATTTGCTAAGGTGCAAGTGCATGGAACTCTTATTGGAACCTATTTACAACATAAAAATCTAAAAATGGGCACAGTTCATAAGCATTACATTTGTCCTTCAAATCTAAACTACTCAAATCAGTAAAAAGAATCTTATGTCCATATTACAGACCATTTTTCAAAATGGCACAGTACACAGCTAAGGAATAAAGTGACATCTTTGAAAACAAGTTATGTCTGAGAGCACAATGGCATCAAAAGGGAAGGATTTCAACATCTTTATGGATCAGTTATCTATTTATATAAGTATATATTATGTGTAGTTTTATATATAACATAGAGTCAAAATTATAACTATATTTCATATAGTCATATGTATTACTTATATTGTTCAGTTTTTGCACTCTGAACACAGTTCAGTTATACATTCAGAAAATTCAAAGTGCCATGTGGTTGTGGCACTTCTGTATGAAAGGGAAGTCAGTAGACTGCATAAGCCTCATTAAAAATTCAGGTGCAATCAGAAGACTGGATTGCAACATTGTTTTTCTTCAGCATAGTCAATTTCTTTATCCAAATTCATATATTCTGAACAATCGATAGTACTGCTAGTGACAGAAAAGATGCTGTTCCTTTGCATAACCTGTGAAGTATTCTGCTTACAGTGTTGACTAGTATTTCTTCCCCTAGCTTCTGCACATTTTAGTATTTTATTAACAGGTAAACAATCAAATTCAATATATTTCTAAGTCACATTGCATGATCATTTTTTGATTGATGTACAACACCAATAATTACCCCTACTGCTTACTAAGCAAAGCTTACATACATTCAACAGTACTGAACTGTAAGAACAGTAACAGAAAACGTGTACAGTCTTGTACATGAACAGTATAGGAGAGAGATGGACAAACTGGAGTGAATACAACAAAGGGCCCCCAGAGTTATCAATGGACTGGAGCTTCTGATGTGTATACAAGGAGAGGCTGAGGGTGCTGGCACTGTTCAGATTAGAGAAGGCTCAGGGGGAATCTTATCAATGTGTATAAATATCTCATGGGGCAGAAGGTGCTCTTTTTTAGTGATGCTCAGCTGACAGGACAAGAAGCAAGGGGAAAAATTGAAATATAGGAACTTCTGTTTCAACATAGAAGTATTCTGTAAGGGTACGACTGAATACGTTGTCAAGTCACCATCCTTGGGGATATTCAAAGCCTAACTTGGCATGGCTCTGAGCAATCTATTCTAGATGACCCTGCTTTAAGCAGGAGGTTGGACTAGACAATCTCCAGAGATCCCTTCCAGTCTCAGCTGTTCTGAATACCCCAAACTCATTGGCTAATTTGAATTAAACTTAACAGAGGGATAGATATATTAAGGACACAAGATTCTTCTAATTTTTTTTTAAAAATCAGCTTCTGGGAAGTCAAGCTAGACACTAGTCTAATAGTCTTATCAGCTTTTATTAAAGGTGAAACATGATTAGGAATTGTGTCTAGCAACAGCCACATATTTAGTTGCAGGTGTTATTTACTAGTCTATTTATATAGTCATTGCACTAAACTAGTCACAGCTTATGCTGCCTTCACCCAGCTGTAAGGGCACATGGGTAAAAGCTAGCAAGATTACAGGCTAGTATCAGGAGGGAAATCAGTAAATACAGACAGAGTATCTCAAGGCATGAATAAGAAAGGATTGAAAAATCTGTTGTTCAGCTAACTAATGCAATTTTATAAACTACTTCAAATGAGACTAAGAAAAATAAATGTCACTTTTATGTTAATTTTTGCTACTTAAAATGAGAGAAAAAGTCTTATCTTCTTGACTGCTGCAAAAAAGATTGCAGTATCATAACACTACATGCTAGTATCAAGAAGCTATTGAGCTAAGGGATGACAGATGGTGCAATGGCTTACATATAGAGCAGAGACTCATGCAACTTGGAAGTCTCTGAAGTAATGCAGATAACTGCATGTAGATTCTGTGCCCCAGCATTCTGCTGCAATATGGGACCAATGATATTTCTTGTCCTCCCAGTGACGCCAGGAAGATAAATGCATTCAATACTGTCAAGTTCTCAGCTATTCTAACAATAGGAGAGGTAAGTGTTGCAGCTGGAAAAACTGTAAAGTCATCTGCTATCCTTCCACCTACCACATTTTGTGTTAAACTTAATATTTCATTTTAATACCCTATGAATGATACTTTTTACCCCTCAGTCTCCATCTGTCCGCATCTTTTCCTATGCTAAGAAAATTTCCTTTTGTAGGTTTGCAAATTCATTCATATTTTTGCAAAGAAGAGATAAACACTAAAACCAGCAAATAGCTTTTAAATCTTGATTGTGAATGATGTAACTGCAATTTATAATGGAATCATAGCTATAACAAGTAAAAATACAAATAATGCTAAAACTCAGAGGCCTCAAATCAGCAACAACTTTGCTTACGTGACGTTAATGGATATAAATCCTTGTAGGATCAGAACAAAGGGCTTGACTCGACACCTGCTGAAGTTGACGAAAAAGCCTTGCCTTTATAGATTTCAGCAAGTTCAGAATCAAGCCATCAATTTTTCCTGTGAAAAATGGAACAGAGATGACAAGACTTTAATAGCAAAGGTATTTTTTCACATCCTGTTTTGTAAAAGGAGCTGCTAAAAGCATGACCAATCCAATGTTTTTCTTGTGCTGCTATAAATCGCAAACAACTTAACTGAAGTCATTATTGTAATACGAGGAAGGTAAGAAACAAGCCAAGGGTGTTGGTACCATGAAGACATATTGTACTAGACACCCTTAAAAAGAAACTTCTAGTTAATTCTTTTCTGCTTAGAAACTAGGGGCCTGATATGTTTCAGGAAAGTTTGCTTTGGGAGGGCGGATAACTATTTTCAAAAAATTAAGGTTCTATTTTGTTAACGCTAATACTTTTAAGAACTATAGGTTTCTAAAATTGCATTTTGTAAAATAAAATATTCTTTGGTTTACAAGTTTACAAAAATGTGTCTGAAAACCAGTAACTTACATTTATGAACACACGAAAGCAGACCTATTTTTTAAAAATACATATTTAAAAAAATCACTGCCAAAAAAAGACCTCACAGCTTTCCTAGTTTATTTTTAAATGGTTGAGTTCAGTCATAAACACCCCAAAATACAAGTTTATTCTGGAAGTTACACATTCTTAACTATAAAATTATGATGGAGTTGCCACTCTGATTCCTAAATCAATTGTAGAAAAACACATTTTTGTAAGTACATTTTGTTTGTATTCTCTTACCAGCTCTCAGTTAAAAATAGCAACTTTTTTGCGTAACATTAGCATCTATTATTTATACAACTGCTTAAAATCATTTATGCGAGCTGTCTTATTTAAGTGTTTTACAATTAAGCTGAAAGGTAGAGAAGTGCTTCTTACGTAGTACAGCCAGAGAATGTATTATTTTGATATATGCCTAAAAGAAATATGAAAAAATAATTATAAGGGCATGTGGCCGACTATGTAGTGAAATATATTTGATTCTTATTGTCTAAGAAGACACAGAAAAGTGATGGAACTTAGGGAGGAACTCTTTTGTTAAATGAAATACTCATTTATACTCCATGTTGTAATAACAAAACAGTTATATTCAACATGTATATAAAATGATGTCTCAAAGGTGAACCACGGCATTTTACTACAAGTGCCGAAATAAACCAGTTTTTAATGTTGCTAGAAATCCTAAGTCAATGTACAAAGTGATGCTTTGTAATACTCTATCATAAATTTTAAAAGTGTAAGCCTTACATGGTCCTCAGCCATTAAACATAAATAGGCCAAATTCCACTTAAACTTGCATGGTTTTGGGGAAGAATGTTAGTGATCAGAGTATAAATCTTTTAAAAATTTTAGCTGGCAATTAGTACTGTAAATCATAGTGTTGTTTTTTTTTCTTCACAGAAATGACATTTTATGAGTAAGTTATTACAAGTTTATTTTTTCCTAAATACTCAAAATCAACCTTTCTATAAAGTTTATGTTGAAAGTGCTTGGTGCAACAACCCATCAAATCAGTGAAGTTATTTAATTTTTCTTATTAACTAGTACATTTTATTATTAATGTGCAATATTAATTTTGTTTATTTAATTTACCTACTGTATACAGTTAGGTATTCTTTTTAAAGACATTCTCAGAATGCAGCAGTAGAAAGACAAAAGCATATAGTTCTACTGTGTAACGAAGGCCTTTCCTTTATTAAGAATCAGGTCAATTTAGTATGAGCATGGAATTATAGAAGTTGTAAACAATATTCAAAGTGACAGTGTAACAAAATAATCTCGTCAAAACCACATACCATTATCAAATTTATTTAAAAAATGTTTATTATAAACACTAAATACGACACTCATGGACTTTTTAATACTTTCACTTGACTTTCAGAAACATTTAAAGTCTCTACAACTGACAAATTATAATCTTAATTAATTTTATAATTATATGATATATATATGCAGTGAAGTAAATTTTTACGGTAAATTTCATCTTGTATGGGGGCAGTGGCTAAGAGAAATAATATATGGACATACTTTACTAAAATATAGAGCAGCAGTGAAATGAATGTTAGCAGGATAAGTTTTCAAAATGCATGCAATTTTGCATGGAAATACAGTTCTATAAACTTTATCTTTTGCTTTCTTTCCAGTGTTTGGGCTTCTCAGTCATTGACAGAAAGTAAGCAGTAATTAAGCACTGAAGTAAAAGAGAAGGCATTATAAAATACAGTACTGAAAGTAAGTTATCTATAATTAAGTCACCATAACTAGCCATATAAACAAGGGTTAACTGCACTGCACAATCTATTGTTTATTTAAAAGAAAGCTTTAAGAAAAGATCTTAGATTAATAAAGACCAATACTACATTAAAAGTATAATTCTGCGTATCTTACCTTGGGGTTGAAAATGGCTTTTTTTTTCCCAGTTATTTCCAGGATTTGGTTTTCCATAGCAATTTATCAGGTTACAATTAAGCCAGTCTGTATTCTCTTTCACAGTTAAAAACAAACAACTTTGCTCAATGATAAGGAATTTAATTTGCATTAACTAAAGTAACTATACTTAAAAAAATTTCCTTACCATACAAAAATTTTTCTCATTAAAAAAATCACGCACAGCACATACTTTTCAGTTGGAAAGAACATGTTCTTAGAAGTTTGTACAGAACTACTTTTTAAAAAAACACCTATGGCTAATAACAAAAAGGTAGAAGAGCTGTACTGTCACCTAGTGGATAAAGGTAGTAGAAGAGTACACCTAGGATTACTTTTTAGCCTTCTTATGGTTTTAACAACATTAAAATATACCTCAGCTTTTTATACTGATTTCATGGATAGAGGAGTAAACATCAAGAATTGGATCTATTGCTGTCATAAGCCGTTTGAGGACTTTAAAGGCAGACTTACAGAGCCTTTGGCTCTGAATATATCTTTTAATTGATTCATTGTTGAGTATTACATTCTAAATCTGAATGTAAACATTCCATTTTTAAGAGCTTGGGATATAGGGGAAAAGCCTCAGATTGAGAGGCTGACTGGTAGTGTAGACAACACAAAGAATAAACCCAAAAAATGCTGTGTGACTGACCCTTCTTTTGCCTTCTGCTCTGAACACACCATCTTTTTTTTGTACTCCAGGATGTACTTTAAGAAAGTCTGACAAAGATGTGATGATTCTGAGACACTAGAAAGCATCAACACTAAAAAATTTCAGTCACTGAGTTCCTTTAATGATTAAATCCAAACATATGCATGGATTAGACCTCTCACTTGTACATTTTCCAAATATAAATATATTTTGTTGGAGAACATAGGTTTTTTATTAACAAATTTTTATATTTTTTTATTAACAAATAATTTTTTATTAACAAATTATTAACAAATTTATTAACAAATTTTGCCAAAACTTTTCCCTATATTAGAACCTGTGATTTAGGACCAAGGGAAAAAAATTCCTTCAGGACACTAGTGTCAAAACTCAAACCAAACCAATGCTGCCACTCTCCTCAACTCTTCTTGTGCAACAGAAACATGGTGAAGAGCTGTAACAATTGTAGACATATGATGGGACTTCCCTCCACATAGTGTAATATGGCGGAAAAGGAAAAAAATTTTCAGAATGGTCATTTGTTTACTGACTACAGGAATGGATAGCTAAAGAAGGAAAAGTAATTGAAACGTTATTATCATAAGAAACAAGGCATATGCACAGGAACTTCTGCAAGTTGCCTTCATGCTGTTGTATTACCTGACATTAAATCATTTCACCCTTGTTTGCCTTCAGTGAACAAACAGATTTACTTGTTCTTAATGCTACAGTCTGAAGACTGATTCATTCAAATAAGGTTCACATTAAGGGGAAAGAAAAAAAAGATAATATCCTACCTTATATTACATTTCTCAGAAGACTTAAAAGAGAAAGTCTGCAGTCTTCTAGTACCAGAATAATTGAAAAATACAAATAAAAACATTCTCTCTATTTCTAGGTAACACACATACAATCTATCTTGAAATGTTTTAAACAAATAAATAGCCAACCAACAAAACCCTGCAAATTCAAATGTTGTGGAAATGGGAAATTATTCTAAAACTGCAAAATTTTGTTCAGGATTTCAATTCAACTGTATTTATAGCAATTCAGTCATATTTTGATCTGTTTTGACACTATTTTTAAAAAAAGGGTTTCTTTCCATATGCATTGTAAAATGTTTATTAAAACTGTTTATCGTACCTACAGAGGAAATTATTAAACATTTGTAGGTGTCATAGTGACATGAGCTATATCAAGCATTTTTTCCTAGTGAAAAGTATGTATTTCTTGCACATCCCTTATATAGTTGGCTTCCTAGTTACAAATTGCAAATATGCAGCTTAAAACAGAACTGAGTAAACTTTCTAGACTGAACAAAGTCATACTTAGCTTAAGTACTGAGCACAGGTAGAGGTTCACTGTGACTATCTGCAATTTAAAAGTTTAAGTGTCAAAGAATATGATATACTACTTTGTCCTTGGTGTGTGAGACTTTTTCCTCAGTCTCTTTCCTTTTATACTAAACTCAGTGTTTAGTAGAACTGGTTGTAACATATATTCATAATTCACATTCTGTAAGCAAGTCAGCAGTATGTGCTTACATCTTGTGCTTTCAGTCAATGTTCTTACAAGTAAACATGTTTGCTAGAGTATTTAAAGCTGGAAAGCAAACATCAGAAGGCATGTTCAATCAAATTTTTGGAAAAAAAAAGTTTGGAAAAACATTTACAAACTCCTTCCTAGATTGCAACATCTTTTAACCTAGATTTTATAGAATAAACACTTTAAATAATATTACAATTATTTGCAATATTGATTGATACTTCAAATGGACTTCAACAAACTTTATAACATGAAGGGGTGTCTCCAGTGAGAGAAATAACTTAAATTCAGGAATTACTTTGGATCTAATAATTTGTTCCATCTAGGGAAGCAAAGACAGTTAATAGTTTCACTGCTGTGGGGGTGGGGAATCCATTTTCATCCTCTGCGTCTTCTTTACAAGACATTTGATATTAAATAAGAACAGGACATTCCAGAAGTTACTTTAATTGTTTCCTAAAGCTGGAGAATGAAAAGTTCAGCACAGACTTACTCTTTACCCTTACTGTATTTTGTGAAATACTTTAGAAAATACAGATGATGTAAGAATTTTTAAAGACTTGAGAAAGTACAATACCTGCAAATAAGCAGAAGAAAGAAAAAAAATTCACTCTGACAGCAGAATTAGATGTGTTTGGTGTCAAAGCAAATGAGATGGATGGAACTATAGGGTAAATAATAGAACAAATGAAACCATGCCTTTTGTGCTATGTTTTCCTAGATTTTATACAATATATAAAAGTGGAATTATCTGCAACCTTTATTTCTTTGCATGAACCTTAAAAGCTCACTGAGATGCACACTGTGAGGACATGTTGATTTGAGGAAACTTTTTTTTTTTTGCCTGAACATGTGATGGAAGCTCAACAAAGCTCAAAACACATATGCCTTAATTATCCATGTTAAGGCTAAGTACAGTACAAAAACTGTGGAACTACTTTATAAAGTGGCTGAAGCAATGGAGAAGATTACATAAAAATTGTCTGTGGAGGGCAGAGAAATCTGGTTAGTGGCTTTTGCACTACCTGTCATTTGCTTCCCTCACTTTCTCACTAAGGTATAGTGGTTGTGACCAGGCTGAACATATTATTGACATCCAAACCCTAATGAGTTTCTTTGAGCTAAAAATGGGCACACCCATATACCAAGCTTTATGGGATCATAATCTCACCTCTCGTGCCTCCCTTTCCTATCATACCTGACTAAAAAGTTGAAGAGTATCATGGGGCAAGAATTTCCTATGAGGTTTCCTGCTAGTCCTGAGTTCTGTAAGCTTGAAGATACTGCAATTTCTTCTTTCCTCCCCTGTCTCAGCTAAGGCAGGAAGTTCACAGTCACAAAGGCAAAGAAATCTATTTTTTTTTTAATTAAAAAAATTCTTAAAAGAATTTAAGGAAAATACTAACAGAAAAAAGCAGCTTTGTACTGGGTTTCATTTTCAATGAAGATTAGGGATTACTCTAAAGATTTATAGAAAGTTTTATTTACTTTAAAAGAATTTCAGACTATCATAATCCCTAAATGAGAATTAAAATAACAAATGGTTTCATGTATAGCTGTAAACAAAAGATGCGACTAGACTCAAGAGACCTTGTTTTAATCCTCAGCCCAACCACAGGGCTCCTGCATGACCTATACAAAATAGAAATTGTGGGAATAAGTGTTGCAGAGTTTAATACATTTTAAAATAGAAAATAGGATGTTGAAAATGGATGGATTTGCAATACAAACAATTTTAAATTCTCCTATCTCATCTTTAAAAAAAAAAAGGAAAGAAAATCCTAACAACTTGTTAACAAGCTGATAATTATATAAACCACTAACGCAGAGACGAAGAAAGTTGTAAATGCAAAATTACATTTTTCAGTTAGCTTAATTCCAGAATTAACCCATACTAATTTTAACAATGAAATGTGACAATTATTTAAATGCTCTTGCCTTTTGTAATTTCATTTTCTAACATGCAATGTGATCAAAGATTAGTATTAAGAGGTTTAAATCAGAATCAGCAATCTAGTAAATGGCAGATGTCTTCAAGGCTTTCTACTCTTTCCTAAAGTAGTTGCAACTTGGGAAATGGAAGCATTGTCACTTTGGGAGATGACAGGCATGATTACCAAACAAATAAAATTAAGAATGAAGCAAACTTTTCTATGATCTGTTTCAATATGGAGATAACTTCCTATGAATTAAAGGACCATGAAAAAGTTATTTAACTGCATTTAAATATGAAGAAATTGTTGTGATTTCTGCAATTTCCCATCATTGTTAATGCCTAAGTACTATAATTAGAAGAACAAAAAAACACAAGGGCTAAAATTCAAAGGTATGTAATTAATACAAGTGTTCATAAGAAATCACTAAAAATACTTTGGGAAAACAAAGCTAGGAATCAATCAAGAACAGTTTGCTGTCCAGATATAGTAAACAGACAGCTTATCTACAAATACGTTTAACACTTCATATCATTGTAACAGGTCAGTGAAAAAGGGCTCCACTTCAGCAATCCGACTACATACCCAGCTAGCAGTCAAGGTATCACAGACTGGGTACAGCTTCTGCTATGATAGATGTTCTTAGCATTACCATTGACACAGGCTGACTTGCCCAGTCATGCTTTTAATATTTCATGTGTGTCTCTTCATGTTTCACTACATAACAGTTTCTTTTATGCATCTCACCTCTGATAGCACTGTCATTATGGAAACTTATTCCTTCAGTAATAGAAAACCATAAAGTCCTCCTGAGTCAAAGGTCAAATGAAGACAATTTATTGCAAAAATCCCCAACAACCACCAAAAAAACATCTCAGCTGCAAGTTACTATTTCACTCCAAGGGGTTTTATATTTTCCTTGTCTTTTGAAACAACTCACAAGTGATAATGAAATGCTTAAAGCAATAAGAGAGAGAATCAGGTTTCATCTACCTGGACTGTCTGGCAGCATACTGTGTAACAATAAACGAGTGTTCTTAAGTCACAGCATTTCACTGGAAATGAGGCAGAACTTGTGTATTTTAACAGCTTTTTACAACTAGTAACCACTAGCAAATTTATTTTACTTTCTCAGGGAAGACCAGTGAACGTCCCTAATTTAAACTAAAGGGCCATTCAGCCTTGAAGACAAAAAGCACTTCTGCTTAGCACCTGAGTAATACATTGAATATGCACAGGTGAATCAAGAGGACTGGAATCAAAGATAGTTTGTCTTTGGCTGGTCTGGAAGGTCTGACTCATTTCCAGCTCTGTGATCATTTATTATTCAGAAAAGAAAGGCTAGCTTTTTGCACTGCAAACACGGTGGTGGTCTGCAGCTCATGATGAATAGATTTACCAGGTCTGCTCTGAATTGCATGACATAGAGTTTTCCAACAGGCTCTGACACATATACACCTGATGTATGTTTAAATTTCCTAGCACAGAAATGCCTGAATATCTACCTGCATGTGCTTTGTCTTACAGTTACTATATACAAAATACATTCTTAGGTGGCTTATTATTTAGAACTACATTACAATACAGAAATATTATTCATCAGTAATTTCATGTCAGATGAAGACTTATTTTCCTGCTGGTATTCTGATTTCAGTATAGCACAGGAGTTTCAATATTTTCAATTTCCATGTTATACAAAGCTTATACAAGACTGGATTTACATTTGTGGAAGAACAGAAAAGTATAAGATAACTATGATGTTTTTTATACTCAAATCAGTGCAACCACTCTAGTGCACTGCCTTGTGATAAATAGCAGAAACCGCAGATAATTATTCCTGAACTTGGGAGTTATATGACAAACTAAGCTTTTCAAAAGTCACAAAGTCCTGATTAAGATCCTCAGTATTCACTGGAGGAATATCACAAAACCAAGAGAGTTCACATGAAACACTTAACAGTTGTCAATTTGATAGGCACGCTGTTCTTGCAGTTTACTTGGTTTTGCAGATAAAAACTAAGTTTACCACTGCCCTGGAAGCCTACACCTCCTTTTAGCTTTAAAGAGCCTGTAGTTCGAGTAGTTTTGAGTGCTAACACATGGTCAAAAAACTACTAAAACCAATACTAAAATACTATCATTAACCAAATATTTAGAATTAGCGATTTGAAGAAGCTAAACCAGCATTGATAAGCAGTCTTCGATCTGTAAGGGAAAAAATCAAAACACTATGCAACTTTGTTAAAATATATGAAAACACAATAATACAAAAACCATAATTTTAAGTGCTTCTTCACTAACCGTGCTCCCCCTGAAATTCAGTTTAAATGTGTAGAATTATCTAACTTTTTAATAACGGGTTTTAGTTGATTAGCCTGATGAGTACTCTGAGTTCTGCACACACAACAAATCTAAATCTGTTAAAAAGAGAAAAGAAAGAATAACAAAATGCATTTTCATCCAGTTCCTAATAAATTGATGCTGGTAAATTCTATGTAGAATTAAGCAAAATATTTATTACATTCTAAGACATCCTATAAGCATTGTAAGAACTGTCATAAAATCCACCATGCAAAGGAAGCATACACTGAGCATTCATAAATGAATTCTTTTTTTCCCTCAACTCTCACAGAACTGTCATTTCAAAATTTTGCTGGGTACAGAAAACACCATCCACTGCTTTATAAAGCTTAGTTTCCTTAGTCATCCTCTTTTACATCCTCAGTTCACATATCCATGATTCTTCCAATTCTTTAACTTCCTACTTACAAGGAAGTGGATCCCTTTGGTCTTAGTGGAAAAGAGAATACTGCTGACTTCTACATTCATTCGCTTCAGCAGTAAGAGAGATATTACTCCCTAAAGGGTATTGAGAGGATACACAGTGTATCAGAATCACAGGTTTAGGGATTTGGATTCAGAGGGCAGAAGGGAGGAATATGACCTAGTTAGATGGGCTTCACCTTTATTGTACGAACATGAAAATCATTGGAATGTGACTGGAAAAGAATCGGAATCAACTTCCTTCAGAATTAAAATCAAGTGTATAGCACAGTTATAATTTAGCTAAATTCTTTCACGTAGTTCCCAATTAGTGAGAACAACTCTTGGACAGGTTAAATCTTGGTGGCCTAAAGCCTGAATGGGAAACATACAGAACTGTCACTTTCATACTGTATTTGTGGAAAAACAAAGAATTATAATATTAGACACTTTAAATACAGGAGTCTATACAATGAACATCTGACAAAAATTGTTACTCAAAATAACAGACAAATGAAATTTTCTTCCCATGGAGATATAATGAAATGAGACAGTTTGAAAGTCTTCATACAAATACAAATGCACAGCTTCAAGGAAGACAAGATCATAGCTTGACCTTTAAGGACAAAGCTGGTATTAGAATTTTTAGCTAGTTTTGTTTCAACTTTTGGAAAAAAAACCCCACCAACTTTTGGAGTCAATGTCAGTTTAGACTAAAAGATATCTAGATATTCCAACTTTAGCTAATAAAATTGACTGAAGAACTGAAAAGGTTCTCATTTCACACTGACTACAACTAAGAGCAACTTACATGTTGTTGAGATGGAAGCTTGAGTTTTACATGGATTTCAAGAACGGTATTGAGTGCACACAGCTTCATAATTTTAAAACCAATTCAGTATTTAGATAATGAGCTGCTGCATTTGAAATTGTAATATTCTGAACTGGAAATGAGTTTAAAGACATCCCTTCTTCTACTGATATGATCCGAGACAAATCAATTTCTTTATTAAATAGTGACACCATCTTTCTAGTACATCCACTTCCAATCATTAGGGGTTGACATCCTCTGATTATTTTTTTTTCAGATTTTTTTCTGTAAGTGAAGTTCAACAGAAATAGTCTTCCAAACAGAAGACAGATCTATTCAAATTATATGCAAAATGTTATTTTCATTTTCAGTAAAAAGCTGCAGGATAACTAAGATCTTTAACATTTGCCCAAAAGGTTGATCCCAGAATCCTTTTTCTAAATATTACTTAAACTTCTGGTATGTTCATCCAAAATTTTCAGTTCAAGTGAATATTTCTAAAGGAAAAATTAGTTTCAGAAAATATATTTATAAAATAATCAAAGAGCATCTATGTGGTGATGATGATCAGAAGAGAAGACAAATACAGAAATTTTTGTCCAGGAAAAAAAAAGAAAAAAAAAAAGATATTCTGTATGAAGTCCCAGATTGGTCATACATTTCGGTACTGGTCAATAAACTAAACCATATATAAACAAAACATTCCATTCAACATTATGTCAACCTTTAACAAAAAGATCATCAATCAACTGCAAATGCATGTTCTATGCACCTGTAAAATCTGATGGGCATTCTTTCAAGTTTTTATTTCAACACTGTGTCTGTCAGAACTACCCCCCACTATAAACTTATTATTAATGTTGGAGAAGTTTTCCAAATGTCACCAAAATGAATTAGTATCACATTGAGCCCAAGACTTAGGAGAGTCACCATGTGCATTTATATATTTTCCCTCCCGTAATACTGACACATTTATATCTTTTCCATGTCTGCTCCAGGTCTGGCGGAACTGCACAATACATGTCTCATTTATTTTGTTCTAACATGGTGACAAATACAGAAATTTATTTGCACAAAGGTTGTTGACAAACTGTTAGCAACAACATCCACCCATAAGATGCTCCAAATTAAAACAAAAAATACAAAAAGGGTTTTACTGAGAATATGACAAAAGTGAGGTACATGGCACTACATGTTGTTTCTAATGTGGTGTTAGAACTTTGTTGGGTTTCATGTGCACATAGCAGTGTGTTTGATAATAAAGGACTCTTCTTCATATTGGATAAACGTATAATAAGATCAAAAACCTGGAAACCAAAGCTAGACAAACTAAAACCTGAAATAAACCACTTCCCAGGAATAGTAGTTAGCCTTTAGAACAATTTCTAAGTACTTGTGGATTCCCTGTCACTAGGATATATGCTTCAAAAAAAAAAAAAAAAAGCTAACTAAGGTACGCAGTGCTTGTTACATCAGGGAACTCTACTACAAAATAGTGCTTTCCTAATCTGCAATCATTGCATTTATGTCCCGTTTACTGCTTATGAACTTGATGTTCAAGAGAGAGCTATAACATACTAACAGGAACATGCTATCACTTAGATATCATGTAGTAAAAAGGGTACAAGTTTCAGGGTGGGATAGGCAATGGCGTTTCGAACAAAAGAGGCTATTTTCCATTTACAGTTCAAACATCATATATAAGCAAATGCATGATTTTGAGAGCTATCCTCTTGACTTCAGTCTGTCCACTGCATAAATAAAAGGAGGCACAGGACTTAATCTCTAAAGATTTTACAATGCTCTTGAGAAACAATATATTTTGGTATATTCATCTGACAAAAACTGTACTTCTCAGCTTCCTCTGCACACACACAATGTAAAAAATGCATTCTCCAAGTGCATCAATTAAGTGTGTCTGATTTCCTGTAATCTAGCTAGATTTTCTATTTATGTTTTCCCTTACATCACTAATTCAATAATCTACTCTGGCACACTTTAACCATCTATAATTTCTTCAGTTCTCACTTTGTAACCTGAAAGCCTGTCCTTATGAAGAAAGCAGAATCCTGAACAAATGAATGATGATGCAGGTGACAGTTCTACTAATTTTATTTAAATGTCTGTAAATGTTTTATTAAAAAGTCAGTAAAAGTCATTAAAGGTCATAATGTAAGACCCTCATTCAGATTTTACTTGAGCAAAATTCCAGCTTCTGTAGACTTCAAGGACAGTTTGCCTGAAGAAAACCTTACTGTAGGTTTTATGATTTGTCCTGAAGTAAAGAATAGTCACTTACTGGTAGTAAGGACACAGACAATAAATGGATACATTACATAAATATTAAAACCAGAAAACAAGTCTTTCACAAAGCAAGTTTTATGGCTTGTGTGTTTTAGGAATTCTTTGTTGGATCCTGGAATTGTTTCACTTGGACTAGGTGTTAGATTTCTCTCTACAGCTGTGTGAATCCTGCAGGGTTCAGTTCACAAAACGAACCCCTGCAGAATGATTCAGAAGGTTTGGAACATAACCAATATTTGTTCACATAGAGATTCAAGCATTTGGTCATCTCTGAATTCTTAGCATCTTTATGTTAAAAGATTAATCCCTATGATCACTAACAAATGAATGCTAGGCAGCCCAATGACTCCTCGTGTATGCATACAAGGATGTAATTCACAGAGCTCATATTCTTCGAGTTACTTGAGGACCTGACTATAAGCGGGAGGAATAAGACAGCTTTCCTGTTTTACTCCAGGGAAGTAAAACAACTTAAAGAGCTCCCAGATCTGGAAAGCAGGGTGGCAAATGCTAAAAAAGACATTAAATCAATCCATCCAAAAAGGTCAGTGACAGGTAAATCACCAACTGGCAACTGGGATAATTCCACTCAAGGACCGTGATTCTGAATTATGTTCTGAAGAAGCTAGGAATTAACAACTAAACTGAAGTCCTGTAGATACACAGAAACGGGAACAGAGAAGACTTGCTAAGTTACTCTTTTGTTTAAAAAAAAACAACCCTTACAGCATTTCAGAAGGAATGGAAATAGTGGCTATAAAAGGAAGATTGCAGGATACTCACAGTTCAAATGGTCACAACCTCTCTAAGCACAGACTAAGATTCTTTAAAATATCAGATCAGAATTAAGCTAAATTTCGTATTTGATACAAATAATTTGTGCATCTCTTCCAAGCTCTCCACTTCACCTCTTTGCTCTTATCTAGATCCTGATTTTTCTTTCTTTAGGCACTAAAAACCTTGCAAAAGGTCTCCAGTTCATAAAATTATTATTTCTTTTCACTTGCCTTTGTCTACAAGTATAGCCATCTGTGGCTATCAAACACTGCATTAAAGAGAAATTTACATCTTGCATTTGTGCCTTCTTTCAGACTCTAGCCTCTCACAGCATCAAATTAGACTGGAGGTATTAGGTTACACCAGCAAAACGTTTGTTCACCAACTCTACAGCTAAGCTATCATTTATACTAGCAGAGTTCTATATTATATTACTCGCATGCTGTGCTGGCTTCTAGTATTTCTACAAAAATGGCTGAGAAATTAAAGTTAGTGATTGAAACTTATCACCTTGCATTGAAGGGGTTGGTGTTGGTCCAAGGGTGAATCATCTTATGTTCTCTCCCTGGTGTGAATAAAATGCCCATACCTTTGTTGGTGATTATGCACGATATTGCAGAAGCAGGATGAATGTGAAGATTTCTGAGACAATGCATGTCAAAATCTTGATGAGGGTAGGGAAGAAATTTGTGAACAGCAATGAATAGGAAAGTTGAAGAAAGACATAATTATTAAAAACCAAAATGTCTGCAGAAACATCCCTTTCCCTGTTCTTCACTAGGGAAGAAGAAATAAGAGGTTCCTAAACCGAAGATTTTCTAACTCTACAAAAGATTTTATTCAAGGTATGGGACTGATTTAAAATTTTTAAAATTAATTTTCTTTTCTCTAGTGAAACATTTCCACTTCAGTAACTCATTCAACCAGTTAACCTTCAAATCCAATTATTATAATGTGATTTATGGAAGCCTGCTTTTGAAAACTACTTGTACAGTGGATTTTTTTGTAGAATATGGTAATAAAAACAAACCAAGACCTTTGCCTGTGAAATTAATGTTATACTAAGCATTTGCCATGAGTCAGGGGAGACCAAGGTCTAGGTTTTAAAGTCTTATACTGTTGGAGATTGGCTTCCCTGGAAAGAAAAGGAAGGGATAGATATCTTCAGATGGAAAAAGGATGAGAAGAAAAACTTTACTGCTGAAGGCCCAAAAGCCTAGGATTACCACTGAAAAGAATCATTATCTGCACTGTTGAAGTAAAGTTCTTTGAATTAATGCTTTTGTCTTATGTTTCTATTCTTCTTAGTTATTTCACTATTTTGTTTAATATGCTGGAACTGTAATAGCTTTTGTGTACTTCCACTGTATGAAATACTGATCATCACATATTCTTTATGTCTATTTGCCTGACTGATAAATAGAGTTTAATTTGTATCAAGGCAGCTCAAAGCCTTCAAGGCATTGAGAATAGTGTGAGTAGTATGAAGCAAGTGTTAATTTATGAGTTGTTCTCTTTGCTTAATATAAAAGGGGGGAATGCTTTTAAATCAGTGTTCTACAAGCTGCAAAATAATCTCCTTGCATGAGATGTCTGAATGAGGTAACACACAGCCAAGAAAAGTGGCATTTAAAAGCAGAGTCAGTAGTTTGAATGTCTGACAAATATCTTTAAAGCAGATAGTTCATTGGAAGTAGTTGTCTTAATCAGAAAGGAATGTTGGATTAAATCATCATATTTTGACACATTTTCTGGAAGCATATGTGTTGCAGATTCTCTGCTAATTTGGAAGGCAGCAAGCCCCTATGGATAGGTAAGCATACGAAGCACATCTGGGAATGCAGAATCAGCCCTGTGTATGCTTCCATGCATATTGCATGAAGCCAGAATTAGGATGGAGGTGAGATGTTAGATTTAAAAGTGATTCAGCACATGTGGCCACTACAACCAGTATCCTTTAAAAAGATTACATTTTATCGATTACATATACCAGTGCTGCAAATCTATAAATTTGGCCAGAATTCTGCTTCTGTTGCCTCATGAGGGTTAGAGACGAACACAAGAAGCATGTAGAGTTGTTGTTTCTGCACTCATATGACAGCAGGAAAAGAAATAAAGGTGGTGGGTGAAAAAAGGAGAATATGTCTCTCAAAGCAATTTTGTATGTGAAATGCATTTATGATTTTGCAGTAATGACACATGGATGGTTATATTATCATGTCACCAGAAAAAGGAGCAATGTTTGGGCCCTCTAATTGAGCTTCTCATGTTGGAAACTATTTGGATTTTCTTCCAATTTAAGTATCATTTGAATTTCTTAAGTTTCTATGCACATTTTAAGGAATGACTACAAAAACTTCAAACCACTGATACACTCTGTTTTTTAACTTCAGTTATATACAAACTTAATCTGCAACAGCACACGCTGCCATAAAGGCAGTAAACTTGCTGAGGTTCAATGCATGAAATAAGGCTGAGGACAATGTTTGTCACTCCTCCTTCTCCATTTGCATAACCTGACTGCACTGTGGACTAATTCAGGCTGTTAAACCATACGATCATAAGAATGGCTGTACTGGGCCAGATGAAAGTTTCATCTAGCCCAGTACCCAACAGCAGATGTTTGAGAGCAAAGTGATTCCCTTCCGCCCAGCAATTTACAGCTGAGGGATTCCCCACACCAGAGGTGTTTCCTCCAGTATTTCATATTCCTCAGGATTTCTTTACAAACCTAAAGACTCCTGACTTGTTTAAATGTTCCCCATACAAATACTGCTTCATGGTAAGCCTTGCCACCATTCCCAGAACCTGGGCAAGCTCTAACATATCTTTATAGAGACAGAGGGGGACTGCATCTGTTCTTCAGAATATGGTTAACACAACAGCTGTACAAAGAAACATAAATTTTGTGTTTTGTTTTGTTCTCTGTTCCCTACCAAATAACTACTAACATTGGATTTGTTTTCTTTTGATTGATACTAAGCTAATGTTTTTGCAGGACTACTATTTCTATTTGTCTCTTTTGCTAAAGGAGTATAATACAAATATTTCTCCTTCTGTTTAGAAATAGGCCTAATAAAAGCCCAAAATCTAACTACTGAGTGGTAACAGACATCTTAAGGTCTGTCTTTTCATATGCAAAGCTAGGATTTCTCCCCCTTCCCTGCATATTAACTTCCACTAACCTACACTAATTTTATCTGACATTCTATCCCAAAGCCATTCAACAGACTTCATAAACTCCATTTGCAGTTCCCTATAATTGGCCTTTGTTTTAATTTCCTTCTGTAACAGTATCATTCACAAACTGTCACCTCACTATTCCTCTCTTTTTTTTTTAGAGAAGACTCACTGGTTATTTCCATCTGCTGTGAAAACTGACCATTTACTCTTAGTTTCTGTTTCCTTATATTCCATTATTTATCCAATATCAATATTTTTTTCCTTATTCTCTGGCAGTTTCTTAAACAAGTCTTGGTGAGGATCTTCATCAGAAGTCTCTTGAAAATCCAACTAGGCTACATTATTTGTACACATTTCTTTTGACTCCCTCTGAACTCTGATATTTTGACTTGCCTTTGCTGTGGCCATTTTGACTCTGCCTATACGCTTACTAATTCTAGACTTGATTGAAGTTCCTGCTAATCTGCACAGCACAGATGCCAAATTCCTTCCTCTGTAGCTCCCTGGATATTTCCTGAAATATTTTTTAAAAGTGTCAGGGAAAAATAATCTTATAAATCAACAGAATAATATGGTTCTGCTTTTGCTCCCTGAATTGGCCCACCATGGAACACTGTGGGTCCCCTCACTGTCTGTCAGGTGAGCTCTACAGCTAAAGAACAGATAATATATCTAAGGAAGGAAAAGGAACAAGACCATCCTTTCCCACGATAGCTAGCTGAGGTACAATAGGAGTCTCCTTCACTGGAGACATTCAAAACCCGTGTGGATGCATTCCTGTGTGATGTATTCTAGGTGGACTAGATGATCTCTCGAGGTCCCTTCCAACCCCTAGGGTTCTGTGATTCTGTGAATACTAAATAAATTGTTTAAGCAGCTTGGCTGATTTTCAGCAAAGAGCATTGGGGAATGTACAGGTGAGTTGCCATGTAGCAAGTCCTTGCAACAGAGAACCTCAATCAAACAGCAAAAATATCTCAAATCAACATACAACTGAATGCAAAATACGTTTTGGTTGAAACCTCAGTTCTACTTTTATGGGTTGGGATAGTTGCTACTGAGGTGAATACTTTTAACAGTCACTATTTATTCACGATAAATGTAAAGGGAGTCATTAACTTCTTTTAAGTAACTAGACAGGTGAAATGAAAGCAGGCTTCAGCCCGGACAGAAGAAGATACAAATAAACATGGGTAGAGACGTTTGGTTGTGTGCATTTGTCCACCAATAAGGGGAACAGAAAAAAACCAATCAAAACAGAAAAACTCATGAAGAAAGCAACAAAGTAGTGCTGAACACAAAAGGGTGTTTTGTGAACCTGGGGTTTCAGATTTAGCAGTTACTGCTCTCACTGGTGCGGCTGTACAAAGAGCTGTACAAGTGAGGAGTAAAGGGGGACACAAAAGGCAATTTTTCTTCCTGCCAATTACGTATTGGAAAAATGCGTGGAGAAGATCAAGTAATGATACTGAGAAGCAGCAAATAACATACCATATGTGGACTGTAGGGAGGATACGCAGAACTAAGGAAAGAAAACCCCAAAAATCTAACTTTTGTACCAGGTACAACCCTAAAAATTAACAGCAAAGAATATCATGTTTGTCCAGGTGCTACTAACTCTATAAAAGGAGGAGGGAAGTTATACCTCACAAGGCTACATCAAATAATTGTTGCCAGCTGTCAGTCAGTAAGTAAATGAGATTAAACTGATTGATATAGAGATGAGGTGCAGAAAGCCCATAATGTGATAGCCAAAAGCTGGGAAAATATACTAGAAGAAGTATCAGTATTTACCTGCTCTGTTATGGTATGATTTTCTTAACCATTTACTCATGGCTGTTGTCAGAGGGAGCTCACTGCACATTTGCTCTGAGCCAGTGCATGCATTCCCATCTCATTCTGTTCTCACAGAATTTATTGAAGCTGAACAGTTCTGAGGCTTCCACCCCTCTGCAAGATCTGGTTAAGACTGGCAAAAGAGTGAAAAAGTTATGAAGGGGAGGAAGCAAAAAGCAGCAAGAGACTCACACACACAGCAGGATTACATGAGCTTCCTTTCTTCGCATTTCTAAACAATTCCAGCAAAAGCTTCTGCAGAAGACTTGGCCACAGTTTTTATCTTGAAACATTTAGAATTTAAAAGGTCATTTTTTGTTCAAACATATTTGAATTTAATGATAAAAATCCCATGGAAAGCATTTTTCTCTTTTAGCTGTTCTGTTTCCTGTGATTTATACACAATTAAAGATCCCAGACTCGCACAATTACATCTTCACTGACACATCAATATTTACATTTCCCTATTTTAAGTATGGAAGAGAAGATAAATATCTTAATTAGAGTCATCAAGCAGTTTGGCTCGTAACATGTATTATCTTAGCTGATCTCATGTAGATTTTTGCTACAGTCTCACATATTTTTGAAAAGTGTTTATCTTGCTAAAGAATATTATTATTAAAAAGCAAGGAATTTACCCTACCCTAAATTAAGTGTAGTCTGAATTAATAAGTTTAAATTAGATATTAGATATTAGGACATATACAAACACATACTTTTAGATATTAATACTATGAAAAACAAAACTGTTCTAAGCTCTGCTGCTAACTCATGTTATATTAAGAATTTAAGTTTCAAAATCTAAGCACACCAAAACTTTGGAAAAATTAATTTCCAATTCTGAGCTCTGCAGCTTGAACCTATTTCTAGTAAGAATTTATTGCTGTTTTGAATTGTAAATGGATGATTTAGAATATAAGTAAGACCATCTGTAAATAATGACATTCAAGCACTTATCATAGATGAAAACAAATTCATTTCAGCATCATGTGCCGAAAACACTTTAGGGAGATCCATAACAATATTTAGATAGAAGTGTAGTCAGTATGCTGAAAGCATACTGAAAGTCACAGGGAAAACCTCTGTGGCACAGGAAGTCCTTTCACTTTTCAGAATGTCATTCATCATGCTGGGGAAACAGCAGGAAAGTAACCTACTACTTCTTAATAGGCTTCTGCATAGCGAGTTGCTTTGAAGCAGCAGCTGCCCACAGTAAATTTCGTTGACCCTTAGAGCCTTTCTCCAAGTTTTCCAACTGTTTTGTCTCCTGAGTTACAACTCAGTGTTAGGTCCAAGTCACCAGCACCTGACAAAACTTAGAAGCTCCAACAATGTGAGAATGTAAAGCTTTCAGGGATGTTGTCTTTTCCATGCAGCACCAGCAGCGAGACCTGATGCCATTACATTTACCAGTAGAGAAACTTATCTCCCTCTGAGACAGGGACTATTTTAGAGGGTGGCATAATACTACGCACATGTGGGCTATTACAGATGTAAGACAAGATGTTAGATTTCTGGCACAGGAATTAGCACTTAGTTGTGATACCAAGTGCTATATCTTATTCATTAAACCTTAAACATGTGATAGTTTAAATCTTGTGTTTGCACCAAAGTGGTGAAATTGAGTATTAACATGCAACTCTGGAGAATGGCAGAGTGTAACACCCCAACAGTGTCCTACATAAATTAATTTAGCCTTACAATACTTACTTATCCTGCTAATAAAATGCACTCCTGCATCTTTTTGTTCCAACATCTGTGGACTCAGTGCCAACAAATTACTTGTTCCGCTTAACTTCTGCCTTAAACCACTCATTCTCACCAGAGTTTGTGAAACAGAAGACATGATACCACTCTTCTTGAAACAAATCCTATCATAGTTTCCTCCTGTCCTCACTGACACCAGGGTATCACCTTTTTTCTTCCTGCTCCATACCTGTTTCCTTCGGAATGCCCTCCTCTTCTTACTTTTCCCAATGCTGCTCATATGTTCCCTTCCTCTTTTGTCTTCCCCTCCCAATAGCAGTCTGCTACAGCTTCAACGCATGCCATGAAACTACTATGTAAGCATATACCTTTCACAGTGCCAGCCCTTCCTTCTAGAATGAATAAATCACAACAAAATGAAAAGATTGAGGTTTTTTAAGAAGGTTCACTTCTATTCTGTAATTTTGCAAACTAGGATATTAGTAACTTTTCCTATTTTCCTGTACCTCTGATTTTCTAGTAGTTTTTCAAATGAACTATCTAGAAAATAAAAGTTTCACTTAGCTTCAACAGCAGTGAGTAATCTAGCCAGATATAAATGCTTGGCATGCTTATGTTAGTGTTGGAGCTCCAGCTACTCTGTTAATGTTCAAGGTTAGGTCTTCTGTACTGAACACTGCTAAACACCAAAAATAGAACATTGGCACACTAAAATACTATGGCAAGATTACCACTTGTCCTTTACACTTGCACATAATAAATGGATTGTAAATGTCCTTTTAATTCCTCATATGAATAAAACATGGCAGGGGGTCACATAATGGCAGAAGGAATATTCATTCCAAACTCATCTGTCCCCAAATAACAAAGGGGTGGGATAGCAGAATAATATTTGCCTTTCTTGGAAATTTGCTTAGGTGGTTAGAAAACTAATACAAAAAGGGGGTTAGAAAACTAATACAAAATTATACTAAATTTATACCAGTGTAGAGTAGAAACAAACCTGGCCATAAAAAGAAAAAAATTGTGACATAGAATCAAAATTCTTACTTCATCTATTTGTGAGACAATGGAAGTCAGTGTTGTCCCTTATACACCACTTTATGTAAAGATTCCTGAATAAACAAATTAAGAATTGCTTCATGAGAAAATGTCATCATCTGCTTTCTCTTTTAGGGAATTGTGAATGAGTAGGAGACAAAGATCAAACAAAAAGAAACCTGGTAGAATGATTTTTAAGGACAGACTTATTCTTCATGAAACTCCAGGAAGTGAATACTGCATGTGTTGTCAAGTAGCCTGAAATCCAGACCACACTGGTATACCAGTTATGCTTTGAAACAAAGATTTCGCAAGTGTCCTGGTTTTGCTGGGACAGAATTCTGAAATCATTTTTCTGCTCAGAGAAACTGCAGTTTTGAGAGACTGCAGAGTCCAGTTCTGTGAGAACAAGAGAGATAAGATGCTCTGGTATGCTGGTTGCTGTAGTGGCCGAGGTCAAGGGTAGTTTTGAACCATGCAGTAGCAGTGGGCCAGGAGGGGCAAACCCCGGGCAGCTGACCCAAGCTGGCCAACCACAGTATTCCATACCATAAACATCACCATCACTATAAACTGAGAAGTTGTGAGGTTCTGGGGGGGCTTCTACCATGGCTGCCTTCCCAAAATTGTCCCACCCGACTCGCCAGCCGTCCCACATCTGAGGCCTGCTCCTCTGTTTGCTGAGATCACCGCTGGGGCTGTTGTGCTCGCAGAGTTGGCGCTCAGCCCTCACTGCTACACACACTCAGCTCGCGACTGCTATTTAAAGCTGAGTTTAACTTTGCATCTTGTATTAGCATTGGGAGTAATAATTAGTTCATTAATATTATTCTATTAAATCTGTTTTCATTTCAGCCCACGGGTCTCCTTTACTTTTCCTGATTCCACCTCCCAGGTGGAGTTGAGTGATAGAGCAAGTATCTAAACTGCAAAACCAGGCTCCTAAAAGGAAAAAAGTCCATCCGAATTTTGTTATTTTTTAAGATTTTATGTAAACCACAATTGGAAAAACATACAAATACATGACATTATAGGATTGAATCGGGTTGCTCAAAGAAACAGCAATAATATCAGTAAGTACTAAGATTGAGAAAAATGGTGTAAAAATACATATCTCTGGGAAAATCATGAAAGTCACACCCAAACTAGCTCGCCTTGTTATTGGCTGGTTTTTTGTACTTCTGTTATTTTTTAACTATGTCAATACAGAACTCGGGGCAAATTACAAAAGCTCACCTAAGAAATTAGGTATAATCTTGGGTGATGAACTCATGGTAGGACTTACCCTGCTGCAGTTAGTGTGATAAAGTATTTAATAAATTTTTATTATGACTAGATTAAGAATATCTGTACTTCAGTGCAATCAACTATGTTCAGTGCAGATTTATTTTCTACCACCAAGCTACAGAACAGAATGTTTGAACATTGACATAACACAGCCCCAATCACAAAGATTGTGCAATGGCACGCAACTCTAAAACTATCAAAAGATGTCAATTTGTACTAGGTAGGGTGGCAGGAGTTACTCTGGGAAAAAAACACTTTCCAGTGCTTATTTTATTTTCTGTATCATGGATATACAGATCATGTGGTATTTATGAAGAGAATTCTGAGTGGAAAGTTGTGTGTTAAACAAAATGTAATACAACAAATGCTTCCAAAGGTGTATAATTTGCAAATTATTGTAAGAGGCTTGTTATTCAGATCAAATAATCCTTGAATACTTTACTTGCTTTCAATGGCCACTAACATCAAGCACTAAAAGCTTCATTTACAATAAAAGGAGAAAGAAGAATATGCATTACTTCACAGAGCCATGGGGAGAAGAATATGTGTTGCCACAGTCAAACTTTGAGTACTATGGATCCTTTCTAATAAAAATTTCCTTTCTAATAAAAGAATCAGAAAGAGAATTCACAAGGAAAATAATTGAAAAAGAAGAATGGTCTCCATCTGAGGGAAGAGAGAATATAGGAATTCAGATTGGATGGCTTCCCGGAATGAAACAATCCTAATTTGAAAAGGAAAGATTAACTTTAGAAAAAAAATTTGAAATTGCATTGAAGAGGTAAAATGTTAGAGTAGCTCATGCAGTTCTCAGCAAGTGTGGTTTGAGTAAAAAAAAGCAAGCTCAGTTTTGAATAACAATACTAAGACTGAATACCACTCCATCAAATCTTTGTCTCTTTCAGTTAAAATTCGCTTCAGAGAAATCATAAGCAGTAACTGGCAAAACAATGGCAAATAAAAACACATTTTATATTATTCTCTATTTTGTAACCTTGATTCCAATTGGAAAGCTGAAAATACAATCTTTTCTTTTGTTCAAATCCTCTATTATTTTTTTCCTTTACCTTTTTACACATGTCTAGTGTCCAGAGTAAAATTAGTTGAATCTGACACATGAAAATAACGAATCCAAAATCCCCAGTATTACTGAAATTTAGTGCAGTATGGGAACCTCGGGAATTACAATTTGCTTCTCATTAAGATGCAAATAGCATTTTGAGGACTGATACAAGAATCAGATCTAGCTTGCAGCTGGCAGATATAATTGTGAGAATCAAAGAATAATGTAAAAGCCTACAATTTTTGGTTAACACCATTTTGTGACAACAGGACTGAAAACTACCATAATATAAATAATAAACAAAGTTGTTATAAATCTTCCAGCTAGCATAATATCTGTAGCTCCATGCACTACTTCAGTCCTTCTGTTTTTTTGGCCAGGGTAGTTGTCCTAGTTACATCCTCTGAGGCAAGTCTGGAGTGAATCCACACAAATCCTCCTTCTTGTTTCAGGAATGAAGGTGGCAACAAGGGAGGAATGTACAGCTGTGAGCAAAACCATTTCTTTAACAGTAAATGCTATATCATTGTTTAAAAGCAAACAAACAAAAAGCACTTAAGTGCACTAAGAATTCCTCCTCACATCAGTCTTTAGTGGACATAGTAAACAAATCTTTCTTCTTATGGTACCAACGGGAAAAAGCCATAGAATAGCTCTCCTCAAAGGCCATTTCACTACCACCAGATAGTAGCTAAGTACTCCAGAACAGGTTGCAAGACCTCTTTCTCGAACAAAAATAATAGAATCAGAGAATCACAGAATGGTTTGGGTTGGAAGGGACTTTAAAGATCATCTAGTTCCAACCCCCTTGCCATAGGCAGAGACACCTCCCACTAGACCAGGTTGCTTAAAGCCCCATCCAACCTGGCCTTAAAAGGCCATAAAATAAAAAAAATATGTAGTGAAGGCTGCAAAAAGATTTGAAACTAGATATTAACTGATTAAGTTAATTAATTTTGCTAGTATGGACCTATTTTCATGGCACCAAGTAAAAATATATTTGGCTAAAACAACATCTTTTTGAAGAGTTCTTCTTGAGTAACTCTTGCATGGATAATGCAAGTTTCCTTTCTTGATATCTGATGATTTTCCAACAATTTTAAGTTGTGGATAAAATTACATCATTTTGTGATTCCCAGGTTTATTTTTTAATTGTGTTTATGAGGCACAAATGAACTGTATCTATTTCATGTCCATCTGTAATTTTTTGTCAATAAGGAAATCAACCTATTATAAAAAAATAAAGTTGCTGGTTTCTGGAGAATAGAAAGACACCAAAATCATCTGCAACTATGTGTAGAAAACATGTTTTCCTTTTCTTATTTCTTGGTTTCAATTATAATGTCAAGTTATGAGATGTTTAATATAGAGTGTCAAATTCCAGTAAAAAATGCAGAACATTCAAGGCCAGTGTTTTGTGTATTTTATCGCTTACATAAATAGATTACTTCTTTTGGAGGACGTTTAAAATTATTTTTTGAAAAAAACAAAACAACCAAACAAAAAAATCCCTGATAAATTAATCTTGAAGTTCTGAAAAATACACAACAATCAGCAACCAACTGAGTATTTGGAACAGCAATTAACATTACTCAGATAATGGAGATAATGGAGCCAAGCCGCTCTCCATCATCTATCAGCAGTCCTGGTTATCGGGTGAGGTCCCAGACAACTGAAAACTTGCCAATGTGATGCCCATCTACAAGAAGGGCAGGAAGGAGGATCCGGGGAACTACAGGCCTGTCAGCCTGACCTTGGTGCCAGGGAAGATTATGGAAAGGTTCATCTTGGGGGAGATCACATGGCAAGTGCAGGACAACAGGGGGATCAGGTCTACCCAGCATGGGTTCACGAAGGGCAAGTCCTGTTTAACCAACCTGATCTCTTTCTATAATCAGGTGACCCGCCTAGTGGAGGAGGGAGAAGCGGTGGATGTTGTCTTCCTGGATTTCAGGAAGGCATTTGACACTGTTTCCCACAGCATTCTGCTGCAGAGGCTGGCGGCTCATGGTCTAGACAGGTGGACTCTTCACTGGGTTAAAAACTGGCTGGATGGCCGAGCCCAGAGAGTGGTGGTGAATGGAGTTAAATCCAGATGGAGACCGGTCA